>CM020512.1:3675904-4228404 GCA_009823395.1 Thamnaconus septentrionalis
TGAGCATGAATGGCCTTGTATGAGAAATGGGCCAGGTGTGGCTGGCAACGACAACTCCACAACCAAAGTTCTCACAAAACTTCAGTCTCACTGAAACAAAAGGGTTTTTGCGGTCTAAATACGGACTGAGCCTTGCTGACAAATGACAGACAAGACAAACATGAATTATTAAACAAAATGACTGAATAAATCTATTAACGCTTCCTCGAGGGGAAAAACATCAAGAGACAGATATTGTGTTTCCAGTGATTTAGTCAAAACCCAATCGCACTCTGGCACACATCTTGGTAAACATCTGCGCAAGTGAGTCGCTGTCAAATACGGAGGATCACACTCACAACAAAGCAGTCCCAAGTTCTTGAGCAAAGTGCAACATCAGAAGGCCGGGGGCGTCTCATGAATGTTGCGAGAAGGAGTTGAAAAGAGAGATGTTACATTTTTAATCCTAATTTGAATAAAATTATGTCCTAAAATCCCCCCATTGTGCGGCAGCGCAGCAGCAACGGGTGACAAAGAGTATAGAAACTCCCGCTGGTAAAAACATCTGTGAGTTAAAGAGTAAAATAAGGCACTTAAGCTCGGCAAGTGACAGGGACAGCCAGGATTTATGGGATTTGAGAGGGGAACATCGGAACAGCCCAGTGACGCTGAAGTTTGAAGGTTTTTCACCTCAGGCAGACGCAACGCAACTGGGTTCATCTTGTAGCTCAAATGAAAGATAATGATAATGCTCCATACCTCTCGACGAGGTCACCCAGGACTTGTTTTGTTCCCAGAATTAAGCAATGGAGCTCTTTGAAAAATTCTCAAGGTTTTAAAATGTGAGTATATTTCAGTAGCTCAAGACTACAGTTCTAATGCGCTTGTTCTTTTATGTGCGACAGATGTCAAGTCCAACACTTCACCCTGTTATAAATTCTTTCAAATCTGTAAGTACTTAAGTTTGAATGTCTGTCCCTTTGACACCATGCTATCAGTCTCAAATAATTCAATAGAAATTATCATCAGAAAAAAGCAGGTACGGAATGCGGCGCCTGGTGCATGCTAAACCGTTTTCAACATTCTGTGCATTAAAAGAAACATAAGGACACCAAAATGAACCAGTAAATTATCATAACTGATTTGTGATATTTCATATTAGTCATGGCAACTTTGGCCAGCTCTGATAATATGAATCACACCCTTCAATAAGACGGAACAAACTATTATTTAGCGACCACGAAAACTGGCAATGCCTCTCTGCAAGTTGGAAGCAACTCTGCAATTCCGGCCAAAAATCCCTTTAATTGGTCCCCAAACTGGTTTCTAGTATTGAATCTGGGACTCAGAATTCAATACTCCACAGGGACTTGAGGATCAAATAAATATGAAAAAAAAATAAATAAATAAATAAATCCATTCAATTTTCACTACACAAAAGGTGACCCAGAGGAAAACCGTTAGACAACGTCGATACGTTTTCAACAGCAAATGTAATTGGTTGGGTGTTTGCTGGACATTTCCTTCCTTTTCTGACTGGCTCGCAACTAGCGCTCGCAGCTAGCGCGTTTTAATTTGTGTAAATTGCCAGAAAGGATTAGGCACATGTAATCTATCCGAGGAGACGTCTGTCAGTGTCAACACATGCCCGCCTCTAAAACGCTGCCCAAACCAGAAGGTCATTCAAAAGGGAAGAGACTCCTCCCCTACGTCAATCCACTTATGTAAAAAGGTTTTATGAGGTTGCAGCCTCCCTCTTTTAAAGTGCTGTCGCAGCCCCTCTGACGGCAGCCAATTCATCAAGCTTGATAACGAAACTCCACGGAATTCTTTCACGTGGGACACCGTCCAGAGAAAACGTGTGCCGTTTCTCCACAAATGATGAATAAACCATCGGATTCAAATCGCTGTGCCAGAATCTTTTCAAACATCTTCCGACGCCGTCGTAGCACTGCTGCGACTGCGGCCCAACACTGCCAAAGATGTTACTGTTTTTATTTTTTTTGGTTTGTATTTAAGCAGGATTCTGTCTCTGCCATTTGGACACCTCAGCAGAAGGGAGAAAGTCCAAAAACAGAAGCGGTTGCTGGACGAGGCTGCCAAACATATGCACGTGGCTCATTGTTCCGGCTCCTCTTGTCAGCACAAGGTGAGATGTCTCATTAAGTTGCATCTTTGGGATGAAGGGCTACAATGAAGGTCTGCCGTTTGAGTTACAACTGCTTGCGTGATAGAAAAAAGACAAATCAAGTCCCTGCAGCAAACGACACGCTTTCACACCGCCGCAGCACATTAATTAGTCATCTCAAACCGACGGAAGAAAACTGTCTTTTTTAGAGCAACACAGAGCACAAGCTGGTTATTAACAATGAACTTATTTGGTCCCGAAACAAATTCAGATACACTGAGCAGAGTGGCAAATCAGTCCAGGCTGAAGGTTCAGCATAATTGGAACTGCTTTAACCCTGACCCAAGGTCTAAATCAATACCACCCCATGAATTATAATATGACCTCAGGTGGCAGAAATGTTTTGGCTTCATCATAAAATTTTAGACATGAAATTGGGCAAACAGTCTGATCAGATTCCTAAATAGCAACATTTAACTGTTACGCACCAATTCGTTAGAATTCAAACCATACATGGAAAACTTTCTTTCACTAGTGTAACACAGTTACAGGTTGATAAATAATCAGTCAAGACCAAACCTGGCCAGCAGGGGCCATCAGACAGCTGGGATAGGCTCCAGCAGACCCCCGTGACCCTGAATTGGAATAAGCGGGTATAGAAGATGAATGAATGAAAATTGTGGAGGTGACAGGACCAGACTTTTGTTTATCACAGTCAAACAGATCAATTAGCTACTAAAACGTTGGGCAGGTGGCTGCAACTCTAGCCTTGCTACATGTCACCGCCTTGTGGTTGTCTGCTATGCGTTTGAGAATTTGAGTAAACTCCTCCTAAAGCCAGTCAGAAGTTAAGCACAAATACTATTTGCACAGAAAAAAGGCCATTGAAAGTTTATTTTTTTTGGCAGGGTGTGGGGACACATTTAATCTGAAAATGCCATCCTGTTCAGTTGGAAATTAAACGAAATAAAGATTCTGACTACTGCAACAAAAGCAAATGTCTTTGGCATCATCTAGGCAGGCAGTGGCTTCTTGCATTTCTTGTATTTTCCTTCTAGGGTGCTTTAGAGCAGTTGTTGCACAGTTTCTTGACAACATTAGGAGGCTGAAATGTGTGAAAGACAAAGATTCCTGTTCAGTTGCATTCACACCAAACATCACAAGCGTGACAAGAATACATACAAAGTCAATGTACACGCATGATGTCACCTCGTGCGATGCCAGGAAACTGGAAAAATTGACTTTTTTGGACGACATCGCACTGCACCTTAATTAAGATCCTGTCATGATCGAGGGACGTGGTATTTGCGTTTCCTGCAATCACTTCGCGTTTGGTGTGAACGCACCACGAAAGAGGGTGGCAGGGTGTCTGGTGGAATATAGGAGTCAGTAGCCGGGCAATGAGGAATGCCCGTGAAACCCAAGCAGTGAAAACACAAAAATATACACAGTGAAAGAAGGGAGACGAGTTTCTATACAACTCGTGTCTCTGCTTGTCTCGGAATTCCTGCACGATGGAAACGAGAGTGTGTTGAAGCTTGCTGGTGTCCAAGTGGAGCGTGACTTCCAGTTCCAATTTGTCGCTTGAAACTGGATTTCATTTAATTCCGGAAGAGAAGCAATAAAAAGTGGCTTTATGCAAAAGCTTTGTGTGCATTACTCTAAAGTTACAGTAGTGAAGAAGGCAGGTCGCTGCCAGTCATTCTACCATGAAAATTTGCTGTGAGTTCACTTGACTGCAGGATCTAAATAACACCGCCTCTCATCCCCCTGAAGTGGGCAGAAGTGCGCGAGAGCGCATCTTGATTATCCAACAGTGGAGCATTACAATCAGCAGGGCCGGTGGAGCAAAAAGCCTCATTGGGACCACTGTGTAGGAGTTAATAACGGCCGATTCGAAGTCCCATTGATAATGTCAGCGGTGCAAAGGGCCCGAGAGAAGCAAACAAAGCACGTCCAGGGAGAGCCGTTATTACTCAGCATGGCCGGGCCCCAGCCGCAGACATCCTCCTCAGTCTGCATGCCAAAGTTTCGCCTGGTCCCCGACTGGAAATCAAGCTGACATGCCCCGAGTGTCCCAAAGTAAAAATGACTCACTCCGCTGACCTCCACAGCGCAAACAAACAGTCAGGAGATCTGAGGGAAGCGCACAAACACAGACTTCCAACTGACCAGATAAATATGGGGACGATGACGAATAGGGGAAGTGATACGGCCCGTCGAGCGTCCCGCATTCTGCTGCAAACTGACGGCGTCTCTTCAAAGGGCTCAGGTATGTGGAGCACAAATGAGTAAGGCCGGAGGGGCAGCGACAGGACAAATACACAAATAAGAGAGACAAATAGGAGCAGACTGATTTACCTCCGGAGTGAGGCGGCGGGCCGCACAGCAGCACCACTCCTTGACCCTCGCGGACCCTCACTGCATTTCTTCTCTGCGTCTTGAAGTTCTCCAAGTCTGAAAAGAAAAAAAAAACAAACAAACAGAATGAACTCATTTCCACACAAACTCTATTAGCGCACAGGAAATAGAGGTGGACGTGGCCGGTTTTTGCAATAAACGCTCGACGTGTCCTTGCTGCGGGCGCTTCGTAATTTCCTATCTGGTGGGACAACACGGCTACAACACCCGAGTGTCACGCCACCATATGATGCAGAGCTTGTTTTCTGTGAGACGCCCATGCGGAGCTGGCGTAAGGCGCGGGCGGACGAGAGAAAAAAAAAGAAGAAAATGCACGGTGGAGTCTTTAACACCTCTGACTGGAGCAGAAAGCAATCCCTCAAGCATAAGTCATGCATGGGTGAATTTAATTGGAAGCGCATATTGTTATCACTTCTTGCGTTTCATCCACGGCGCGCGCGGCAACAATTAAATGACTGAGGCTGAAACATCATTTGTATGGAGAGCAATTACTTGTTGACAACCCGCTGAGAGAAAGCAAATAGAGACGGCGATCCCGGAGCGTTTTGCCTTTTTCCTTCCTCTCTGTGGCTCCCGGGAGATATCGCAGGCGGGCGGCACAGCCGAGCGTGCGCCTGCCATTTAATGGCATAATCAAGAATAAATTCGTAAACAGGGTGAAGGAGTGCCAATCTGACCCTTCCTTCGCGCAATCACAACAGGACGAGCCATAAATACAGTATGCGATCTCCGCAGACCTTGGCAGTAATGAAAAAGTGAGTCGAGCAAAAGCGTTGAAAATTACCCCATGCGCCAGCATTTTTGCTGTTGTTCATTTGTTCATTTTTTTTTTTTTTTTAATGCTTAACTCAAATTCTTGTTATTTCAACGGCACACATCGGTTTCGGGAGGGGGATGATGCGCGACCGCTTTCGCGCCAGCAGCTCAAGGTGTCAAACATTTACAGCTCTCATTAAGGACTGAACTTAAGAGTTAAGGAACCTTATTTAATATTCAGCAAGTGATTGGGTGTCATGTGCAGACTCGACACCTCCAGCGAACATCTGAGGAACTGAGAGCTGTGTCAAAATGAAAAGGGAGCTACATCTGGCTGCTTTGATCTTTTGAAAAACACTGTAAACACGCAATACAAAGCGAGTCAGGGGAACCGAGGGGAGCACAGTTCAATAGTGAATATGTTGTTGAGCAAAAAAAATCTGAACGTAATTTAGTTTTTGGTACCTGGAGCGGTATACCTATTAAAGTGGCCAGTGGGCGTACTTAAGAACAATAACCGATCTGGAAAAAGCACTGAAAGCAGATGCACGCTGTTGTGAGGGGCTCCTTCACAAGTGCTGACACGCCGGGCAACACTGGCATTAAGCCAAACTACTTCACAAATTAGGGAAACGTCAAAGCAATGACATTTAATATTGAGCCGTTAGTGAGCGCCAGTGTCACATGTCGTGGCAATCCATCTAATTGCTGCTTGATATTCGAGGGGCGAAAAAAAACAAAAAACAACAGGTGTTAGTAATAACAGTCAAGCTGCCTCACATTAAGTCATTACAGGAAAGAACATTTACGCCATTCCTCAAACAGAACTGTCTAGTTTCACGTTCTATATTCTATATTCTCCAGGCAGGACTGAAAATCAGAAATTAGGTCAGACCTGAAAGCGCATTTTATTTTAATGAAGCTGATGAGATGAACATGATCTCAGGCCTATAGGGGCCATGTGTGACTCCCTGTATGACAGGAGGTGTGGCTGAGCAGTGATGTCGGCCAGGTTTGCCACATCACAAATCGTATGCGTGACATGTCCTCCTATATTTAAAACCACCTGCACGCCTGGAGATGACTTGCCTACCAGCCTGCAAGAGGAAATAAGCCTGTGGCCAAGACCGGAATTGAACAACATTTTGCAATTGGACGCAGATAAGAACAAAATCAAAATTAAAGCCTGAGCCCTCTACAGCATTTTCATGGCTGTGTAGAATACTAATGGCATTTTAAAGTGGAGGAGAAAGAAGGAAGCCTTTATCAAACCCTGGATGTAACCAGCATGTAATGCAAATTAGCAATTCAAGTTATTTATTTGATTAGATTGTTTTTTTTAGTCTGTGGCTCGCAAAGCCAGTCGGATATCAAATTCATATCCAATTTATGTCCACAAATGAACGATTTCTGATTCCTCCTGCTCTTCGTGCCCCTTTTTCCGCTTACACGCTCAGGTGACAGATCCAATCTTGTGTGGGGTGGGAAAATGCAAGTGGGTCACTCGAACCCCATATTTGAAATCCACCCTTACCCTTCTCCGAATTTAGATACACAACTTGTTCAAACACCATGCCAGAATCTTTTTGCATTTGATAATTGCTCATTTCTATGTTCTTGCAGATCCAATTTGCCTCCATCAGTTGGAGTCTGTCGAGTCTGCTCATGTCTCTTCATTGGCCTTTTTTATTTATTTTTTTTGACTGGTAGTTCCATCGCGTGACAAATTAAATTTCATTTAACTGCCTGGGAGGCAAACTGATAACATATTGAAGTGCAGCCACTCTGTTCGGGTCACTACCTGCTGAGTCAGGAGGAACATCCCAGCAGCTGCGGGAGCGACATTTCTGTGCGGTTTAATGTTGGGGATCGTTTGGCCTGACTTTATATTCTGCACACTCATCCAAATGCTGATAAGAAGGGGGTAAAAAAAAAAAAAAAAAAAAAAAAAAAAAGCACTCCCACTATCTTCAGTCAGCTGTTTGTGGTGTCAGATGTGCTGCGGGAGAGATTCGGTCCTCAGTTAGAGAACCAATCTCTTCATGTTTACACAACGTGTGTGCGGCTCCTCGTGAAAAAAAAGAGCCTCCTTGTGTGCTTTAAGACCCTCCTTTCTTCTGACATCAGCCCATAGTCTCTCAAAATATGCCCACTTTCATTTTTTTTCTTTCCCTGGCTGTCACTGTCTGTCAAGACTTTACCTATTTTCAGCTTTCAGCTGAACACACCATCCATTAAGGTAGCAGCAAACCTCAGCGCTTTGCTCCTTCCTAGTGCCGTTTTCTTCTCAGATATAATTCTTCAACTGATTTCAGACCGTTTGTGTGTTGTTTTTTATTTTCAAAATTCTTTTTCTTCTTTCTTGAACAATTCCACAGCTTTGTGGCATTTACAGGCATTTGCACTGACTACTGTCCAGCGAAGACACCGCTGCAGCGTCTAAAACTCCAACATCATATTAAAACATCAAACAGTGGAAATGATGCGAGTGTTTCGGTGGAGCTAATGAAGCCCATTCTTCATGTTTGAGATTCAGATCAGGCTGTCTAAATATTCTAATGAGAAGAGTGAGTAGAATGCACGGCCAGTGCGCAAAGGTACAAGCCTTGTTATCAAATTGATGATTTCACAATCATCTCAGAGAAAAAAATACCGACAGCTAATGGATGTATTTCGCACTGTGAACAACAGACCAAATCGAATTTCACTATTTTCCAAAACCAGGCTAAATAATTCACTCACACTGAGAGTGAAGCTCCTGATCAATATTCCTTTGGAGTGTGGAGGGGCCTAAATGAGCTAGACACACTAAAAGCCAACAATGCCTGACAACCCAAGCTGTTCCGCACCCTGTGGATCATCTTATCAAGCCTATCAAGCTCTGCAACTGCAACGCGATTCTCCATGGGAGAGTTGAGGCTATTTTGAGTGCTTTCGGATCCATGAAATTGGATGTGAATTTGCATTTTGCGGCAGCTTTATCAATGTGACCTATTGCAACGAATGGGAGGTGATGTTGGAGAAGGTAAAACGTGAGCTGAGCTCAAGGGCAGTTTCTGATTTGCGTGTATTTGCCCTTTATAAATTACACACAGGCTAAAAAAAAAAACACAGTAATGCACCTTTATGCATCCATCTATTTGCTGATATCGATTGCATGGGATGGAGGTTTCTAAGCTAAGCTGAATTGTATTGCTTAAAAGTATGAATTGTTCAGTTCAACAAATGAAATATTGCTGCCCGCAGATCCCATTTCATAGTATAATTTAGGCATCAGTATAATGACTGTATTCTTTACTGGAGACATCACTCTTTTAAAATATTGTGACTGAGAGTCCCTGATTACAACTAAAGTGCAAATATTCTTGTTTTCTTTTAAGCATCTGGAGACTAACTACAACTACAACAACAGTTGTGGTCCCTGCCATAATGAATAAAAGAAATCTATTAATAAAAATATAAAGTACAAGACCATGTATGTGAAAGTTTCAAAAGGAACATTTTTTTTTTTTTAATCTAGCTTCACTTTCTTCTTCCAGACAGTCAAGGCTGCCCGTAGGTTTCCAAGGAGATGCCTCCCACCCAGCTGTTGTTTAAACAAGAAATGGGACGAGCCTTGGAAGCTATTTTAAAGTATGATAGTTGCAGCCCTTTTCTACTTTACCCACCATTGCTGTCCTTTTACTGTGTTTTTCCAAAGAGGCAAAAAGGGATTTCAATCAAATGTAAAATGAGCACTCTAAATAATGATGAAAATGTTTTGGAAAGGCAAAGTTTGTTGTGTCTTACAAGGATGCCTTGTGCGCGCACTTCAGCAAGTTTCTCTGCACTCAATAAAA
This sequence comes from Thamnaconus septentrionalis, assembly GCA_009823395.1. NCBI lineage: Eukaryota > Metazoa > Chordata > Actinopteri > Tetraodontiformes > Monacanthidae > Thamnaconus > Thamnaconus septentrionalis. Next base: position 3,685,028 of record CM020512.1, read on the forward strand.
ATCCATTCCCTTCAGCTTGATCGTCATGTTTTGCTTTCTGCTCTACACATACACAAATGTCAGCACAAGGCTATATATTCTTGTTAGTTGTCTATGTTTTGCCACAAGAATGTTCTTAAGGGACTCCTTCAGAGCCAAAAGATTTATCAAGGGTTAATCAGTTTTTCTTTTGCACAAGCAGAGAATGAAGTCTGCAGAATCCTTGAGCATGAAAAAATTAAACGGAATATTTTTACATGTAGCCTTCGAGTATGCTGTATTTTAGACAATATGAGTTTTCAACAAAAACTTCCCAACACCTCTTTACAGAATGGAGTTTTCTGGGTGTGTGAGTGTGTGTGTGTGTGTGTGTGTGACCGTAAAAGTCGTGCTTTGGACCATTGCCATTGTGTTTTCATTTTCTCCACTGGCATACAGCTTTGTCATACAATGGTGTTTATAATTCTACTCGCGGCCACTGCACTTATGCATTTATGCATTTGCACTGGTACTATTGTGAAGGAAAACTTTAACAGTTATGAGACGACTTGAGATAATATGCGCACCATGAAGTGCAAGAATAAAGTTTTAAAGGCGTAAAAGACTTCAAGGTTTCAGAGAAATATCAACCTTGCTAATAAAACCTTTTTTTTATTTTAATTAATGCATGAAATATTAATAAGCATTCAAATGGCAAATGGTGTAATGAAACTGATTAAAACCTCTAAGCTACAAATCTACAAATCAAGACATATGCTGCTACTATAAAGGAAAATTAGAAAATTAATGAGCATTTCCACACGCTGTCAGAAGAGAAATGATTCCAGTAATCCTTATCTTCATGTCGCTCCACTCTGTTCTCACAGAAGCAAAACGCAGTGAAGTCCTAATGGTGAGCGACACACGGCGATCAAAGCGGCTTAATTTGCGCGGAGGGCAACTCAAACTGTCTCCAGATAATCACGGAACCGCTGTGAAGTTTAGCAACGAGTGGACCGTCCTACCCGTCACGATTTTGAAACGTAGACGGAGCACTTAGCATCAGCGCACCAAGTGTCGTCGTCCTTTCTCGAGATGCTCTCGAGCTGAAGACGGACTCAATTTTCACCCGAGGCAAAAGCAGTGAATTAGATGTACAGCAGCTGATGAAAACGGCCGAGGCAAGAAGAAAAGAAAAGAGGGGAGCGATCGAAATCTTGCAAAGTAATTACACAGATAAGAGAGTTCGATTGGACTGAAGCCAGCACGAAAAAAGAAAAAGAAAAGAAAAATGCAGATTGGGGAACAATTACGGGCCAGGATTTAACAGAGAAATCATGAGCGCCGAGATACAAGGTGCTTTCTCCGAGGGGGCGTTGCTCTCATAAATTCAGTTACTTCAACCTTCATTACAGAAGGTGCTGCCGACGCAGCTTTGGAGTCGGCGCCGCATTAGGCCGCCGCTTTCTCCCTCCACTGCACTCAGCCTGCACGCCGCAGCCCTACAACCCCTTCGCCCCCCTTACAATCTGCTGCAAAACGTCCCAACGCGCAGCGGCGAAAATCCTTCCACTCAGACCGAAAATATCCTTGAGGGATTAGAAAACTCAATCTGGCTTGATAACCAACTAGATTATTCCTTCCGCGGCGGGCGACGCAAACCTTTTAAACATTTAATTCTTCATTGTCAACAGGATCAAGAACCTTTATGCTCTGAGAAGTTTTAAGCCTCGACCAGATGCTAACGGACGCCATGGAGGCAGCCGTCACACGGAGGATTAAAAAAATCTGGGCCGTCTTGTCTATGACTATTTATACATTCTCCACATGCAACACAGTCTCGATAGTACGGCCCATTATTAGCTGAAACATCCATCATGTTTACTGTTATCGGCAAGGCCTACAGTGAATAAATAAGCGCGGTGTAGATCTCATGGAAAAAGAGGATCCAGTGATTTTAATTTAAAAAAAAACAAAACAAGCTGTGCTAAATGTATCCACTTCTGTTTTATTTTTGCATGTGAAATTTCAATGCAGGAACTATATTAAATGGACCGACCATTATTAGGTTACAAGGCACGTCTCGCTTTCTGATCGGGGGGGTTATGTATTGCAACAGCACGCGGCATGGTCTTTGTCTTGTGGAGTTATTGCAAGACGGCGAGAGGCTCGAGCCCTCTCGGTGATTGAAAGGACCATATTGAGCCACTCAAAGTCACAGTCTGTTACAAATGACACGACACCGAATTTCATAACAGGCCGCTCCTCTGTGAATTGTTCCCTTGACCCGGGACCTGCTCAATCATACGGCACACTTAATTAAGTTAAACCAAGAGCAATAAATAAGATGTATGACACGTCGGTGTCTGCCCCGGCGCTCCTCCTCGGACAGAACTCTGTGGCGTACCAGGTAGGCAGAGACCAGCGGCAGTCGCAAAGAGTTCCCGTCAAACCCTCGGGGATTAATGGGAGATGTAAATACCGACCAAGAGCCTGGTGGCAACCTGGCAACAATTTTCCAATAAATGCTAAAGATTTAGCGGCACTCCGGGACACGGCGGCACTGAAGGGAGGATGAACGCGGACGCCTCTGGCGCCGCCGCTCGCCAAAGGAGAGGTCCACGGCAGCGGCGGCGGCACAGAAACAGATATGAGAATTCAATCTAGCCGCGCCATCTGTTCACAGATATCAGGCCTGTCATTTGATGCGGGCTGCCCGTCAGAGACGGAGGCCTCAAGTTCACCTTGCCATCAGAGACGCCTTCGACTGTGGTCCTATGAAGGGTGATGGATGAGGGCCGTAAAGCAGCGACTATACAGGTTCTGTCAAGGACCACCTCACCGTCACCGCTGACTTGTGGGAACTTTGGCCCAGCGTCAGGCAGCCAACTCCACAGACGCTGGGGCTTTAGTCAGTGTGCAGAAAGAAAAAACACACAAGGATTACAGCCGTGTGAGGTTTTTTCTGTTGTTTGTTACAAATAACCAAATTCTTTGAGGATCCTTCTGGGTCATTATGCTTTCGGCGAAGCAGAATGTTGTATCAAAAGTGCATAATGTGATGCATAAGAAAAACTTTTAGTCTCTGAGTCAACGCAGTGAAGGTAAAGTTAATTCAACCCGGCGGAGGTGAAACCGTAAAACTGACAAAAGCACAACCGTTCATTATTATTACAATGCGTTGTTGTGCGAGAGAATTTTTTTTGTGCTTCTGACTTTTCAGAATGAGGTTATTATCCATCTTCCTGAATGCAAGATAAAGCTTTACTGATGCCGCTCGCACCAGGGAAGTTCGCTCGTTACTGCTGCTCGCGAGTCAGAAAATGAGGACAAACAAAAACCAGCTGAGTGACAGATAAGTATGAGAAAAGATGAAAAGACGACAAAAACAATAAAATACAATATGACTGAAGACTATCTACAGTGTGCACCTTCGACGAGCAAAAATTGTCAGTGGCCCACAGCGCTGAAAACTCCTGCAGGTGGGATGAATATCGGCTCGACGAACAACCTTGAATCGCTGCTCTTGTGTGTATAATTATCGACCTGCCACCTCTTTCGAATCTGTGGAGCCACAGCAACAGCACATCTTCACGCTGACAATACAAACCGCAAATAACTACTCTTAATGGCATTTAATTTCATTAAATCCCGGAGTTTGCTTGACATTGTTAAACTGCAGCAAAAACAAATCAGAACTTTCACCCGTTTGTTCTGTTTTTGTTTTTTAGTGCAACGTTTGTCTGCATCTGGGCGACAACTTTGTCTTTTCAAGCCCAGTCTTTGGTTGGACTGCGCATATAAAACTGCGTTATTAGGCACGTAAACTGTTTACTGTGCTCCGTGGCCACGGCGGCAAATTACTGCACAAGTTTGGGACACAGAGGGGTGACAATTTTACGAGCAACAATTAAGGGGAAACAACGCAAAAACAATAAAGGCCAACAGCAATAATGGCAATGAAGCACTTTTAAAAAAATCCAGGCCAGGGCTCGTATAGGCAGGGGAGCACCACACTGGATTATGGCACTATAAACAGCAGGCTACATTTGAAAGGCACTACATGCAAAATCATTTCATCAGCCAACGCTATCGTTATTGGTTGCCACAACAAAGCAGGTCACTGCCGGCTTCTGGTGCTGCGCCTCATGGCCAATGTCAAGTGATGGAGGAAGTGTACGATGCATCAAGCCGGAGGGGACAAAGCTAAGAGGGACCCTCTCGGCTTCTTTTGTAGTTTTCTAGTGTCTATTCACAGCCAAATTAGGATCAGAATCAGGGTCTCTTTCTCTGGCGTTGTGCTGGCGAGGCGGATGTACAATATATGATTAGGTCCTGAAGGTTAAGCTAAAGCAAGTGTATTCATTTCTTTCAAAATATCTGAAAGGCTTCTTCTTCTTCTTCTTCTTCTTCTTCTTCTTCTTCTTCTTCTTCTTCTTCTTCTTCTTCTTCTTCTTCTTCTTCTTCTTCTTCTTCTTCTTCTTCTTCTTCTTCTTCTTCTTCTTCAGAAATAAAGAACTGTCTTCAGGTTACCAAAAACCAGTTCAGTTCCCTTGACTTAACTTTCAAGAGAACCTTTGCAGACATACGTACATATAATAAGCTACACTGAAATACATCGGCCCTGCGATGAACTGGCGATTTGTCCAGGGTGTCACCCTGCCTTCGCCCTAAGACAGCTGGGATAGGCTCCAGCAGACCCCCGTGACCCTGAAAAGATATAAGTGGGTATAGAAGATGAATGAATGAATGAATGAATGAAATACATCGTCCAAGTCAGTACTTCCCTTCAAACCAACTGGTAAATTGAACCATCAGTGGCCACAGTCTCTCCTGATTGACAATAAACCAGTTTGTCGTATCTTGTAGTCGAACCTGAACCAGAAGAATGGGTTTCTTCCTTTGCATCCATGATGCACGATTCCCTCTAACAGGGGTAAGAGTAGCAGTAGTGTTCTTGTTGGCTGCACGATATCGAGATCATTGCAATTAAAATTTTCACCAGGCAACAGCGTCACTGTTCAGCTGAAGGAGCCGTTCTCAAGCCGCCACCTTATAATCTACAGTGAACTCGCCAGGCACCACCAATTACCAGCAGTGTGACTGGCTGCAGTCTCAACACCACACTAAGCACAGCCTGCGGTCAATGCATTTATGAAAAACAAGCGGCAACATGAAAAAAAAAAACATACCTGTGGGCACGGATAGAGGAATTGTGGGGAACGTGTCCAGCGACAGGCAGCGTGATAACTAAAAATAAATCAATTGGTGGCAGATGGTCATTTATTGGTGGCAGGAGGCCAAAAATAAGGGAATGTTTGGCAACACCGAGAGAACTGGCCGATGGTTGTGAAGGAAAGGGAGGAGATTTGCATACACCAACATCAATGTGCAACCGGGTGTCAGGATGCCAATGTTCTGCACGTAGTAAAAATTTTCTTTCAATAGATTCAATAGATTTTTTGATAGAAATACAGCAGCCGAGTACTTACACGCGATGTGGAGGCTCGCCTCCCGGCTGACAATGGTGCCAAAGGAGTTTGACGCCAGGCACTGATAGATTCCCACATCTTCGTCTTTATTCAGGCGGCTGATGTGCAAGTTTCCGCCGTTGAGAGAGAAGCGCGATCCGGGCCGAGGCTGGACAAAGGAGTCGTTGAGCTTCCACCTGCAGGCGTCGGAAAACAACCAAAGAGCTGGTCAGGGAAAAACGGGAGCTTTAGGGAAGGTTTTCCAGCCATGAAACAAGCCCCCCGTCACGTTCTGATTAATTATATGTTTGCGCCGCATTAAAAATGTAATCAAAGTGAGATGCAATCTGCAACAGCCCTATTTAAAAAAATATGTCCTTCAGTTGTGGCTTTTTGTCCTCCCAAATCCAACGCTCTGTATTCTCTCAACATTTCCCTTTTCTTTTCGGTCTGTTTATCCATCAGACAGCAGCAGCCACATAAAGGGGGCCCTTTCAACCAGCATCAGAAACCGTCCCTGGCAAATTTGATGATCACCAGACCGCAGGGCCAAGGAACAGGGCTGCTGAAGGGAAAGAAGGAGGCCGAAGAGCCGCAGCATAATTGCGCATTTTGATTAAACCTCTTGTTTTGAATAAACTGCCAAATGTGCGAGGGGGAAATCGAGGCCTGCGGAATTGCATTAAATCTGAATCTGACTTGTTTTGGAGAGGAAAAACCCCTCTAAATGTATTCAGGTGCATTTTATCAGTCACGCCGCTCGATGAAATTGTCTGCATTACAACCAGGGAAACACAGTGCGCGCAAATGGCACTTTCATTCACGAGTTAAACTAGGGTCCGAGAGAACGAGAATGGGAATAGGAGGAAAAACACGGGACTGTAGCAAAAAAAGATTAAAGAGTGGACAGAAAATGGGAGGAAAACCGATTTAGGGAAGGAGGAATGCGGAGAAATGACGGAAAACGTCACGATTACCTTGAATGTTTGCTGCTCGGGCTTGACTAGATTTTCCAGATCCCCAAAAGGAAACTTGGGGATTGTGTTCCCGACTTTCTCCTCCCTTTTGTCAGTTGGAAGGATTTAAATGAGTAGAGTTGGAGGAGGGGCTGATGAAGCCAGGGAATTGGGCATCAGAAGCAGCCAAATGGTGCTCGCAGCAGATTGGCTGATTAGATTGATTTAGTGATTGGTACTGCAGCTGGAGCTGGTCCAGGAGCTCCAGATGAGACAAATTAAGCCGCCGTAGAGACAACTTGTACTGGCGTCGCCATGGCAGCAGTTTTGGTGTTTAGTCTTAAACATATTAATTCGCCGGTGGCACCTCTGACTCCTCTCTGACCGGCGTTTAGTCACCCACCATATGGTGGAGCAAGATGGCTTTCAAAAGTAATTTCCAAATGTGGCCCAAACAATCCCTGGCCAGCCATTGGTCGCAGGAGGAGTGTAAGTTCATTAATTCTGAATTATTTGCCACAACTTCTTTGTCTTTACCAAAGTTATGTCAGTCCATGCCAAAACCGAGATAAATGCGCATCACATTTGGGATAACGTCCGAGCCAAGTTATCCGCAGGGGCCAGAATTCGCTCTACAACAAACAGCCCCAGCAATTAAGACCTGCACACAAACACCTTTTATCTTAAAAGTGACCAGGAAGGCTGCAAGGCAACAGCTGCCAGCGCTTACTCTCTGTTTGTCCCCGATAGCAGACGCACAACTGAAATATTAAAAATCATGGCAATGCATGTTTTCACCTCCCTTACTTCACTGTAGACACACTAAATTATTACAATTATATGTGATGTGTTGCCATATTTCATAATCTATTTTGTTGCAACGTGCCATGTTACCAAATCAGAGTACTGTTTACAAATTGAAGGGGCTAACATGGGTACAGCAGGAATACAGCATTTAAGCAATAGCCAAAACCATGTTAAAATTTTCAACTAGCTAAAGACAGCGTACGGCCCCTAAACTCAAAAGCAATAAAATTGACAGCTTTGAAGAAAAACATGGCTTCTTAAAGTGGGTGAGTGCCGCGGCACCCATGGTACAGAAAAATCCAAATGAAAAACAAATGAGTGGATGTTTTCAGCGGTGCATTTGAGTGAGACAAAGTACAAGAGATTAGTTTTCAGGTTATAGGCTGTGTTCTGTGGTTCTATTATTTATTAAATTGAACGGAGTTTGCATGGATGTTTTTCAATTTGAATGATAATGATGATGATTATTAATTAAAATGTATCCGATATCTCAATAATCAAACAAATTCAATCAATGTTGTCATTTAATAAAGTTACACACTTATAGCAGGATGTTAATTGTAAAGATATCGTAAATATAAACTGTGGCGAGTTGAAATTAACAAAGCAATTTTAGGGGTGCCACAGATGAAAAAAAAAAAACATTTATAGGCGTGTCTCAAAAAGAGTTTTAGAACCACTGTGCTAACTATTGGTTGGGCACATAAAGAGCATATTATAGTCAAATCTGATTTCAAATAGAGCTGCACACACTGATAAAAGTTTGACTGAGTGGAGTAAAAAAGATTATGCAATTTGATTTATGAATTGATTTCCATTTCTTTACTGACAAAACTGCAAGTATCCACATACTAATAGAGCAACCAACGGATTGTGAAATAATCCATTCGATGACGGCGACCGGATCTTGTAAGTTCGTTTCGATTCGTGTCTGCTGGGCATAACATCAAGGATCTTCAAGCTACATTTATATTTATATGCTGCCGTTATGAGAGATCATTTCAACCCATTACAGAATAAACGCTTGGCTTTCCAATTTGCATTTAATAATGGTGAAAGGCGTGCAAGCGCTACGCGCCCCCATTTCGAAGGACTACGCAAATTTATAGCTTTTGTGCTTGATGTACTTTAGAGCAAATTATCGTTTGTCATTTGTTTTCATTTGTCATCCTGTTAGCGGCGGAGGCATCAATTTGTTTCAAACACAATTTTCCATAGGACTGCTCAACCTCGCAGGACCGGCGCGGCGAACACGGGCGACAAATAGAGGCAGCCTTTACTGCACCTGAGTCCACAGGGTTGATTCCGGTCGTGTTTATCACGCGGTATTAGCCTCTGAATCGGCTGCCCTGCAGCAGCCCCCGCCCGGCCCTCGGCACTCATAAAACTCTAGCAGGAACCATAAAGAGGCAACTCTGGTATCTTCTGACATCATTTTGGATAATTTGCGCCGGTGTTTTTCCGCAGTTTCCCTGACCGCAACACTGGTTACTTGATCCTCGCATGTCGCTACCGACGCCACTGAGAGAAAAGAGACGAGAGCAGCAGCACAGCTGATCAATGTCCACTGGCCGATGTAAACAGATCGACGAGCTGTGGCTTTGGGATTTTGAGGATTTTTTTCGCGCTATCTCTCCCTAACTTTTACGGCTCAGGCTCGACTCCAACACTGTGTAAAATGAGTCACATGAGATGGCAAAAACCATGAGAAGTCATGTCGGCCGGCGTCACCTGTAGAAGGGCGTCGGGTGTCCTTGGGCCTCGCAGCTGAACACCACCTCTCTTCGATTCTCTCCAGGATGAAGTGGGAACACCACACTGCCGGGCTGTTTGGTGAATGTGGGCCTCAGCAGGACTCCACTTCCTGCACGGACAAGCAACAAAATGGCATCGGCTTTGATGTTGCGGTAGGCCTGGAAACCTATTTCCACTTTTTCTTTTTACGCCACTGTTCAGTAGATTTTCAAGGCTTCCGGGGAGGAGAGTGTGGAAGAGGAAGCCAAGTGTAAAACTGAACAAATGAAAAGAAAGTTTAGACGCCATAAAAATCAATGTTTGGCACATATCCATCAGTGATGCCCACATTACTCATACGAGTTGTGAAAGTTGCTGCATCCCTCGGAGGCTGTATAATCAGGCTGGTAACCTTGAAAAACTTGAATGCAAACACTGCGACGTATACATAGCGCGCGCACATACACACACAGAAACAGACACAGTTTAGTTTCAGAAAAGATTTCTGTTAACATTCAAGACCTATCGCATAATGTCAAGACATCAGCTACAAAATGTGGGGAAAAAACACAAAAGTAATATTACTTGTTTTACATAACACCTCCCTTTCCATCATCCCAAAACACATAACAACAAGTAAACTGCATGGGAGAAACTAAATCAAAATAATGTAAAAAAAAAAAAAAATTAACCGCGACAACGAATAATAGAGTAAGACTAAATTACCCAAGGGCACCGTCTGATTGCCTTTTGCAAGGGAAAAAATAAACAAGAAAGAGACTGCAGTGTGTGTTGTGTCACCGCTTTCCTCGTAAATTATGAGCGAGCGCTTGCTGTGAAGGTAGAGCCCTCTGTAAGGCTGACCCACGGGGCAGTCATCACCTCAGTGATGGAAGAAGATTTAATTTGGATTTGTCAGAATCCATTTGCATTTGTGAAATGGCACAGCGGTGGCTGAGCTCGGCTGGTTCGGCTCGAAGTCATTTTGTACAAGAGACGAGGTATCCTTTGCAGGTCTTGAAGGCACCGTGAAAGTGCGGGTTTATCCCAAAGATTTAGAGTAGCTCTCAAGAGGGGCGGAGATGCTTGACAAGGGACCTTGTAAACTGATTGTTCCTCTCCACAAGGATGAAAACCCTCTCAGCAAGCTACACAAAATAGCGGGCCGGCTAATTATAATCTCTGTTAGATGGAGCATGTCCCACACGACGATGATGATTGATTGCCAGAAAACACATTTTATACACTTCACATTTTTTACAAAAAGAAAAAACTCAAGCCTGATGCGCAGGATAAATAATTAAGGCTGGTGAACAACTGCGATGAATATGTGTAGCTTATAAAATTGATGAATGATTCCAGTTATCAAGCCACAAACGTTTAAATTCACTGTCATTTTGAAAAATTCTCAAAATGAAGCTGAACCTCGTCCTTTCCTCATTATTATTCATAGGCACTTTAATTCACTGCAATTTAAAGGTCGGAGTTACAATGCTGTTAAATCCAGAAATAGCTAAAGTATAAAAGTCGGAACAGGACAATTTTTATGGACATTTTCGTAGCACTTTTTTTTTATGTATAATGTGGAAAGTAAAGTGAAGAAACCTTGATCGAAAGGGGATCTTGTGCGCTCTGCTGTACTGGCTGAGTGCTGCTGAGCAATCAAGACTTCATTTATCATTTACTGTGTTTTAGAAAAGAACACAGGAATAATGCCGCGTATACCATCGCTGGTGTCATGCCGTCACGTGCACAAGGCCTCCTGCCCCATCAAAATGCAGCAGTATATTTAAGTGTTGTCTCCAAGGATAAAGAAGTTCAACTGAACAGATTTCTTTTTATGATAAATTTATCAGCAAGTGATACAACACAATAGCATTCCGCAAACAAAAATATTTTCAAATTAAGACACTTTTGTTCCATTGCTCTTTTTATTTTTACATTTGATACAAATAAAATGACACCCCTCATCCCAACCACCTTATGAATCAAAACATTGTTGGCATGCAGCGAGTGATTTATATTGTGTATTCAGAATTGCACCTCATGCGTTCCCACTTTGCATCCCGGCTGTTTCAAAGCTTAGGTGCAAACACCACCGCTTACGTTGCCCCAACAGCACCCGCACCAACCCGCATCAACCAGAACAGAACATTTTTGCATAAGCCTGCCATGTGCTGCATTCGTAAACCAGCCAAAGTGGACTGCGAGAGCTCAAGTCCGACTCAATATTCAATTAACGGGGAATTAATCAGCATCAGTATTTCCTTGAGGTGGTTATTCGTAGTTATTGCACTGCTGAACCTGGCCTGATCTTTGCCACTACCATGGCAACTGTTATTATAATGTTGGGTACGTGTCAGAATAATAAGAAGGGGTTGAGCTCCGGGGGCTGGTACCTTGGAGCTCGGTTCAAACTGATGCAAATGCTCTGAAACTCTTTCATAGCCATAACAGGGAATTAATGCTAAATATGGAAGGCGGCAGAGGTTATCGTTGCAAGGCCTGCTTTTCTGTAAGAAAACACTTCCATAGAACCTACAGCGACCACAATAAAAATACAGCAAAATTCAGGACTTTTCCAAATGTTGTTGCTGGGTGTATGTCGGGAGTGCCCGTGGAGGCAGAAGTGGTGAATTATTTTCCTTCAGAGCGCTAGATCTGCTGATATATTGCCCGGGATAGAGTCGTGTTGAAAGAGCAAGTCAGAATGTGTTGGCGGTCCAACTTTGTGCAGCCGCCAGAGCGCCGCCGGAGCAGAGCGATGAAAAAAAAGGGCTCTATCTGAGGAGTGCACTGATGGAGAATCCTAACGGGAAGTTGCCTGCACAATGCCAGTGGACAGAGATGGAGGTCATTATGAAAGAGTCCTTTGGAAAAGAAATGGGCCGCCTCCACTCGTATCCATCACCTGGTGCCAGATGGTGATTCGCGCAGTCGCGTTGGAAGGCTCCGCAGACAAAAACAACACGAGGGGAAGGCAGAGGGAGCTGTTTAGGAGGCTGAAATAAAAACTAATCTCGAATTCAATACTAGCTGACAGCAAATGAATTCGTCCAGCTTACCTCAGCATGAATAAACAGGCGGATGGGGAGTCGACTTGCGGGGGAGGTATCGGCCGTTTGTGAGGTCCCAAATCCATTCGTTTCAGCTTAAGGTTTTATGCATCAAAAAAAAAAAAAGCCAATCTTGCTTTCTAAAGCATCTTTCCCCTCTGCCCGGCCCGATAAGCTATACCTTTAAGGTCTCTCATTCAGAGGCAGCAAATGTTCCACCAGAGCCTTGCAAACTTTGGGTTGTTTAAGGCGTCATATAGATTTGTTCACATCTAAGGCTGAAAATTATCTGTCTTTCTAACACGGGCATATTGAAATGCTATAATAATAATTAAGTGAAACACGTACATTACTCTGATGAGAAAACAAACAAACGAAAAACATTAATCAAGGAGGCTTCCCCTTTAATTGCACTGATCGAATTGCGAGTGACAGTCGGTAAGAAGACCAATGTGCCTGGTGTATTCCCAGGCAATATCCCAGCATGTCACACCATTCTCCAACTAATCAAAGCTAGTGCATCTGAAATTCAATACTCTTGTTTCCAGGGTATTCAAAGCCATGTTCACTGGGAAAACACGCAATTGATCAGCTCCAACTCCATGTGTGGGGAATGGCAAATTAAAGCTATCCTTTGTTGTTCTATACACGTCTGCATTAACTCGGGAGCGCGCTGCTTCCCAGAGTGCAATTTGTCACCTAATGGTAGCAATATTCCCACCTTTTCTTCCTCAGGTTCAAATGTTGTTTGTCATTTACCAGATGCTATGGTCACAGCTAATGGAAACATTCATCATGCCTTAAAAACATGCGGTAATGTTTTCCGACCGTAATAACGAATGAAAAGAAAAATGATTTGACCAGCAGTTAGCGGTTTCACTTTCGGCGCAATGCAGAACGAGGACCTCGTAAACATGTCTGACAAAATGTGACTTCTAATCTCCTAAATGCTCTTAATGAGTTGTGAAAGAAATATATCTCCTCTGGTTGTTCTAGTCCTGTGGAAGTAAGCACTTTCTAATTCAACTCGGGTTAATGTCCGGGATTAATGCGGCACTAGATTCCAAATGACTTGGTGGCAACTACATATCTTGTAATAATTGCATAATTACTTCAGTGTCTTTTCCTCACACACGTCTGTGGAGCATAGATCTAAAAGTCTATAATGTCAACATTAGCTGAGAAATTCTATAAAAGATAACGGCCGAGACATCAGTATAGATTGCTATTTAATTAATATGGATATTTTTAGAGGAACGATACAGAGTATACAGTATTTACTGTATGTCAATTTCTGTAACCACATGTTCATGCAATGATTTTTCACCCCTGTAAGAAGCAAAAGGCATTGGGAAAGAACAATCATTTTGGAATATTTCTCATCTTTATATAAATTCATAAAAGGCATCAGCATGTTCACAAACTGGGCTGCAGTCATTGCTGCTTTTAACATGGGGGAAAGGTCGCATGACATAGGAAATGTACTGCCACCAGCTGGTCAGAATTTACATTTACATTTACACCTGCTCCAAATAAACAGTGGCTCATGCGTCGTCCTGGCTGGGAGTATTTCATTGTGAATACTTAACAGGACACATTAACATTTTCTTAAGCCTGTCTTTGAATTGCTGCTGCGTTCACATTCATACTTGATCCGCTGCTTGTGTTCACCACCAGAAGGAGAGGTATTTGTGAAAAATGCACAGGTTCAGGAGGATTAACCTTGAATATTCTCTTGCTCAGCAAGAACACATTGTCTAACATTTTGCGCGGATTTCAAAGACACGTTTCAGCTTGGCCTCACTTTGATTGCTAAAGCTTACAAAAGCTTCAAAAGAGCTGAAAAAGTTCAGCGCGCGTGCGCAAGTCTGGATGTACCCATTTGAATGAAAGGGAGGACATTTACATATGGATCTATTGTGTTGTGTTTTATGCGTCGTGATTGCAGGAAGTTGCACAGCAAGACATTTATCATTCAGTGAAAGCTTTACCAAAGCAATCAATCACAGTCATTTCATAGCTTTGGTGAAAACACAATTCCAACATGTCATTCAGCACAGTCAGGGGTCAATCATTCCACTTGCTGTTGGAGGTGGTTTTTTTTAGTACAGCACAAAACCGCAGGCCTATTCCTTAAAGGGACGTTTTTGTTCCTAGTTTACGGCATTAAAAACGGCAACTGTGGATTTGTTTAAATTTCTTGTGGAGCTGCTGCTAAATATAGACCCACTGTACCAACTGCAGGTGTTTTGAGAATGCACCTGCCACATATCTTCAAGGCAGGTGCTTATAAATTCCTGAAATCAACATCTTCTGTGAAATTATTCATGTTGGTGTGCAGTAATGGGGAATGCGCACTGTGAGCGACACAACAGGGTCTTCATTTCTGTCACAGAGGCTGCACCCCCCCAATGCTGAAATGCTGAATATAATGGTATGTACATATTTATTTAGTATTTTGTGTTCCATCAGATATTCCTCCGTCCATGGTGGGCGATATTACAAGACAACATTTGTAATAAATGGAATTTTCTTCCCTGCAGGAAAATGGGAGGGTGGATTTAGCAGTCGGTGCAACGAAGGTGAAACCAAACCACTCCTTGAAGATGGAGACTGTTGATCCGAACCCAGAGGAACGAGACGGCATGCGCGCAGGTCAAACTACAACTGGCTGAGCGTTCTTTGTGGCTACGCTCTCGCTCTCTTTCACACATTCAGTCACTCCCTTGCACGCCCTTGCTTCAGGCAGTTTAGAGCCATCCGGGGGTTGGGGAGAGGGGCTGGTTAACTTTGGATGAACTCACTCTGGGAATTATCTCCTCTTTGGCCCCGTTGCTCTTCCAATCGAGCTGATACCTACAGCTGAGGGTCCAGATACGCCACCTGACCCCTCAGTCCAACTCGCTTGCTTTGTCTGGCCACTGGTGCACATCAGCACACTAAAGGTCCCTATCACGTCTAGTGAGAAAGCAGAATCTTTGGAGGTCTGCCGTAATATTGTGCCTTTCTTGTCCTTCGAAGCAAAGCATGTGTAATGCAGCCCCACACTGAATATTAATGCCTGGTGATTTTGTATTACCGACGGTGAGTGTGTGCCTCAGGAGTGAGGCAATGGCAGTGCAACACCGTGCTTTTAAGAAACGATCTGCCCTTTGCTCCTCTTCCTTAAGCACAGCCTTTCTCCCAGCTGATACCTCTGAATGTGATTTCCGCACCTCAGTGTCGGGTATCTAATGTGTCACGCTGACCTCGGCCCTGAATTGTCCAACTGAACCTGACCGTCTGAGGTCAAATCTGCATCCAAAGGGTCGTGGGACTATCTGCAGCGTCCACTGCTATCAACATTTTTGCAGAGTACGTGAGGGGGTTGCGTTGCTTTGGGAGCGTGGTGTATGTTTTTCAGTCCATGGGGAGATGCAATTCCCCCAAGGAAAGCCTCATTAGGTATTCATTGATGTGCTTTGGATTGAGAGATAAGTGGTGCTAATTGTCTCGCACGCAAATGTGGGCGCCAATGTTCTGCCATGCTTTTTAAAAGAGATATGCATGCACGAACAAACAGCGACAGACGCAATCACAAAACACACCAACACGCATGCATGCGCACTAATTATTTTAGGTCCCGGCACTGAGGAGAAGCTGTTGATTTGAAGCGCCGCAACAAGAAAGATTACTCATTCTGGAGATACGCTGCTGCTTTAGGAGACAAAGCCTCTATTCATCTCGGCCTCAATCTCAGACATTCAGCGGAGAAATAACGTTCCACCAAGAGCATTTTGTAAAGTCAGAAAAAAAAAAAATGGGTACTGTTAATTAGGGGCAAGATCACTGACAAAATTTCTATTCGATTACCAGCAGAATCCAAGTTTCATGGCCCAACTGGAGATGAAACTGTCAGACAGAGGGAGAGTCTTTTGAAGAAAACTGGCATGATATTTTAATAGGTTTTAGTGGTGGGAAAAGAACAGAAGAACAAATTCCAGCCATTAATGAAGGATTCATTTACCTGATAATTACAGACATGGACTGCTATCTTTTGTGGGGGAAAAAAAAAAATAAAAAAATTCAATTGTGCCGAAAGCTGTTGGGCACATTTGAACTGCGAAGTTGATAATTTTTATATTTTTAACAAGTACAATAGATTAGGCTAAAACTTCTTGTTTATCTTATCATAGTTAACATTTATAGCTGACCGGTTGTTTACAAAGTCATAATTCTAATGTTGTTACCAATCATTTGGTAACAATCAATCAAACTAAGCTCCATATGAATGTGTAAATCTGCCAGATACTGAATTATTTAAAAATGGCTTCATATGAGCTGGTCTTATTTTGTCATGAGTGAGTCCGGTATAATGAGTCTGTACCATTATCTCAACAGTGGACTCTGCTTTCAAGTTGAACCACTCTCCATGGTGTCATTGTGAACAAATGCTGGGCACCAATTTATAGCCATATCAACACAAAAAAAGTACATATTTGTGGAAAAAGGGGGGTGCTTACCTGCCACACACTCCACCAATGATAGCAGCACTATAAGTTTCCATGGCAACTCCATTTTAATGGTCTGAGGTCAACACGAGCTCACATCCAATCACAGGTGTGTAGAATCCCAGCTTTGTCCTTTTCAGCAGGTTCTTCTGTCAAATGAAAAGGATGCCATTAGAGTTTCACAGCCTCCCAACCTCAACAGCTCTTTTACAAAGACAAAGGCTGTCCGTGACTCCCAGTTAACTGCTTTCATCAGGATTTTTTTTTCAAACCACAGAATATTTGTTTGGAACATGTAATCTTTGCAAAAAAGAAAAAAAACTGTATGTAGCAGCTAAGGCAGATAGTCAGATAATGCAGCATTCATGCATGTGCGCCTGCCGAGACAAAACATGGTGGAAACTGGTTGTCAGAGTCTTTCTAACATGTAATAAAGCCTTCTTTGAAATCCCAGTTTAATATTCAGAGAGTGGCGTTTTCATGAATGGGCCCAAATGACAGAGAAAGTTTGCATGCCATAAAAAAAAGCCCCAATCGTTATTGGGTTTTACTCAAATTAATGTAAACCCAGTTAACAACGTATTCATCAAATGTGTTTTGTTTTCCAATTTCCCAATTAACTATTTTTCTGACAGAAGGATTTTTCAGTTTGGCTACTAACTAGCAGCCTTGCTCAAATAAATAAGGAGAAAAAAAATTACAGAGAAAACACACTCTTATCAAGAAATAATACATTTCAAAGAGAAATGAAAGATTATGCACCCACAGTTTCTCAGTTATCTGCTCACCTCTTATCTTCGCCGCACTGAAAAACATGACAGAGCATACTGATGCTTATGTGAACGTATCAACAACATCCCTGAGACAGTCGCCTACACTGCTTTTCTCCCTCTCTCTTTCCCGCTCCCTTTCTGCAGGCGCTAAACCATTAAAGGCAACACTTCTTTCGCCAATAAATCTCATTATGGAGATTGGGACTGTGGTGTCATCTTAGTTCCAATTCATCTTGCAGTTATTAGGATGCAAATGTCATGAGCAAATGTTGGCTTTTAATAATAAATCAGAACACTTTGAATCCCTTCTTATGCTCCTGGATATTTTTAGATAGATCCATCCCTTTGAGGGAACAATTGTCAGAAATGCACTGAATGCATTACTCAGGCAACTTTCAAAGACAAAGAGAGGAGCCCAGAAAAATCGGGCAAAACTTTTCATTAACTGTCACCTGAGCAGCAATTACCAAATTCCTCCCACCTAATGGGGGCGGGTTTTTCGTCCATATAGGAAACACAGTTAGGTTGTTATCAAAACTGGTGGTTATCTGTTCTGAATGGAACTTCTTCAAAAAAGAACAATCTTCAGTGTTATGCTGTTGCTAATCTGTGTGCTATTTTCTGTCTTTTCAGCTCTCTTTGGCTGCACAGATCGGATCTTAAAAAATAAAAAAGCACATCAATTCGTCCGCCCTGTCCGATAACAATGGTAAAAATCACGTATCTTTCGTATGCAGGAATCGGGAGCGTGAGCAGTTCTCCAGTGAAAATGCAAATCAATGCCGCATTGACTTAATAAGGTCTTGTTTCTTCCCCCTCCACCTTAAAATGTGAATTGTTTCATTCTGCTCTGCTCTTCTCAAGGTCTACGCAATAAGGGAAGAATTTCTACCCCTTCACAGACTGAATTGAACTTTTCAGACTTTTCAGTCCAATCAGCTTTATCAAAGTGGTGCTATACCTGCTTAGTGGCCAGCTGTATTGTAAGACAAATACATTCTTGACATCAGTAAAAATGTTTTGAAAACGTATCTTCATGATTTCATTTTCTGTTGCATCTACTGCAAAGATGTTCTGTGGTTCAGCACTTGCTGCTTTCCTTTTTCTGGAAAGGCATGCCAAAATGAGTCAATGTACGCAGGTGTACGACTCTAACAGATGTGAAGACAATTAAACAAATCTATTATTGGCAACATTCTGGAATTGAGCTGCCACTAGTATTTTTTTTGCACACAACCTACACAGCCAGTTATACAGTCTGCACAAATGGTCACATCAAGCTTTTCAGGAACCCAATTAATAGCCGCCATAACAAGTAAAAGCACTCTTTTTAATCTTTATGGCTGCTTAGTGACAGTTACAGTTGCGAGTGCTAAGGTAAGATTGGACATGTTCTGGGGAGGGCCGTGGAGAAAGTTCAGTTAGGACTCATGACCTGTAGTGTAAATGCAGCCTTTGCATCTCTTTCTGTTGTTGTGAAAACTGCTTTAGTGTTTTTCCCCCCTTTACTTTCACGCTGAATTAGTTATTCTGTTATCCGTGTAAGTGTCTGGCACTGTGGTCATCTAAAATTAATTCATCTTGTTCTGACAGAGGCAGAGCGTGTGAACTGGTGAGAGACCCCATTTATAAAAGGTGTCTGTTGGCCCCTGACAGCTGTCTCTTGATCTCCATTACACAGTGAGCCCGAGAACACGAGACATCAGACAGCGGGGATAGTGGGGGGGATAAAAGACAACCTTTTGATCCAGAGAAGCTCGTCGGGGGAGAAGGGACGGATGGGTCCGGGGCTGTGTTTGACTTCCGCTTCAAATTGAAAACTGCTAATGAATTACCCTAGTGACCCTAAGTGGTAGCGACAAGGCCAATGACTTACTTTCATCCCAAATGGAGTCTCTCATTTGTTTGCTGGATGAAATTAAAGATAATGACGGGGACAGCTTTCAAACTCTGCTTTTCAACTCCAAGCCTTTCATGCCTCTGGGGGAAGCTGATAAGTGAAAGGCTGAATGCGATCGGCGGCTGAATGCCAGTTGTGACCTCACCATTAAGTGGCACCTTTAGCACTCACCCAACTGCTTTTAAAGCCGTCAATATATAAATGTTGGAAAAGCAAAAAATAACCAATTCAATGCTGAGAATGACATGTTAGGAAAAACTCTAAGAAGTGAGCACTGTACAATGGGAATTAGTCAACATGTGTCCCTAATTTCCAATTTTTAGCAAATTATGATACTGACTGCTTTGCCGAAGTTTTGGCTAGTCATTCTCAGACCAAGTTTGGTTTCATGCAGTGCACAAGATTATAAAAGCCTTGCCTGGAGTCAGCTCGCGGAGCTGCCAATTTATGTGAGGTAATTTTCAGCACTTAATTACAGGCAACTCGTGATGATGAGAGGAGACCTTCAAAATATCACGTTCAGCTGTGTGTATTTGTTTCGTGATCTGTGCAACAAAATAAATATTTCCAATCCCAAGAAAACAAAAATGGACACAATGCTCGAATGTCACATTATGATAATGACCTACATGACAAATAACGCCTGCTTCAAGGCTTAGAAGACAAAACAACGAAAAAAATTCTGTGGATAATTGACTTGTGAAACCATCAAAACTGAGTGGAAGTCCAGCACCATTTCATTTAATGTAAATCAATGAATAATCTCGCCACAAAAGCTTGTATTTATTCAAAAGAAAAAGAAAAGAAATATGATTTATTGCTGCTACACCAGCATTGCTGTTATTACATCCCTATGATCACTGGGATTACTTTCAAAAACAGTGAATTTGAAAATCATTCTGCACTATTTTGTTTTTAATATGGACCTAATTCTGGAAAAAAGTTTATCTGTATCTGTATGCTAACAACATGAGATGGTAGCGAGTTCAATCCCTCCCACTCATTTATGTCTACACGATTTTACACTCACATATGAATGATTAATTGACTGATTTGTCATGAGAAAACTTTTATCGTTATGTGCATTACACAGTATATGTAAATAATAGTACATACATATATGTACAAAGTATTTTTATTGATATTCATTTCAATCAAACACCTGGCAAAATTGTAATAATAATGATTTGTGGGGTTTTTTTCCTGCTGGTTCCAATACCTAATGCTTTGCATAGATTTCAAAATATGAGAACTGAGACAACAGCCAGTCTTCACCCTAATTAAACTTATTTGGTTCATATAAAAAAATGAAATATTTGAGTTTGAATAAATATGTTGTTGCTTCTGGGGGATAAAACAGGTGTAAGGTTTTAATTGACGAGTTTGAGGTCAGGGAAGAAGTTAGCAGGAAGGCAGGAACCATGAGGCTCAGATCAGTGAACTGTCCAAGGTCCTGAACTCAGTCCTCCTCTCATAGATTGAAGGATTTTAGTTTCAGTCATTCCTAGATGGAAAAAAAAAAACTATTCAAGAAAAACAAGCAGCTCGAGAAGTTTTATTAATTCAGCTTGTTTTGAATTATTTATTTATTTATTTATTTTGTTGATGCTGTCTTCGAGGTTAAATGCCGACTACTGCAACATGATGCTTCATTCCAAAACTGAACTTTCACTCCCCCTCCCCCAAGTCCCCCTGAGAAAAATGCTGCTGCTTTGTCGGGGAGCCTCGCATTTGCTCAGACAAAGTCGTCAAAAATTTCGGTGCAGTCAAAGTGACGCGTCTTTTCCTCCTCCCTGACAGCTGCAGCTGGAGCTGATAAACCGCAGCCTGTAGTTCAGTCAGCCAGCGAAGCCGAGAGTGACGGCTGATTTCGACCCTCTCCGCTGCACCCAATCGTGCCGCTGCCATCAATTTTTCAGCGCTAAAATAGTGTATTAATAGAAGGGCACTCCAGATCCCATTGAGTAGGCCAGATGAAGATAAAATTCACACTAACATGCATGAGCACCCTACACACACTCGCGGCCCCCGAGTTTTAAATCATGAATGAGTCCAGACTCCCACACTCGGCAGGCACGAGACGGAACCCGGGAAAATGGCATACATCGCTGCATCTTTAATCATCGGAGCTGTGACTTCACTTGATCTGCAGACACCGGCTCGATCAGTGTTTTCCTGCATGTCGAACTCATCTCAGGTCTCCGAGAGCCCCCTGTCATTTAAAATTCATTTCCGGCGGTGCTCCAGCCGAGGTGAGTCACGGGGAACGTGAAATTTCTGCTTAATCCTGCACACTTTGGTTCACCTCGCCCATGAATCAAAGATCCGAGGGGTGAGGTGGAGGGTGAAGAGTGGCAGTTATAATGATATCAAGTCCTAATAAGATCAGAGTGTTTTATGGTCGGGATGATCTTTAATATTACATCAAATACGAAGGCCCGCAGATACATTTTCTTGCATTAGCGTTTCTTTGCGTGTGGGGGCCATTTATGCAGTGGCGGCTTTACGCTAATTTCATTCACCGCCATTGATGTCTGCCCATCCCACCCAGCACGTCTGTAGTCCTTTGAGTCAACAACAGCCGGGAAAAAGTGGCCTAATTCCAACGTTAGGACTCTAAACCCTGGACCCAGGAGTTTTAATTTGCAAATTTCCTTCTGCCAATTCTACGTCTTGAAATGTGAGCACATACAACCAGTAATCTTAAAACTTTTCCGGGGTTCAAAGCCTTGCGTGTGCCACCTATTTATTTTTTTTTTTTTTTTTGCCTTTTCTCACAAATGGCACTCCACGGGAGCGAAGGGAGTGCCAGCGTGTTATTCAGCCAAGATTGCACCTCAAACAGTGGCACCAGACAAAGAAACTAATAGTCTTTTGATCCGAGCACACAGGCCGCAGGCTTGACTCAACACAAGCCAGCTTCCTCATTCCTCCGGACCGCATCCGGGGATCGCCACGAAAGCGCCCATCGCCAAATCCCATGTGAGGGGAGCTCAGAAGGGTTCCTTCTGCTTTTCGAGTAATGACCACAAGATATGGTGATATGTTACACATTGAGACCCACTGGACAGAGCAAAAATCTGAGGAATTAATCATTGCTTATTAAAGCAATGTGAGCCGAGGCGCTGCGTGTGTTTGTCGACGGACGCAAATATTGGAGCAAATTACCTCTGAGTAATTTGCCAGATGTTCCTCGGTTGTTTGCGGTTTGGATGATGCCTTTGATGCACCTGCAGTCAACGTTCTCTTTGTTTGCCTGTCAGCAGACGCCCGCTCCGCCTGAGTGTTTTTTCGGCCTAAGCAGTTGACAATTCAACTGCACCTGCCATTACTGCGGAACTCATTAAGTATCCCATTAGAATTTTAAAAGACGGGCAATTAATACCTCTTTAAACACGCTGGTTAAGTATTTCACATCTGAAACATCCTTGTGGAGTCGGTTGTACTGCTAGACTTCTAAGACTTCTGAGAGGCTCCTTTGCTGAGGAAAACAAAAGATCGGTACTTGTCTGGAGAAATTAAGGCAACAAAAAATAACAACTCTTCCAAAAACAAAAATATCAAATTCCCTCTTACAAAAACCTGAAGACAGCACAGCATTGTTGCTGGCTGAAAACCTGAGGTACTGTATTTCAACCGCCTCAGCAAACAAACTTATTGTTGGAATACATGTTGGCAATGACCGCAAAACATTTTCCCGTTCAAAGCAGCCTAGCAACCATTTAATACAGAATTCCAACACAGACTTGTATATTGATATAACAAGCCCTTAATAGCTCAGTAAACAGAGCAAAGAGGAGTACTACATGACTGCCTTCTACTCTCATACACTGAATGATACTTGTCGCAACTACTCATTAAATCAAATAAATTACTTCCTTGAAAACCATCTGACCAATGTTTTGCTACTTTTCCATTCGATTTCATTGAATGGGTTTGAGTGAATGCACAGGATTTTGCCTCTAGAGGAACAAAGTGGCTGTGTGGCTTCCCTTCTTGGTACGCAAACATTTCTGCTTGTTTCTATAATTTCATCGTATCCATATAAAAAACATCTAATCCTGAAACTCTAACGCCGCTGCAGCCATACATACAAGCTCCACATGCTGTCAACACTTTTCCTTCCCCTTGCTGTGTAGAGCAAGACCAGCTCTTTGAGTGACCTTGATCATAAAACTCAACATTACTTAATTTAGATTCAGTTTACTTTGCTCACTGTTTATTTAACATTCCATCTGTGTTTTTTTCCCCCCCCATTTAAATATTTGATCCAACCGAAAGGCACAAATTCCGTTCAAGCTACAAACACAGAATTTTTTACTGGGGCGCAGCAAATCCTCATGTGACCACCATAATTTTACTCCGCCAGCAGAAAATTATGTTTATGGATGCACATGTCTCTGAAGATTGCCTAAAAAAGCAGGGGGAGGAGGTTGGATGAGCAACTTTAACGTCCCTCCGAGAAGCTGCGAGGAATGGAAAAACAACACACGCACAAAATGTCTGAGGTATTCTTAATGATTGGGGAGGGCGGGAGGGCAAAGCTGAAATTTCTCAGCTCTGAATCAGTGCACTTTGGTTTAAAACCAGCTCAATTTGATGCAAACTGCCTTAATCAGTAAATAAAAGGTTAGGAGGAACGTCTACTGAGACTGGAGTGCTGTATTTCAATAAGACGAGAACGGCGCACACAGGGCTGCTATACAGCTCCTCTCACTGGGAGAGAAAAAAAACACACTCGTCCTCATCTTTCAAAAATCATGTATAGCTTTGCAAGCATCCAGTTAAATGGCAACTGCTAGAGATTTCTTAGGAACCCATGCAAATTGCACATTTCGCTGCAAAAAACAACCCCTACTTGGACCACACGCCCATTGACTGGCTGGCAGCCTTCTTTACTCAGTCTGCTGTTTCCCCCTCCACTTCTTATGCAGATCAGGCTCCGCTCAGCGAGGTACTATGAACTTGGTGTTCCTCCCCCTTTCCTCCTCCTCCTCTTTGCAAGCCAGTGACATCATCAGAAACGTGTCCAGCCATAAGCGCACTTCCCCGAGGATATCTGTAGTGCTAGTACTCTAACCACTTAAATATTGAAAGGTAACAAGAGAAACTGCCTGCCATCAAAAGGCAGTGGTGGCATAGGTAATTAGAGCCAGCACTGGGTCCAACACATGCTGCAATCAGTCTGCTGCAGAGGGTTTTATTGGTCAGGGGGAACCCTATCCTGCCTCCACCTCTCTGGGTGTTTTTAATAGAGAATCATGATGTGCAAGTCAGCTCCCAATCAAACATATGGACACTTGATTTGCCATCCAGCGGAACCGCACGCTAAAGGACTTCAGACGGTCTGAGCGGCAATCAAGCACGGTGCAATCAAAGGGAGGCAGAGATGATGAGGCTGGACTGAGTCCAATCCCCTGTTGATCACTGACGACAAATGAGTTCTGCCAGAGGATTTAAATGAGGGGGAATTTATTGGTGGATTTATTCCCTCTCACTGCAAAGATGCGTGAGATAAATGAGGAGCAGGGCAATTAAGTAAAATGTCATTGTGGGTTATAAGATGCCACTCATTCTCGGGGGCTGTAAAAAAAAAATTATTGGATTTTTCTTTTCTTTTCTTTTTTTTAATTGACATGCACACGGAGCTGTGTGTACATGTACAACTGCATACAATGGTCTCGTAGTTGTATTAAGACATGATGGCACTGCTGCTGAAGAAGAAAGGAAGAATATAGCCTTATGTGTACAATGAACAAGAAACTATACAGAGAAAATCCACTAGGTCGACACGTTCTTTCCAGTATGCCGAGGTGTTTTCTAGTAAAAGTTGGAACTGCAGAATACCAACGACGAACAAAGCCGACCGTAATTTTAACACTACATTAATCTCAATCGAAATGTCAGTAATCATTTGCCTTTATGTTTTATTTCATGTCCTCTTACCTGAGCGCGTCCCCTGTGGTGTGTGCAGATGGTGATTATCCCTTCTCGAGTATCCATGTTACCCCGCGCATCTCCTCGTCGATCACTCGGTCAGCCCGGCGTCGAGTGGACGGCTCGACACAAGTTTGCCTCCTTCCCAAAGTGCGGGCGGACGCGTCCTCCCCGCCCGCCGCCCGGCTGGAATGAAGTGGAACTCTGCTCCGCTCCCTCGACGTCGCCTTGCTCGTCTGGGGGCTGGCCGGTTCCGCTCGAAGGAAGGCGGTCGGCGCTCAGTCGCCACACTCGCGTGAGCGCCCTCGGTGTGTTTCCGAGTCAGAGTGCGGTACTTCTCGCGGAGCCCCGCGCTCCCTTGGCCGACTCGTGCACCGCCGCCACGAGGCTGACGCAAAAACTCAGCGCCACGGCGCCGTTTGTTTGCTGGTTAGTTAGTTTTAAAAACCCCGGAAACGGCAGGTCTTTGGTGTGAGGGGCTTCGTCGCCCGGCTAGCTGCTTCCCGGAGAGCACAAAGTGCGGACTGTCTGGGTGAGAGTCCGCGCTGTGTGCGTGGCGTCGCGAGCGTCCGGCTCGTTCACAAGCACGAGGACTGAGCGCGCGGCGGCACTGTGACATTGGACACGATATTTCTGTATTTCGTTTGTTTGTTTGTTTTTAAAGGCTGCAGGTTCACTCACCTTAATTCATATCGTTTCTTATGCCTGGTGTTTTAGTTTTGGTTTTTGCTTTTCGCATACAAACAAATATGTTTAATTAATAAAATACTTAAAGATTAGTTTGTCTCTGTGTTTGTCTAAAACGTGCCTGAATAAAAAGACGAAAAAGCTACATCAATGTGAAAAGCTATAGAAAGACCTTAACAAGAGATCAAGTCACAAATCACCTTACAGATTCAGACAAGTGTCATGTCTATGTCCATAAAAAAAACTAAACAAGTCGAGTCATTACTTGACTCGAACAAGTGACACATCCACTCATGTCCATTTATAATAAACTACTCCAACTACAACATAAAAATGCGAAAACACTGTTATTAATGCACAAAGAACTTAAGTGTTATATAAAGCAAAAATGGAGGAGGGGGGGACTGCAGGTTTATGACAGTGTTTGCTTTATTGCATTGTGTTCAGCAATGGAGAACAATGCGAGGAAATTACCAGTGAAGTTAGTAAACACGTGGAAGACGTGTTAATGCAATAGCTGTGACATCACAAAGGGCTAATTTGTAGATTTGTATGTTTTAGCGCATTGAAGTAGGTCAATTTACAACAACCGTACAGCCCAGTGTGGCAAGGCGCAGAGGGCCCGGGCGGGCTTCGAACCCCAGACTCCCGATATAATAGTCATAGCGCTAACCATTCGCCAGCATTAGTGGTTTAATACAGATTTTTATTTGTTTGTTGAATAATTAGTAATGGGTCAGGCAACACAAGGTCACATATAAATGGGAGTGATACCCAAGTTAAATGTTTTAGTAGAGAGAGTAGAAGAGCTACCATCCATATCAGCACAACACAAGAATCGAATGCTGCCCAGTGAAACAACTCAGTTTGTCCTAAGTGTTGTATATCATGCTGTCGCTGCAGTTTCACGCTGCACTTTTGTTCCTCCAAGTCATCATTTTGAGTAGCATATAGCATTAAGTTATGTTTAATTAATTTAGTGATCTGTCTGCCTCTCTGCCAGACTGGGAAAGATATTTTTGCCTTTAAAAAAAACACACATTGATTGACAGGTACTGTGAAAGTCACACAACAGAGTGATGAGCACAGCTCTGCAACTTCGCACATTAAACTGTGCAAGATCTATCAACAGTTTCAGATGTTCACTTTTTTTTTTTTTACCTCCTTCAGTACATGAACATTAAATTTCAGCTCAACAAGATCTTTTTATATGGCTGGGTTCTTAGCTCTTTTTTTAGTTAGTGTTTTTTTCCCCCCTTTTCGTTCATAAGTCAAAAGTCTATGAGCTCATTATGATTTTTCTCATAATCCCCTCAACATTAAGGGGCGATTTGGGAGAATCTACTTTTCAACAGAAGAATGATAATTACAGCTGGAATTACAAAATGCCCCAGTGAGCCCTGGAAGACCGAAGAGAAAGAAGGAAAATATGGATTAACCTACTAAATGAACATTAAGTATTCCTGAGCCGACCGGCACAGCTGATCACAGTACATCAGAGAAATGAGGACCTCTTGTTAATATTGCCATCCTAATCAAAAACATGCCTTATTTACCATCTAAAGTGTGAGGGAAGTGTCTTATCTTTTTATAGCGACACTTTCTCGCAGTTTAAAAATTAACTGGAATTTCGCCTCTCACACCTTTACTAGCCCACCCCCACCCTCCACCCCCCCCCCCCCCCACACACACACACACACCCTCCTCTGTTTATCCAAGGGCAGATAAAATGCTGCACGCATCCATCCCAGAGCACCCGTGAGCCTCTCAGTGTTGTTCGCAAGGTGGCATTTGGAATACATGAATGCAGTTTGTCCTGAGGCTCGAAACGAGA
This sequence comes from Thamnaconus septentrionalis, assembly GCA_009823395.1. NCBI lineage: Eukaryota > Metazoa > Chordata > Actinopteri > Tetraodontiformes > Monacanthidae > Thamnaconus > Thamnaconus septentrionalis. Next base: position 3,712,631 of record CM020512.1, read on the forward strand.
CAACCGAGATGAGCAAGTCGTCAATGCCGCCAGGAGCGGGACCGACGAGCGTTTCAGGGCCGCCTTTCAGAGAGCAACAACAAATGGCAGATTCATCAATGTAGGTGTCACACACTCTCCCCGTGAGACGCACTCAAGACAATGGCATTAAATAAAACATTGTCTTTAATTTCCAAACGGCTTAACTGTCTGTGTACATGTCATACTGTCGACTCCATGTTTACTTGTTTCTTTTATCGCCGGAGACCAATTCATTAGTCTTTTTTAAGTATTAATCACAACATAGAGCTAAATTGGAGTTAAGGGCACGATGATTATGTGACAGTGGCAGTCCTGTCACTACGCCTCCAATTGATCATGCGCCCTGGCTACTTGGCCAAGGGGAAATCCCTTTGGCCGAATGGTTAGCGCGCATGTCTATTAGAGTCTGGCGTTCAAAGCCCACCTGGGCCCTCTGCGTCTTGCCACAATTAGGAAAGAGAAGAAGCAGATACCTGCATAATAGGTACTTGTATTGCTTTCATATTTTTAGATAAATCTAGCAGCAGCAACACACAAAGATTATAGTTGTTTATAGAGATGGAGTAAAATAGATGTTTTTATAGTGCCCAACCAATTGTTCTGCATGACTACATTTTGCCTGGGTATTTGGGACACATAATGTAATCATTTCATCTGGTCAGAAGTGATGATGCATTTAAATAATATTTAAACAGAACATCGTACCTGAAAACGAAATAATGGACTTTTTGGGGGCGTCAGTGTTTCAATACTTGTTGCATTGTATGAATATATATACATGTTGAATACCGAACACATTAGATAAATTCATTCATAAATTTATTCCTCTTCTTCTCATTTTTCATTTTGTGGTGTCGTGCTTGCAAGAACACCTGTGTATTTCTTTTTTGCTGCGGGACCTGCTCTCTCTAGCTCTCTTCAAGGTAATTTTTGGCACAGATGGTAGCAAGGGTGTGCACAGGCAGAGTCAGGGCGCTCCTCTCTGCCCTTGTCCCTGCATGATGTCATTCATTTTTAATCAAATGAAGGCCAGTCAACAGTTCTGGCACCTGCTCCGCACTGCAGACAAACATGGCTGGATCCCCTTCCCCTTGACACGAGGACACGGGCTGAAGGCAGGCAATGATGTCGGATGCGACGCAGACGGACTAATGACAAACTGGAGATTGATGTTGAGATATGCGGCAGGACGGAGATCGACTTGTACTTGACCAATCCATTTTTATTTGCGAGGTTACAAATCAGCAGCTCGCCGCGTGAATTCATCTCCATGGTCAGTATGTAGGAGTTACCCGTCGCAAGGTTATCTTTTAATTGATTTTTACGCAGCGCGCAGCCCATAGAAATAAAAAATCTTTATGCAAAAGTTGGAGCGCGCGAACGTGTCAGAGAGGTGGGAGCACGCATCCCTGCGGTGCACCTGGGCTCGCTCCCCGAGGTTTGACAAGCAGCTGCCTTTTGATCTGCCAGGGAGTCTGATATCCACCCACTCGTTTATGAAAGCCACGTATAAGTGCAACACGTCAGCGCTGCGCAGGTTCCTGCGTAATTGTATTGAGAGCGGAGGTGAGGTCGACAAATTGAATCCTGGCACAGACACAAATGGTTAATACAGGGCTGGTGTGAGTTCACTGTATTTTCCACGAGGCAACGTTGGCAAAACTAGGAGAGTCTCAGAAAATTGGTTTGCTTTAGACGAAGACCGATGCCAGGAGCCTGAAGTCTGAGAAAGAGAGTCTGTCTGCATCACTGCTGAGTGTCTTTGTTGTCGTCGTCGTCGTTGTTGTTGTTGTTGTTGATGATGATGATGTTGATGATGATGATGGTGATGATGTTGTTGTAGGACTCGCAGATGGGAATGCATTAATCAATAAAACGCAAATAAAAATGTTCAAATGTATTATGTTCTTTGAGGCCATTTCAGCACAGCACAAAGAAAACTGTCTGCTTTCAGTTTGAATAGAACTTTGGCATCAGGTTTGAAGAGAATTCAATATAAATATAACCAAGTCAGGTAGCTGAAATGATTACAATAAGAATTATATTGTGTTTTTTCTTATACAAAACGCAACAATTTCTAAGGCATTAAATCATAAACTTGGTATTGCACAGAAATCGGCTTTAGTTGTTTCAAAAGATCATTGGGCTGTTTACTGCAATTGCTTCCTTGTTATTCTGACATGGAACGTGGTCGTCTAAGAATAAATTACCCTTGGAATTTGTCAGCCGTTCTCCCCCCTTTTCCATTAGTGTCTAATTTAGATACATGGCAATAATTGGCAAGTATATAACTTATCACAAATGGTACGTCTAATCAAAAATTTCTTTGCCTCTATGGTGCCTGAACTCGATTACCGAAGAGTCACATTGTCCTAGAGAAGTGCTTAACTTGAATCCAGGATGGAATATTGTTTCTCCTAATGGCTCTACGCTGATGACAGCTGTCGCCAGAGGCAATGTTTGTGCATTGTCTGCCTGTCCCTGTCCTTTTTTTCCCCCCACCCATGAACACTATTTTCAGGAAAGCCCCAAGGGAGTTTCGTGAAATTTGGCACAAATATCCTCACATATTCAAGGATGGATGGACACGACGTTGACCCTGAAAACTCAATTCTCTTAAAATGCTGAAGAACATTTTGAGCTAATTTGGTGACAAAAATGAAAAGTTTGACGCAAGTGTGAGACATTTGGTCAGACAGTGAACCGTTGACATATGCCTCCAAACTAAGCCGGCTGTCAGAAAAATGTGAAATGTGGTTAAATGAGGCATCCGCATTTACATTTAGCTGCTACTTGACATCACCATTTATTGGCCTACGATGTGCACACGACACATAGAGATTGATAATCTTTTCAGTTTTCTTCTTTGCCTTGATAAATGAATGCTAGACCAAATACACAAAAGAAAATAACAACAGAAGCATGTCAAATTGAAAGGGAAACAGAAGAAATTTCAAAAGAAACACTTTAATAGAACACTCATGTCTTCTACACACATTCCTTTCACCACACTGACCACAACAACTACTTAGAGTCGTCCACTACAGACTGTTAATGAGCCTTTGGTCATCTGGCATCCTCATATCATCAAAAAAATCATTAAAATACTTTGAAAATAAATGACACATAAAGACGTGACGGTCTGTGTCCATTAATGAATTTGTATGTCACAGTATGTGCAAAAAAGTGCTCCAGGTGTGAATCGGCTCTAATCCCGCGGTATTTTTGTGTTGTTTTATTTCCTGTAACCCACCTTTTTCTCTGTCCGCGCGTCTTGACACGAGAAAACCAAAATGCTTTTATGTGACAGCTTTAAAACTCACTGAAGCATCTACAGATTGGCCCACTGAGTTGACCTTTGCACTTTTTGCTCTGCTATTAGAACACGGACTGATGGTAACAGCAAGTTGCCACTTTCTGCTTTGCTGCCGCTGAAAGGAAAAAAAAAGTTTTTGCTTGGAAAGGCAATCCATTGAAACCGTCATATGGCCCTGATGGTGTTAACAAAACACTTTTGTCATTAGAATATTGTTTGTATGGTTCTATTCATATTGGACCAAACATCCACTTTGTTTTTTTTAACAAATGCTGCGACTTAATCCTATCTCACGCTGTATGAGTAAGTTCTTTGAATAAATAAATTAATAAATAAATGAATAAATGAAAAACACAACAACCAACACAAATCAAAATTTGAACAGCTTCTTTGAATTGGACTCAAAATATCTCACTTGTCAGAATCATGTTTTGACTTCAGCATTGAATAAAAATGCAAGTATTGAGTATCATGTCTGTGCAAGTGTAAATCATGCAACCAAAAAAGGGCCATTCTATTTCATCACCAGTGGCTGAAATTAATTATATCAAAAATGGCTGAATTCCCACCTGAAATCTTCACAAGTCATAACATCTATTGCAACTTAAAGTAGCCCAACGAGTTTTCAGAATAAAAAGAATATCGCATCAGATTATGTTGCTGTGCTTTAAGGGTTTCAATATTTCCGGGAAGATGGCACTTTTTTTCTTCTTCCTTTCTTATAATTAACTGTGAAAGTGTGAAGGAGTCCTCCACAAGGCCCTGACATTGGTGTGCGCCTCCTGAGCTCGCAGGCCAAATGGTCTGTTTGGTTGGATATCTCAGGGAAAATCAGGAGTTCAAGTCTTTCTCTCGCTGCAGCCTTCACTGGCTGCACACTAATGAGTGTCTTGCCAAAGCATTTAACCTTCAGCCAAACTGTCTTCACACTCAGAGGGGCCAAGTTGTTGAACCATGAAATAGTGGTAGTGGTCCAGTGAAAGGAGGTTGCAACCCAGTCTACTTCAGGGTGATCGGTTATAATCATTTTACGGTTTGTTGAGCTGGACTCATTGTCACTGTGCTGTTTTGACACTTTTTTTTTTAGTGTTTTTTCTTTTTCATTTTTCAATTATTTCCAGTTGAATGTTAAACTGATATGAATTTAAAAATGCCAAAAAAGAAACTGTGAAAATGCTAAGCAACCAAGGTCAGTGACAGCAGATTGTGCATTTGCCCTTGTACAATTAAAGTGGTGATAATTAAATAGCTTAAAGCGTACACTGAACCAATGGCCTCAGCCGTCAAACTTGAAAATAAAGTATTTATTATGATAAGTTTTGGTGCGTAACTCGATACTCACGTCGAGTAAATGCAGAAATTAACTCCAGATTTTGATTGTGTGTATGTGTGATTGCAATACAAACTGAAGCCCTGAGAGGGTCATCTGAAGTCCAGTGAAAACTACATCGAAAATCTCCTTCCACTTTGAGATGTCAGTGAGAAAAGTAGACATGAACAACTCTTGCACAGGTCTGTTGTGACCGCTTGAAGGAGTAAACTTTGCAGTCTTTTCAGTTCAGAAACCCTTGTGTGTATGTGGGTGAAAGGGGGCCCTGAGGACGTTTTTCCACTCATGTCTACGTCCTTTTATTCACTGTCTATAACTTGAGTGTGGATGCAACATAATTATTAACAAAATTAGATATTGCTTCTAAGAGCCTTGCTTCCTGTAAGAAAAAAAAAGAATTGCCTTGGGACCTAAGATTGAGAACAAATATTTTACAAGCTGTCCCCTGAGTCACGCTAACGTTGTGTTTGCCTGCTGCAGTGAAATTTTATTCACTTAAAAAGAAAAAAAAACCTTAACGGCTAAGCACATTCTCTTTGTTAGTAGCACTAAAGAAAGGTCATTGTGTATTCCTGAATTGTGCTGTTCTTTTATATAGAAAATAAAGTTGAAAGGTTTTTGTTGGCAAAAAAAATTATAGAAATGCAGCTTCTTTTTTTTTATTCCATTTAGTAACTGACAAGATGGAAGTGTCAAGCATTGAGGAACAACATACAGGGTTAACAAAGAGTTAAAACTGCTGAGATTTGAGTTCAGTCTGGATTATTTTACTATTTTGGAACAACAACAATAACAACAACACTTGAAGCAAATTTACTTTCAGTGAATTTTTGAGATAATTTTGAATGCACTATCAAGCTAGCCCCCTAGCTAGCAGAGTCCCATACCAATGTACTTTCTGTGAATTTTTTGAGCATCTACATGAATTTAAAATCAAGCTAACGGCTATGCTTGGAAATTGTAATAGCAATGCACTTTCTTAGTGTTTTCTTTGAACGCTGACGATAATTCATATTGACTTTACCCTTGAAGCTTCATGTCAGCAAAGCCTTCGGGTCTGTTGAAGGAATGTCCTTGCCCTGGGTTTGACTTTAAACTTTTATGACACTGTCAGCGGTCAGTCTGCACCCGGCCCGATGGTACATGAGAGTGAGGGAGACCAGAAATTGCAACACGCCTGACATTTAGGGAGTGATGGGGTAAAGACCTTAGCCATACTAATTTTCTCTAGGACACCTCGTCAGTGGCAGCGCATGTTACTCTGTCTCCCCTGTCTGATGAATAATGCACTCTACGACATCCTGAGTTATCCAAACCAAGTCCCTCTTATCCCTCTTTGAGTGCATTGATTTCTGAGCACTCACCAGCATCTTCTGAGGCTCAAAGGCTGAACTCGTGTGTGCGTGTGTGTGTGTTGGTGAGGGGGATAAAAAGAACAACAACCACAACATGCCGTGCTTTCAGCTTTGCAGCGCACCGACTGAAGTTGGCAGCACAGATGAAGGCTGAGGTCACGTCGTCGCTGTGCTCATCATACCTCAAAATCGGAATTTATTGAAACCTGCGCTGCGATGATAACTTTGTGACAACGTTGCTTGTGATCGACCGCCGAGTCGGGAGCCACCGCCGCCGCCGCTCGGCCCAGGTCGGCCTGACCTATATTACACTTGTGGGTTTGCTCAGTGAATTCTTTCTAATTATGGACTGGCACAAAAGGAGCGGTTTCTCATGAGCCGCAGACCGAGGTGGCGCTGGGACCCATTCCCATTTTTCACAATCAGTGGCATCGCTCACCCAGGAGAAATTATTACATGCAACACTGGTTGTACGAACAGCACCAGACTAGTGAGGGTAGTTAGCAACTTAACTTTTTTCTGAAACATTGAATTTCTACTTGGTTTACTACGCAAGTTTAAAAGTCAGATTTGTTGTGAAAAAAACCAAAACATTTTTCAATGACACCGAGGCGAAAGTTTAAAAATTCCGTCCAAAAGAGAACAAATTTCAAATGCAGACAAATGTTTTCTGAATCCAAGGTCTTTCATATTTCAGCTTCGTCCCATATTTAACAATTTCAGATGAAATCAAAATGAATCTTCCACTGACCAAAAGTGACTTCTCTTCTATTCAAATCGACTGAACCAATTTGATAAGAGCTGCACTATTTGGATAAGAGCAGCGAGGAATCCGGCCCGAGAAACTCCCTCTCCTCCTGCTTGATTGCTTTAAGTTCTCGCTGCGACACAGAGAAAGTTTAGTGAAAGTTTTCAACCCCTGCTAGCGAGGCGTCCTTTAACCGGGGGGCTCATATTTCCCTCAAATATTGAGAGACCACAGGAGCAAAGCACAAGGCTATAATCTTAACTCTCGAGTCAAAAGTGGAGGAATCGGAAAAAATGATGAGGGGCGCCAGGAACGCCCCGCATAATCCCACTCCAGCGAACATTTTTCACTGCGGTCCAAAATGTATAGAAATCAATATTTAATCTGCGGTGAATATTTCACGTTGCACGAAAAAAAAAAAAAAGAAAGAACCTGAGATACGAAAATGTCAGGCGGTTATGACGGTGCGCTTTTCCCAGGAGTGTCTCGGCTTTGGAGAGGATAAGAACGAAGCCGGAAGAGGCTCTTTTGCATTAAATGGATTCCACAATGCCACACTTTGTGTTTAGCTCCGATCTCTCAAATGTCTCGTCAACCTCCGCGGGCGGCGGAACAATAAGTCATCCTTGACTGTCTGGATTCTTCGCCCGCCGCCTGATGGATAAGCGTTTTTGTGCGGGTTATGAGAAATACGGCCGCCACCAAGGTGACCCCGCCTTCCGCAGGACGCACCAATAAGTTGAAATGACATCATGGCTGCTCTCCTCAGATGGTTTATTCATGCCTGCGCTGCCACGCACCGTCTGCCTTGAATGAGCTTGTGTATGTGTGTGTGTGTGTATGTGAGTGTGTGTGTGTATGTGTGTGTGGGGTTGTGGGATGCAGGACACCTGTAAGCTCTGCACCCACTGGAGTACAGCCTATTAAAATAAAACATATACCTCAGACTGTGAACTGCAAGACTCTCACGCGCACACACACACACACACACACACACACACGTGGAACAACCCCACACAACACACCCACGGTGTAATATTAGATTTCGGGACTCATCTTACCTCCACCCCTCCACCGGCACGCTGTTAAGTCGCTGCCCCAGGGGAGAGGCTGCCTTCACACTGCTAATCAGACCGCGCCGTGTTTTCCCAAACACACATATTTTTTCCAGGAACTTGTAATTGTTTAAACTTTTTCGCGGTTATAATTAAACGGTTTGAAGCAGAATTAGATTTAAAAAAAAATAAAATAAAAAAACACCCACTTGAAAGCAGCCCAGGGGAGATTGGAAAGAGGAGCGTTCAAAAAAACAGGCAAAGCCTCTGTTGCCGCTTGCTCATTTTGCTTGATTAAGGTAGGCGTGAGGCACTTTCATGGACCGAGTGAGTGCTTGAAAAAGAATGTATGAGACATCTGGACACCTGGTGGCCCACCTGTCTGCAAATGGGCCACACATGTTGGACTTGGAGGCAGAGTGGAGGCAGAGTTCATTAGTTTGTCATCTCCCGTTTTAATGTAATGACGTGTGAGTCCTGATTGATTCGTTCCATATGTGAGTCATTTTACCGAATCGTATGTTACGATCCGAAGTTTGTGGTCAACTCGCACACTCGCTAATTACAAAGAAGAGACCAGACAGCGTGTCACTATTCTATGCAGGCTGTCCTGGCCGCCGGTGGGAAAAAGCAGCAGTTCTGGTTTCTGGTTCTGACTCAGCTCCCAGTTTGCCTCCAGGATACGAGGCTGATCCGTGAACGAACAAATCAATCAGTCGCTCATCGTCGCCCGGACCCACGCGCAAGGTGAGCAAATCATGCTGTTGCTCTGGGAGTGAGCGTGGCTTGCGTGCACATATGGATTTCTTGCACACTCTCTGCAGCCGAGTGACTCAGCGACTCAAAGATCCAATTCTCTTTGGTGAGTGGCTCATATACACTTGTTTAAAACTTGTTAAATGCGCATAAAACACTGAGTGGAGTGGGGGGGTAAAATGGAGGAGAGGGGAAGGGAAGCAACATCAGCATAAGCAGGATTACGTTTCTGCACAGTCATGTCTTGCTGAGGGGCCTGAAAAAAAAAGAGAGCTCAAGCATTTTTAAGCACATGCAACTCGACGCCTTTGGGTGCTTCCTCCCCATTTTTGCTTCAGATCCGCATGGGCAGTTTTATTGTAATAAAATAAAATGGCTCGGCAAACAGCGTGAAAGACATCTTGAGCCGGAGCACATAAAAGCCCGGCCGCCGACCGAGACACCTGGCGGTCCACCTGTCACCGGTGTTGTGGAGCCGAAGAGAGGGCGGCGTGACACAGGAAGCGCGGTACATCCCTCCACCGACAGCATGTACGTTCGCTCCTCAAGATTTAGCGTGACACAAACACAGGCGAGAGGGGAAAAAAAGGGGGCAGGGGGGCGAGAGGGAGGGCAACAGCAGCACAAACAGCTTTATCTTTCTGCACAGTCACTCGACGAGGCCTTAAACTCCCCCTGATTATGAAACGCTGATTGAAAACAAACAAGCAAACAAACAAAGCAAAAAAAGATGCTATCGCAACTCCATTGTCCGCCCGGCACTTTTAGACTTGCACCGTCAGTGAAAAAAGAAAAGACGGAGGAATGCCTTGGCTGCATTTCCAGGCCTGTCACTTAAGGAGAAGGGCTGCAGTGAGAGACGGACAGCCGGCCTCACAGTTGGTCACAGCGTCCTCTTGCCAAGGTTAGGGAAAGGTCTAAGGCACCACATGCTGCCCGAGCAGAGCCATATCACTGATCCCCCGAAATAAACTTGCGTCAGATGCGTACAGAAAGAAAAAAAAGGAAGAAGCAAGAAACAGATTTTTAATTTAAGGCGAACACGCCGTGCTCTTTGTTTTTGTTTTTTTTAAAGGCCAAATGTAAAAATGATACAATCTGGATCCGAGCATCGCCGACGGCGCCGTCAAAACAATCCCGTGGAAGATCACACGTGCGTTGCAGTCTCGCAAAAAAAATAAATTGCTGAGCGACGTTCCCGGGCCATTGGAACGAAGTTGCTCAGAGCCATGTCTGCCCCTAATTGGGAGCCGAGTTTTATGACAAATTCACGGAGGATCCTCAGCGTTAATACTTGAAACGGTCGGCGGGAGAGTCACTCCGAGCTCGGCTCCCTCGTAATGAACACTTAAGCCCCCAACAGACTCTGTGACAGTGCGCCTCCAATAGACCAAACGGATTAATATTTCATGCATATTAAGATCCCTCAATTATCAAGTAACCGCAATTTACACTAAGCAGGACACCGATGTATGAGGGCGCGTTCGTAATTCCTTGGTGACCGGGTCAACGGCGTGGCACTCTGCACAAGGTTACTCCCCCCCCCCCCATCTGTATTAAAATGGCCTGGAAACACTCAGTGTTCACGTCCTTCATTTCATTCAAGTCGTCGGAAATAAAGATTGTTCCTGCACTCGTCTATTATCGAAACATTTCCATATCGGTACGCGATGAATTTGTAGAAACTGGCTGGAAATTGGAGCAAAGAAGAAAGAAAATGCATGTTCTCAATTATGCTGATAGCATTAAAATTAAACTTTAAAGTTATAAGAAAAAATAACTTCAGTTAGTAACATTTTGAAATTTAAAAAAAAAAAAAAAAAGACAAGTCCACTTGATAGACCAATCAGATTGAGACAGTGGGTTCATTCCATTAACTTCTTCCCCCTGCCCCGCCTTTTTAAGGGGTTTTTCTATTGACACAGATTAGAGACCACAGACACTGTTCAGGGCATCTACATTAATGGCACAAACTTCTGAGGTCATTTTTGTCCTTTGATTTAATGTGATTTCAATCCACAGTTAAACCAGAGAGCTCTTATTGGTGGCAACTGCCACCCATAATACTGATCTGATGTTGACAATAAGCATTCAAATGGTTTATGCACTGCACATTGCAGTCAAAAGCAAAGGATTTGGGAAACATTCTGACTGCCATGCTGTGAGTGTTTTTACTTTCTACCCTTGGAAATGTTTTTTTTTTTTTTTAGACCTCTTTCACCAAATTCCCATCATTAGTCACAAAGTCACCACGCTGTCCTATAATGAAGATGCGACAAAATGTCAGTCAGCCCCCGCTGGAGTCGTCCCCCTGTCGTGATGGCACGAGACTCTGGCTGGGGCTACAGGGAAGTGACTTGGGTGTGTGATTCACTGGAGTGGACGTTCCAACGGCGGGCACGCCAACACGGGTCGGCACACAGATCCCGCTCAGGAGCGAAGAGCCCCCCCGCGGGCTATGACATGCAGCTAAAGGTGGAGTGCTCATTGAGGAACGTTATAATGATGTTTGTCACCGCCGATGATTCCGCTCGAGCGGATGACAAGAGGGGCGCGAGTGACTTTCGGAGCCAATGGAGCAGAAGGGGAAATGGCTCAGAGAGGAGGTGGCGACGGTGACGGTGGTGGGGAGAGAGGAGGGTGGGGGGGCGTGGGTCTGATTAGTGCAGTGAACAACTCCCTGGGCCAGCGAGTGTAGGGAAGGTGTGTTGTTGGAAGGTAAGACCCCCTCCCTCCTTCCCACACGCTGTGCAAACATCAGCTGAAGCTGAGGAACCGTCGGGCCCTTGGCAGATGCTTGTTTGTGATTGGCTGCCACGTAAATGGGGCTGTGGATACAGGGTTTATCTGCCTAGCAACAGGAATTGTCAACACGACCGAGATGTTGTTTTTTTTTTTTTTGCACTATTGTTTCCTGTTTGTTTGCGGCCACCGCGAGTGCCCATAGCTCCGGTGGCAACAAAAGACCAGCGCTTCACTTTTATTTTGATTTTTATCCCAACAGACTCACTATTTGACCCCATTCAGTCTCAGGGCCCAGAAAAGAGTCGCCTCGAGCCACCGTCGGATCTGTGTCTTGACCCGACAACCTAATGCTTGGCGGTTGCTCTTGTTTACGGCTTCGAAACCCTCCAGCCACCTATAATGCTGCATTTACGACTGGTTGGGAGGAGGTGAGGAGTCTCAATCAATTAGCAAAACCTCACCTACTGTATGTCAAGTTATGGGATTGCGATAGAGTTAGAGAGAGAGCCCAAGCCTTAGTCTTTATCGACGTTGTATTCCGGTACAATAGCTGAAATCTGACTTGGCTTCATTGTCAGTCCATGACCTCCCTCTGGGCTGTGTAGTTGTTGTTTTTGTTGTTGCCTTGTTGAATACCGTGCCATTTTGTCTATTTTTCAAGCTTCTGAGAAGGTGAGAGGTTACATTCCACCTTGTTCGGTAATGGCAATTGAAAACCTGAAAACTGTTTTACCATTTAACTGACGACTGTACCCGGCAATACTGCGAGTAACCACAGCGCGACACTGAATGACAGCAAGCCTCTTCTCACTGACAGCCTGCACCAGCGCACTGCTTCACATCATTTCTTTTTTATATCAGACTATGAGGAGGTTATGTCCATCTCCCATTCAGGTCACTCACCCTGTTATTTTCACTTCCTCGTGACCACTCTTCCCAGCATGTTGCCCTTTGACCTCTGAAGCGTGTCCACAAGGCTTACCCACAATGCAACGTGTGTCTGACTCAAGGCTTGAATCTCATTCAGGCTACGATTTGTAGCCTCGCGTTACGAGACGATACCGTAATGTTCCCCCTGCACTCGCAGGTCACTTCATGAGGCATTTGTGTGACGAAGTTCAGCTGCTTTGTAGCGCCAATAGCAAATCAGCCAACCACATGCAGTGTTTTCATGCATTGACAGATGTAGACGCAGTGAAGACAACCAGCTAGTTCAGTGAATGTTGTGTCCTATTAGGTTGTATTAGCTATCCTGAATCTAAATTAAAAAAAAAAAAAAAAAAAGCCACGTGTTCAGGTGATATGACAACATAATCATAGAATGCAATGCACTGCAATGCTAAGGGGAGGTGATTTGTATTTAGGTTGTATAAGTCGTGGTTTGCCATAAAGTTTGGTCTGCCTCACTTGCCGAGAATAGTTTGCCCTGACCGGCCAAAAACGATGCAATGGGAGCCGTGAGAGTAAATCAGAGCATAACGAGTCGCCGGCTGCACAGATAAATGAAACACTTCGTAAAGTTAATGAAGGCTGCATATTTTCAGCTGAACAAAATTTGCAGTGGGATGTATGCAAAATTCTTCCCGGAGAAAAGTTCCTTCACAGCTTCATTAAATTTTTCACGCTGGAGCTGAGCACATTAGGTAGATTAAAATGAAAAAAAAAAGAAAAAAAGTTGCAGTTGTGCATTGAATTAATTTAAACCATCCCTTCATCTGACACAGGAGGAAGTGGCGCAGCGAGATATCTTCTGAGAGAGAAGCAGGAGGAAAGTCTCCCCCGAGTGTCAGTTCAGCTGCTGAAGCCGGCTGCAAAAAAAATCAAAGGAGGGGGCTAAAAAAAAATAAAAAGCAGGGTAGCTGATTTAATATTTTCAGTCCAGGAGTGTGAAAAAGCAAGAATAATTTGCTTCATGTATGATAGTGGTGTTGGCAAGGACATGGTGACTGGAGGGCTGTTGTGTCAGCGTCTCGGGAGAAGCTGCAGTTGGTCACTGGAATTGGCTGAGCCGGAGAGGCGGACATACCGGGAATAAGAGCAGGATCAAACACGGAGTGGAGGGGTGAGAGAGAGAAAAAAATAGAATGATCGCAGAGAGTTGTGGCAGTGTTTGCTCAGGAGGCAATTGAGATCTGCCAGAGGAGGACTTCTGGTGTCTGAGTGCACGTGGAGCGCGTCGTCCTGATTATGTGCAAAAGTGCAAGGACAAGAAGTACTCATTTCACCGGCTGTTTGGATTAAAACAGAAATGGTAATTTTAGAAATAGCAGAAATAAAAAATAGAGTTCTCTCTGTTAACTTTTCCAAATAAGAACTCGGGGATGCATTCACATCCGTCTGTGTTGTAGGTTCTCACCAGCTACTCCGACTTCCTCCTCCGCTCTGAAGACATGCACATGAGAGCGATTGGTGAATGTGAGTGCGGATGCTAGTGTGTCGGCCCTGTGATGAACCACTGCAGGGTGTAACCCCTCCCTGGCTCCTGGGGAGCTGGGCTAGACTCCAGCGCCACAGAAAACCCCAAAGTGCAGGACTGGCAGTGCTAATAAATGGACGGATCGGTGGAACCTAATCTCTTCATTAGCTTCGAAATGAAAAGCTGTTGGCCACAAGCCTGGTACAGCCAGAAACATAAATTTCACTTTGCTCCCCAGATTGGTCTCGTGTCAAATCTGTTTTACGGCGTGATTTTTGGTTGGCCTACCGCCAGTTGCAGCTGAGTATCTCTGTGTTTTCAATGGGCTTTGGGTGATTTCTGGGACGCTGCCCGTACGACTCCCATCGCTTGTATGGTTGCAACGGCTGCTTTGTTTTACGCCAGTTGGCGTCGGCCCCTGAAGCCTTGTCGCAAAGACACCAGCGCCAGTTTGGAGTCGGGATCTTTGCGAGGCTCGCCGGACAATCTCGCCTCAGAGATTTGCCGCCACTTCAACGACTCATCGCTCCGCCGGAAGTTGTAGTGGTGCGGTTCAACACGGCCGCCGGTTCCTGCTCGTGCCTCGGCAGCGTTGAAAGTGCTGAAGTGAGCCACTTGACTCACATCCCCTCTCCTGCAAGTGCTAATTAATTGTGGGTGGAACAAAGACCATGAGGGGTGAAGCTCCGTTATTAAGGTGAGCGTGTTATTGGAGCGCGAGTGAGAATAAAGTCACGGTTCTCATGGGAAAGTCAGCCAGGTAGGAGCAGTATGGCGAGCAGATTTCGCCGTGTTTCACCCTGTAGACAAAGCAGAGAACAGAAGTCAAGGATGTACAGGAGGGGTCCTTTACGTTGCTCTTTCTTCAAGAAAAATATATATACTTCCAACGAAGGGCCTCACAATAGGGTTCTTCCTCTGCTCTCCTTTAACAATCTGTGGCATAAAATTTTTATAGGCTGCGCCACTGCACGAAAATGGAAAGAAAAACAGAGGCTGAAACATTGTGCTGGGGAATTATTTTTGTAAATGCACACAGGCCCAACAGTAGCGGTGCAGACATATTTATTACCCTGCACTCCTGTTTCTCTTTTAATGGACTCAGCTGGAGGAAGTGTATAAATAAAGGGAGTGTAAATCATAGCTACCCAGTCCTTAAGTGGTCACATAATGTATTTTATTCCAAGGTGATTATTTTATTAGCAGCCTATATAAGATGAGATTTAATCACCTTAATGCTCAAAAGGTAATATCTTTAATGCTATTCATTTTAACAGCGGCCCCATAGAGGCTCATTACGCAAAAACTGCCCTACCAGTATTTATTACACAGTAACACGAGTTCATCCTTTACTTCTTTTAGTAGCTCCTGTGTGTCCTAAGACTCGCAGTTCGGAAACTCAGCCCTTTGTGACATCATAAATGGTGCTGTCATCAGTGGACCCTGTGGAGGGTCCTGCTAATTATCAGCCAAAATATCTGAAACATTAATTGTTTTGGGTTTTTTTCCGGGAGGCTCTAAACAGAAGGCTAAATGTGCAGCTTTCCATTTTCAACAATAACCAATCAACCTGCTGCTGCACTGAAGATGAAAAACAAACACCAGAAAGTGGGACCAGACGTCGAACATGTTGCTTTTCTTTGTCCTTGGTCATTTGTTCAAAGCAGAGGTGACACTTCCATATCACTTGTGTTTGTGAGCAGCTGCAGATAACACATGTAACTTGTGTGGGCAATGTCAAGGTTCATCTCAGCTGTATGTGTGAAAGACTTTTGTAAGACTGAACACAGAACACTAAGGGATCGTTTTTTCTCAGTCACGTTTGTGCAAGTTAATGTGAGTTTCTTGTTTATGGGGAATGAATGCATAACGGAAGGCAGCAGGGCATCTCGCACAGGGATGAAGGTCTGGCAAATAAAAATAACTCCCCAGTCTCTGACAAATCTGCTCCGGAGACGACGAAGCAGCTTTGCTCGCCTCATGGATGGCTGAGGCAGATGGCCCGAGCAAGATGACAAGGAAAACATCTGTCTGCAGGGACAGAAGGGATGCAGTAAGGACTCGCAGAAAGTAAGAAAAAAAATGATGTAAGGCATGCATTCAGTGGCACCAGACCGCAGATGAACGGCAGGTGCATGTCGGCAACACGGGGTGTCTGACAAGTTGCGCAACAAAAAGGAAACCGCGCGCAAAAATAGCAATTCCAGGCCCGAGTGCCATTCCGAGCCTCGCAAAAACATGAAATTGTGAGGCACCAGAGGGATGAGGTGCTCCTTCCTCAATCTAGAAGCAGTTCACTGGTGGCTGGTTCGCTCAGGTTTCTATTGTACCACCGGTGATGTTTTCAACGTGCTCGCCTCCAACCGACACCTTTTCAGTCGACGCAACCCGGTGCCAACCAGAAAGCAGCCGCTGCAAGGTGCCCTTGGAGGAAGGAGGTAGCTGCTGCTGAAAAGATTCACCCGTGTCTCAGTTACCAGAGTCCCACCATGAGCTCTGAGTTTCGACTGCGGCTGATGTGACTTTTGGTTCAATCAGCCCTGAGTGGGTTCACTCTGGGTCAAGCTCCTGCACCTTTGAAGGCCACGGTTTAATACAGCAACCACACTTTGACTGGCATGGCAACCCATCAACAACAACAAGAAAAAAAAACATGCAAGACAAATATGATTAGAAATACTTATGTGTACATCTGGTAATTGTGAACATATTTTCAGGAGAAAAAGCGAGACAGCTGCAGTTGTTCTTTTAATAGGCTGCCTGCTGTAATTATAGTTACAGCAGCCTGTTGCAGGCTAGTTTAATTTTCATCTTGTGTTTTCACAGCTCGCCACAAAGGACTTATACAAAATGTACCCAACCTTGACAGAGAAATCACATACCTCCAAACGAAGTAGGCACGTATGGAAATGATCACTCTGAAAGGTACACGTGGGTGTGAGTCTCGCGGTGGACTCGGTTAATTACAGGAACAATGTAAACAAAACAAAACAAAACAAAAAACAAAACATAAAAAGGAACAATTTGATTGAAAATTCTCCTCCTGCTTCTGCTGGCACTGACAGTTGTTTCTTCAACTGCAACTCTGTTGTACTCTGAAACTGATGGCTCGAGTTCCAAGCATTCCTTCATACCTCAAAAAATATATCAATGAAGAATAAAATCACTTTCTGACACATATGTAACTTCCTGTAGTGTAGCTACGGCAAGTCATTTGAAATCCGTATGGGCACTCTGACTCCAACTCCCAGGGCTTCTGGGTGATTCATTCATTTAATGCTGCTAGAGGTTTCTTTCTTCTTGTGACCGTCAGTCTCAAAAACTCATCATTTTCATCAACATAATCTTTTTGCTCTGGCCATTTACCCACACCATCATCTTGCACACTGGGACACCTGATTTGACTGATTTGCACTGATTGGGTCCTGTCAATAGTTTGATGTTGTCATTCTATAAAGATAGTGCAATAATGTTGAAATAGAGCAGGGGTCACCAACGTGGTGCCCGCGGGCACCAGGTAGCCCCCAAGGACTTCATGATTAGCCCGCAGACCCGTTCGAAAAATTGCACAGCTCGTTGAGCTGCGTCTAGAATTCAATTTTATCCAACCTTGTTAAGTCATTTTTGATAATTATTGAGAACTCATGAGCTTGATAAGTGTCTTCACATAGATAAGTATCATTAATAATAATATATAACTCAGAGAGTTTGTTATTTCAGGAGAATCTAGCAAACTGGTAGCCTTTTATACGGCTCAGGACCCATGAAGTAGCTCTCAGTGGCAAAAAAGTTGGTGACCCCTGAAGTAGAGGCTGAGTATGTGTACATATCGTTTATTTTTATATCTTTATATATTTATATTAATGGATAACTGTATAGGTGGCGCAGTGGTTAGCGCTGCCGCCTCACAGCAAGAAGGTTGTGTGTTCGATTCCGGGGCCCGGACCTGGGACCTTTCTGTGTGGAGTTTGCATGTTCTCCCCGTGTCTACGTGGGTTCTCTCCGGGTTCTCCGGCTTCCTCCCACAGTCCAAAAACATGCATGTGAGGTCAATTGAACATTCTAAATTGTCCGTAGGTGTGCATGTGAGTGTGAATGGTTGTTTGTCTCTATGTGGCCCTGCGATGAACTGGCGACTTGTCCAGGATGTACCCTGCCTTTGCCCTATGACAGCTGGGATAGGCTCCATCAGACCCCCGTGACCCTGAGCTCAGGTGTAAGCGGGTATGGAAGATGAATGATAACTGTATATGATGAAGGTACATCATATACATTTGCATTGTTTATACCTGTAGGTATCCATTACATATCTATACTGTAAATATCAGACATAACTATACCTGTTATAGTTTTCTGTCTATGTATTTTTTCCTTTTTATTTCTAATTTTATTCCTTTTTATTTCTTATTGCTGATGAATATGAGTAAGGCTGCCTCTGTTGCAGGAGTATGGCTGTATCTGTTGTATCTATATATCTATCCATCTATTATAGTAAAATGATCATGGCTGTATCTATATATCTATACATTTATTAAGCTTTTATTTTTCTGATTTCATAAATTAGCCTTAAAATGATTCATATATTTGAGCCCAGGGGCAGGACTGGATAAGTTGGTACTTCTTCCTACCCCCTTTCGAACATGAGAAACATGGCTGTTTCTTTCGGTGTTTGCTTGACTTTTTTAAATTTTCTGTTAATTTTGTCTTTTTGTATTTTTTAATTTTATTGTTTAAATGTTCGAAATAAATAAAGAAATACTCTCGTCAATTTTAACTTTTCTTCTCTTGGCGCTTTTCTTGAAAGATGTGCTGTGATGTAGGTCATTTCCTCAAGGAAATGATAAAGTATTCTGAATCTGAATCTGTTTTTGCCGTGGCTACTGTGATCAATCGATTGATTTTTTGTTTCCATTCTCCGAGCCGAGCTGTTGCTTAGCCACACTACTAATACATCGGTTAACTTGATATATTTATGCAAAGACGATCAGAGTTGCAGTTTCCAGCAGCTTTCGGGATCCGAATGTTTTGAGCTGTTTTTCAAAGGCAGCAGTTCTCAAAGTTTGCCCGACATTCCCGCACACACAACTGCGATCTGCCTCACAGAAGTCAAAGAGAGTCAACAGCATACCGTTGTTTATACCCACACATCAATAAACTCACACATCGTATATGCGTATACGTTTCAGAGGGCTCTCAGATCCGCCTCATACGGTGGCGTGGTGCAGACTTCAGCGCGGTCCCAGCACAGCTCGGGCGGAGGAAGCCTTGTCATGTGTGTCAGGTTTCTGACGTGTTGCACTGATACCGATAGAACCTCACGGGTGTCACCAGAGGAGCGCTGCAGAAGCACAAACACACTCACAAACACACACACACACACAAAAACAAACAGACGCACAAAAGCCCGGCGAGTGTCAGAAGTGGCATAATGAGAACAATGAGAGTCGTCTTCACACAGCAAAGGACGGTGAAGGTTGTCTGTGGTCGCCAGGAAAACTGTTTTTTATTTTATTACCTGGCCACCACCAGTGATGAAAAAAAAAAAAAAACCCGACTTGTATCTTGTCTCAGACCTTTCAGTGCAATCATATGAAGAGCAACTTGGCCTTGGAGAACTATTGTGGTTTCGCTTTTTTTGAGGTGCAGCGACTGAACACTTGAGCAGCGACACTTGAGGCGTCTTGTTGAGTTCCAGCAAATACACGAGGGACGATCTCAAGTCAGCAAAGGAAACAAACACATCGCACGTTTACAAGCTAATGAAAGCCGGCCGGATGAGCGACCAGTTGCACCGGATGGCAATGTGAGTCGTCCTGGTGAGACCCAGAGGAAGGGAAAATGGATGAAGCGTCAGTGAGGAAGCTTATGTGTTCCTCTTAATGGCAGAGTGAGGGCATAGTTAGAAACAGGTAGATGTGTCTTTGTTGTAGTCACCAGGATAATGGCCTGTCTCACTGGAAGAATTTAATGATTAAAAAAAGACTTTAACCCATTCATTCCATATATTTTTTGT
Organism: Thamnaconus septentrionalis; assembly: GCA_009823395.1. Lineage (NCBI taxonomy): Eukaryota > Metazoa > Chordata > Actinopteri > Tetraodontiformes > Monacanthidae > Thamnaconus > Thamnaconus septentrionalis. Next base: position 3,732,386 of record CM020512.1, read on the forward strand.
TGTTTCCACTTATGTGTATTTTTTCAGGCAATCAGCAAAGACTGTTTTACTGACTGTAACATTTGATAACTATGATTTAGTATGAACTATACAATAATTACTACAATTATTGTTTTGTTTTTTTAAAGTAACCTTCCAACTTTATGATTTTACATGATACTAAAGTGTTCTTGTGCTTTCTTTAAACTTTTGGGGCCATCTCTGCAAAGTAGGGGAGGAAGTCGCTCTCGGAGACAAGCTTCTAGAGGATAAAGATAAGACTAAATCTTACACATCAATCAGGCTTTTGGCACCAGACTCAAGCTAGCCATGAACTTACAGCTGTTGTGGAGGCAGCTAACAAAAGCTGCTGGATCTGTAAAAAGCATCTGAAGCTGCTGACAGTTCAGATGTCTTGACAAAGAACTCAGAGGTGAATCTACCACAACTTGGGTTCATCAAGGTGGCTAGTGCTATTTCCAGAAGGGGGAGATAGTGAAATATTCACGATTGTTGTCATGTTCACAATGGGTGCCACCCATTGAAGTGTCATTGAAGATGTAGCAGCGAAGCCTTGCACATGACACGTGACCATGAAACGGGATGTGCAAATAGAAGGAAGCTAGTTACTGCTAGCTAACCTTAGCTGACTGCCCAGATTAACTATCCAACCGAATTAACCCACAAGCTGACTGCTCACACTGAATAAAAGCCACTCACTGTGACTGACTGTCTGTCCTGACGACTGACTGATGGCAGTCAAGGGCAGAAATGTCGGCTTCCTTCACACCACGTGAAATGCCTTTGTTAACAAAATGAAGCCTCTCGTGAAGGAAACTCTCTCTTCTTCCGCAACCTTATCTATTACAGTCGCGCTGACCTTTCAAACAGTCAGATGAGAAAGGCTTAGTGTAAATCTAAAGGAAAAGGAGAGGAAAAAAAGAAGTAGCACATCACTTTTATTGAAACCAACCTTTCCGTGAGGGTTTTGGTGAGCGGCTGACTGGCAGAAGCGTCCTGGAAATAAGTTCAAAACAAGATGGGGTCCGAGGCTGGCAGAAGAAATTAAACGCCCGTCCAACCGTGGCTCGCTCCCTCCAAACTTATAGCTCTGCACCCTGCGTTTAAGGTTCACAGGCTTTTGAATTGAGGGGATTTAAGGAGGCGGAGCGGGCGGCGGAGGAAAACACGCTGTGTTTGGGTGAAAGCTTGATAAGGCGACATTTCATGCGGGGTTACAGGATGGAGGCGGGGTGGGGAGGGGGGTGGAGGAGCAGGAGGAGGAGGAGCGGCAGTGAGAAAGTTATGTTGTCAGTGGGGGAGAACAATTGGAGAAGACAGGGAAGGCGCAAAAGATAAGAAGCACAACAAAACGCATCGCCTGTTTGTCAGAATGCCTCGCCGTAAGCTCTGCCAAACCCTATTGGTTTTTGCCTCATGCTGTATATCTGCGAGCGGAGGTGAGCTGAGGCGGCAGACAGAGCGAGTGCCTCCGCTTTTATTTTGCTTGCAGCCCACGAGAACTGCTTCCTTTGTCTTATTAATCCAACTCTGCCAGGAGGCTGAGGTCTGAGACGAAGCAACTGTTTTTTTTATTACACGGTTATTACATCTAAAGGCCTGCTGTGATGCAAAAATTGACTCTACTGATGTTTTGTAAGAAGAACTCCTGTGTGCAGCCTGTCATTGGCCCCCAGAAACGACAGCAATTAATCCTATTGGTTTAACTACATCCGCTTGCTTCACATTCAAAAGATGTGCGCTAAAGCTAAATACCTTTGTGACGTCACAAAGAGCGCTGCAGGTCCCCCACCCTCAGAGGCTGCCTCAGTCTCACGGCTGCCTTGATTTTCACCACCTTTCCAAGCAACAGGTTCAAGCAGTTTGGCAAAGCGTTTTCTTGCCGGAGGCTGTAAACAGAGGGCTAAACCCACTGTTTTTTGCACGTGTTCACATCGGATTTGGTGCCAATTATGGCCTGTGCAGGATCGCTCACAACAAAACCCCTGCAACCATCCACACAACCACAGGCTGCAGCACCAACACCACTGAAGTCACACTGGGCTCCAGGAACGGGGAAGCGGCGGATGGGGAATGAGGGGGACGGAGGGGGTTACTGATTGCCGGTGCGACGACCTGATCCGGGCGTCGGGCTGTGGAGTGAAGCCACAGCAGCCCTCGAATCTCCTGGCGCATGACTTAAGTGCCAATGAGTGTGCTGGCATCTATTATTTATGTCCTCCTACCCACCATTAAGCCTGTAATGAGCTGGTTTAATTCACTGGGCAAACAGGCTTACAGCAGCCATGTATCAATAAACGTTAATTATCCTGGCTCCTGGTCGCTCCTTGGAGTGGCCCCTCACTTCAGGCCGGCCGGGCCCCTGATTGCTGCAGCATGGAATCCAATCTGTTGGATGTCGATGCCGTTTTAAATGAGGAATGCGATGTCTCTCTGCGCACACACATGTGTGTGTGTGTGTCTGTGTGTGTGTGTGTGTGTGTGTGTGGTGTCTGCGTGTGAGTTGTGGACAATTAGGGCTGCCCTGCCAAGTTTTGACTTTTGCATAATGCAATAGGCTCCTCTGGACCCACTGTCAACGAGACTATCGATCAGGAAATTAATCAGCGTCAACTCATTGTCTTCTGGCAATAAGACCACAGCGCAGGACCGTCCAGCTGATTAAGTTAATGCAGACACTACAGGGAGAGAAATGAAAAAAGAAAAAAAATTGGCTGGAGTTACGTTGCAAAAAAAACGATCGGCTGCGCTGGCTCTGACTGAAGTGCAAGTGCCGCTCGCTAGGCTGAAACAAAAAGTGTTGCGCTGCTACCAACCGGCTGATTGGCTCAATTTGAATGTAACTTGCAGATGTTTCAATTTTCTTTTCTAACTAGCCAGTAGCTGATTAGAAGATTTACATCTTATGACTGTATTTAATTTTTGAACATTCTGTCCTTAGTATAGGTATACCACTTATTTTTCAGTCAGTATTGCGTGTAGCCACTTCTCAATGTTGCTTCAAAAACAGGACATAAGAGTATACGCAGTTCTCCAGGGACCGCCACACCACTGCCTTGAACCTTATCAGCGTTTTAACATCTTTTACAAAAAGGGCTTTAATGTCTGGAAAGACCCCCATTTACTTTCTTTTTCTTCACACTTCATTGATCTTATTACTGGTGTAGAGATCGTTGTCCACTAAAACAAAGGACGCTAGTAGGTCAGCTGTCTTCCAATCAAATTCACTCAAACTAGCAAATTAGCTTTGGCTCAACATTAGCCGTCCGTCCTCGTGCCACTGATGCATCGTCGTCAATCAACAGAGCACTGGCAGAAACCAAACAAATCTGGAGCCATGGTGAAGAGACACAATGTTCTGTGTCCCGAGAGAAAAGCCTCCTGGACCGTGTATAAAACTCTACTGCTCTTGGATTGCACTGAAAAAAATTAAGACGGATTGGAAAAACTGTCCATAGGACGCTGACAAGACGGATGAGCGTGATTTTCAGAGATGAAACCTGAGCGATCCGATTGGTGGGGAGGGTTAGTCAAATTTCCAGACTCTGTGTAACATCCCAAGCTTTGTTTTGACGTATATGTTGTTGTATTTTTGTTTTGTTATTTTTTTCCCTGGACTTGTGAAAGATTTGAGAGACAGAACAATAACCTCATGTGTGCCAAGCAATAAATCTAACCGCTATCAGGCGCGTGAGGGGACTCGGCGCTGAGCCATGATTCACTGCCACGCATCGTGTCTCCTGCATTCAGTCCGTGGAAGTCACTTCAAAATAAACCCCAACAATGTCTATTGTGATTTTGGCCTCCCCGCTTTTCTCACATGTTTGGGCGAACGCCATGTGGCACCACTGGAAGTGGATGCGATAAATCTGCGCCCACCTTGGCTCTTTCAAGTTGAATCAGCGCGGGAGGTTCTGACGAAAAGATGGGAAAAAAATAAATAAAAAAAAGCCACATCGGAGATCAAAAAAAAAAGAAAACATTAACTAAAGTTAAGTGTATCCTTTCAGACAGGATTGCCAGGGAGCCAACAGATCGGCGCAGCACTTTAATCTCCCCCTCCCTCCCTATTTCTCTCTATAGTACACACACACACACACACACACACACACACACACACACACACACACATGTACAATATTCTTAAGACATGAGTTGGTTCAGCAGCTCTGGTGCATTTTTTCCAGTTCAAGTGCAGTTCAGTCCTCTGATCCCATCAGTGCTCCCCAGGGTTCATCTGGTGACGTGATTAATGGGCAGCAGAGGTGGCTGATGGGTAAAAATAAAAAAAATAAAATAAAAGGAGAATAGACAAAAAAGCCACTGCGTCAGGAGACTGTGGTACAAATCATGTTAATTTCCTGCTTTGCGTCAGTTAAACAAGCAGCGTTGTTGAGACATTTACAGGATCAGTCTAACAGGATCTCTGTTTGGAGACGACCATAATCTGATTACAGTGTTTGATCCAATTAGTTTTTTTTTTCGGGATGAGGTTGTGAGTTTGAGTGTGATTGCATGTGGTTTCAAAAAAAATTCCTCGTGCTCATGCCCAATCCCATTTCTCCCATAATCCCATTCCCTGCCTTGCACCTGACCTGTTTTGGCATTGCAGCAGCGTCCCCTGGTTCTGTTTGACAGATTTTAGTTTGCGAATGGGGAGTAGTCCACTAGTTTTGGAGATCACTCTGTTTAAATGAGGGTCTTGCATCTGTTACTGCCAGAGAGAATATGGGAGAGCAGAGTGACTGCAAGTGAAACAGGATTGCAACCATGCTAAACGGGACTGTACAATGGTTATATGTACATGCTAAATGGACTTTTTTGCCCGTTTGACAGACGCAACCCTCGTTGCACCCTCTTAGTAGATCAACCTCAGCAACCACTAATTCAGCTCCGAGAGGCAGCAGGGAGGCTCAGACACAAAATTATCACCGCATGACATTTCAAACCTGCTTCAGATGAGAATCAGTTATCAGGTCACACTGTTCTGACTGCAGACCAACTAAGAACCTGGTGACTTACTCACCATGTGAGGCTGCACCCTTCCTCATACTGTCGCAAACACGAACTCCCTTCATGTCCAATTACATTCAGATCATCTTTATCAACGCGCTTGAATCACGAGCCCAGCAGCTTGCTTGTGGCTACGAAGGAAGAAAAAAAAAAAAAGAATCTGCCATCACGTTATCATTTGGGTCTATTTTCTTCCAGCTCCTCCTCCCTTTTGTCTTTGTCTCCTCTTCCCTTTTTTCCTCCCTGCCAGCGTATGATTTATGCGCAGGCTGCGGCCCAGGGACATTTTCTGCAGCATTAGCTTGTGGTTAGTTTAGATCAGTAGCTTTCCAGGTCGTTCGCTCGACCCTGCCAGTGTCCGATGTAGTCGCACTCTTTAAAGGAACGAGGTCTTCTCACCACAAACCAGGTCAAACACACTCAGCCAGGAGTCATTTATTAATTGTTGAACTACTTTGGGGTTTTTTTTCAATTTGTTTTACTCTTTTTAGGCTTTTAAAATCTTTAGAGGATCAGTATGGATGGTTGTTTGTCTCAGTTGCAGCTCTTGCTCAGACACATTTACAGGCATCAACCAAAATAGGATCTCCATCATTTCTGGCATCCAAATGCATTTTATGCCATCTTTGCCTGTCACCCTGCACACACCTCGCATAAATCACGGGGAATTTTGTTTTTTTTTTGGTCCTTCTGCCCATCCGAGATTTGAAAAACAACGGCTAACTACACCTAAAGTGGCATTTTATAAATCAGCGATATCTTGAAACAGCCTCGCAAAATTCTGACGCCTTCGGCCCCCCACATTACGCCGCTGGGAAAATCAGAAATGCACGCGGAGGCAATTTGTCAGCGCTCGCGGCAATGTATGCCGCACATTTGTATCTCCTGTTGCCCTTGTTGGCGTTCGCAGGCCGCCATTTCCTGCGAGGGTTCCCCTGAAAACAAGGCACTAACAAGCCCGTATAATGGGGCCTAACAAAAGTCGGGGATGTTTTTTTTTTTTTTTCGAGGCCACCTGTGGACGTGGCGCTGACTCTGAGGGCTAGCGATGGTTTGTGTGTTTCTCGCCAGCGAGTGCGTGCGTGCGTGCGCGCTGCATGGCAGAGACAAAGGTACCGGGGTGGGGGGAGACAAAATGTGGCCCTCTAGCCTTTGTAATTATCTGCCAATTTTCTCTCCGTCAGTTGCCTTTATCATCCCTCTCAGATCTCACCCAGGGGTCGGGGACTGTCACTCGGTGGCAGCGCCATCTCTCAGCGTGTGCCGGATGAAATGTAGAAGTCCTCCCACTGACCTCTGCCTGCCAGACCGCCGCCCGCCTCTCCCCTGATTCTCTCCCCCCCTTTATTTGTTTCCCGGTAACGGGAGACGTCTGGAGATAAGAATAATTATCAATCAGCGAATCTCGCCGGCTATTTATGCAGCGGCTGGAGTGCAGGGAGCGGATGGGTGTTGGTTTTTGACACCGGCTCGAGATGCCGCGGATAGATTGTCTCCTACTTATGTTGGCGGTAATCCCCCTGCCCCCCCACCCCCATCTCTCCTCAGCTTTTTCTTCTTTTTTTTTTCCTCCCCGTTCTGGACAGGACTGAGCTCAATGTCAAGACTATAACAGCCGGTGTTGGCTTACAGGGATAGTCCAATCAAAATTGAAATTTCACCCCTTACTTCCCACCCCGGGCTGTGGTGACGTCCGGAGTGTGACAGAGGGAGAGAAATCCCACTGGATGGAAGTCTCGTCACATTACTTGCCATAATCGCTACTGTTAGAAGCTTCATTTGAATAAAAATTTTTAATAAAAGCTTTGATCTTATTTTGTAGGCTCATTTCCACGTTTCTTTCAGACAAGCGTGACACTTTTCCCAGCAACACAGCTGCCTTTGGCCTCGTACTCAAGCGGCTGCATTCACCAGTGGCGCCAACTGTTCCTTTTGTCTGCAGTGACATTTGGACGGGCAACAAAATAGATAAATAAATAAATAAATAAATAAAAATAAATAAATTAAAAAAATGCACATAAAGCCCGAATTAAAAGCGTCATGACAAAAGCGTACACAAAGAGGCAACTCTTAATTGTGTGGCGCCTCGCTTTGAAATGTCACGACTTTACTGCTCACAAGAGGTTTCTGTCAGCCGAGGGGGACAGGGTATAATTAGGAAACATGGTCAAGATCAAAAAACATGATTAGGCCTGAAATGACGCCATTTTCAGAGCCACTTGTTCCCACTCAAGAATCCTAGTGTTTGAACGTGAAGGGGAACCGGTCGAGACCTTTCTTTTGTGGGTCTTCTGTCCAATGAGCAAAACCCTCTCTTCACAACCTTGGGGACTTGTCTGTGCCTAAAGTGAGACAAATAACGGGTTTCCAGCTAAATGACATTGAAATGGCAATTAGGTCAGGCCTTTTGTGCGCGGTCAACAAAAAGGACCCCAATTGTCCCCATTAAAGCCAATCGATGGCCGCTCCGGCTGACTGGAAGGACTGAGCACGTCGAACAGCTTGTAGCTGCGATCCATCAAACTGCAGCTTCATTCGCTCCACATTTTACACAATTTTCAATTTAAATATCTTTAATTCTGATGTCATTCCAAAGGCTTATACGCTGGATTTAAAGGCCAATGGTGAGAGATTTAGCTGCGTCTAAAGATTAAAAAAGGGATATCACAAACAGTGTGATTATTTTGATTTTACATCTTTCTTTTTTTCCTGGTGTGGTGTCAGAATTAAATCACTAAACACTGAGCAGATCAATGTTTGGGTTGCCTGTGGAAAGGTCCAGTGTATGTGTGGTAAAGCCGCTTCTTGTGTAACTATAAACACCTGATAGGTAATGAAAACCCAACTGTGTTGGATTTTTTGGTTAGTTAACATACCAAAAAATAAATATTGATTTCTCATTTTAAATCCCATGTTGTATCAATACATTGTAATCACACAAGTCGAACATGCAAAAGGCACAAAATGTTCATTGATCAATTGTACATTGAGTGATGTCCATTAGATTCCAGTATTTCCTCATGATCAGTTTCCAAGTTAACTTGGAAAATACTCAAAAATATCCCAAAATAACCCCAACCCAAAGCCGATTAAAAGTTAATTTATGAAAAATAAAAAAAATGAAACTCTAGTTCCATGCATTTGCAATTGCATTTGCTGATTACTTGAAGATTTTGATGTGTTGTTGGTTTGTTAAACCACAAATTAAATGAAACTGGTTTTAGCATTGTTTAAATATGTTTTTGTATCCCTGCACATGCATACCGATGGTCGTGTATACTAGTTTGTGTATACAAACTGTGATTTGCTATAATTTCAACTCACTGGGCCTTTGAACACGATGATTAAACATTAGACCACATCTTGACGGCCTTAAAAAAAAAAAAGTAAATAAATGCAGAATCACGACCGACTAATTCCGACTCAGAACAGGAATTCTGACATTCTGTCATTGTCCACCCTTGTGCGACTCTCTCGTGCGGGTCTTGAGCAGCGGCGTGTCGGCACGGGATTATTTAAAGGCTCGCTGCCTCTGCGGCACCGGCGCCCACATCAGCGGGGAGACAGGACAGCGGGGGTACTGACAGTTTGGATTACTGGGGACAGGTTCAGTCCATGCGGAGAGGTGTTATTACTACCAAACTCGGAGCCGCTGCCGCCCACTGCATGTCAAAGCGTGGTGACAGCGGAGTGACTGCGGACGACAGACCGTCCTCGTATCAACAGTGTGGAATGTTCCACAGCAAAGTTTGCAGGATTTGGAGGCCACACGTACTGACGTATTTGAAAACAACAACAATAAACTTTTGTGCTCACCTGAACAGAGGTGCCTGGAGATTTTCATAAAACTCCAGCAATCTCCTCACGCCTGGACGGGCAGCTTGATTTTCTTTGGTGTTTGTTTGTACTTTCATGTCTTTTTTTGTTGTTTGCTTTTTAGTGACCTTCTCCTTAAGTAGCAGTGGCGGCAGATGAATGTCGGACCAGTCTAAAGTAGTGGTCTCTGCAGATGTTTCTGTGAAGGTTCTCATCCAGGTCATCCAGGTCATCTAGTCTTAAAAGTTAAGTTAACATAACGTAAGTTAACGTAGCATAAGTTCATATATTGTCAGTTACCATAATGTAAGTTGATATAAAGGAAGTTTACATAACATAAGTAGACAGAAGAAGTGCTAACTTAACTAACCTTAACTTAACATAACCCAACATAGCTTGACGTAACACAGCATGTCTTAACATAACCCAGTTTAGCTCGGCTTAGCGCTACATAACTTTACACAATTTACCATTCATTAATTTAACTTACCTTAACATCACCTGACTTAACTTGATGTTACTTGACTTTCAAAACTTTCTTGATAAACGCTGATGTAAAGAATGAAAGACATTAGGTGGCATTTCTTCACATTTATTAGCAACAATACATCCCAGCCTCATATTAAACTGTGCCTCACCTTTACTGTCAGTTCATTTCTTTTGCTCCTCCTAGCGCTTCGCCATTTTTTTGTTGCTGTTCGATGATTTTCTTCAGGCTTCTGATTGGTCCACTGGGCTACCTGACGTCACTTTGCGGTGTGCACAAGTGCAGATGCTGCAGAAACGCTTTCAAAAGTGCCCACGTGGTTGTGAGTACATTTTGCAGGGTTTTGTTCAAAGACAATCATGCAGCTTTGTCTCTTTTATTTATTTCATGTATCAGTCTGCTGAAGAGAAAACATTTGCAAAGTGGCCTGCGGATTTCCTTCTTTTTGTGGCCTACTGTGACTTTCAAAAGGCATCCTGAAAAGACTGATTGGCTCCTTAATGCCAAGCATGCAGCTGAAGGTGTCTTGGCTCTTTCAAGGTTTATAAGCATGATTTCCAACCTGAGGCCGTAGCTGCACGGCGAGGCTGACAATGTGATTGAGCCGCTTGTAACAGAGAAGGCACTGTAACGCAGGTGAAGGCAAATACCTTGCGTCCTAGATGTCAACCAATGAGGAAAACAGGCTGAGGAAAACAGAGGGTGCCGTTATCACGCCGTCGTGTCATCACCATCTGTTTTTGACACCTGGAATGACGTCTCCCCATAGGAAAGCTGTCAAACATTTTCACAGCGGCTCCAATATCAGCTGGTATCGGCGCTCGCCCCTCTCATTACATCGTTATCGCAACCTCCCAACCTTTGAATTAATTAGTTTTCCGCGACTTAATTAGCCTCCTCGGCAACACGCACGCCGACTCTCAAAACAGCCGTCAAAACTGCGGAACTCTGACGAGAGCAAAGGGAGAAAAACAGAGAAAGAAAAAGATCACTTGGGCACTGAGCCTGTGCAGAAGCCTAAACGCGAGTCATGTGCGCAACAAGCTGCGGAAGCTTTTCGCTCACCGCACGACTGAGCGATTAGCATGCAAAAAGAAAAAGAAAAGAAGAAGAAGGTTGGAAAGCCGTTTCGCTCACACGTTGATTTTTCACTCTTTGTTTTGATGAAGAAAATCTGGCCTCACCAGAATCGACGCCTACGACTGAATCTTCGCCATCTCAGGTGTCCAGCTGCATCTCAGGGCGCTCACATTAAGCGACGTGCACAGCAATTACCCAATCTTCCTCGGCTGCTGTCAGAAAAAAAAGCTGGAACCGTGCCTCGTACTACATGTGTTACGTTTGCAAAAGGTTTCCAGCGTGAGGAGGCATCTTTTTTTTTATTATTTTCCCTTCATCACAGGAGCGTCAAGGACGTGTTTTCCTCTGTAGCACACTCTTGTTTAGACTTTAAGAGAAAGAGGCGGCATTTTCAGAGCACAGGTCAACGGCGCACCCGGAGGAGTTGTAAGTAGGCCTAATTAGTGATCGGCTAAAAATACATCCGAAAGACCCGAGGAGAGAAACTTCTAGAGGAGACTAACCCCACAGAAAGGGAGGCGAGACTCAAATAATCAAGTCCAGAAGTGAGTCGAATTGCTCCCAGATCTCTCAGCTCCATCCCTTCCTCCTTCACCTCCTCCTCCTCCTCCCTCTCCCTCTCCTCCCGACTGCTGCTCTGGGTTTCGAGTCATGCCTGCAATGGATTTTTCTGGCTGTTACAGGCACTGAGAACATGCCACAGCTGCCAAGAGGTGGATGAAAAATGGAGCCGTTAGACCTACAACGGCATAAAACAACTATTTATATCACCGCCAGTTTCACGCTAGGATTTATGGCTCTTTTAACCTGCCTGTGGAGGGAAGGAACGGGAAAGAAAAAAGAAACTCTGGGTCTGCGGCACGGACACACGGGAGAGAGGAAAAAGGGACAAATTAGACCTCTGTGCAGATGAGCGCCAATAAATAACTATAATAAAAAAAAACATGCGTCATTCGGCGGCTGGGTTTAGCATTCGCCGCTCGTCCTCTGTGTTATGGGATGGTTTATTAAAAAAGACGGCTGGAGTGGCTCGAACTTCATCATCATTGATAGTTTACCGTTGACATGAATTGCGCTCCGCCACGTGCTCGAGCTGAGCGAACTTTAATGGCAGCGATAACTCACGGACCTCTGTCACCGCATCACCTGCAACATCAACACAGGTGGCCGCAGCTCAACACAGCGGGAAATATTATCCATATATTGGAAATTATTCCTCAGATTGTCGGGTGGCTACTTTTTTTTATTTTTTATTTTTTGCTTTCCTGAAAAACTGTGGGCTGCATTGCTGATTATATCCAATAAATCCATGGCAGGCTGAGCTGGCAGAGCCTGAGGCGCCTGTATTAGCTGCATCACTGCCGTATGCAGCGGCGTTATTATAGGACATTATATCACACATATCACGGCAAATCATCCGGTTAAAGCTGGCGTGCGGTCAGAGTAAACAACCTCATTTATCAGTTTTAAGGATAAATCCTCATTTTCAAGTAGGAGCATTTTTTTTTATTATTCAACCCGACATTTGATTAATTGCTTCATTTAATCGTTAATGTAAAAATTGTTTTCAAGTCACTCGGTTTTGCCTCACACGGGGGCCCAGCAGCTTGCTTTTAATTTATGCAAGTGAACTTTAAATGTGTGTTCATATGCACATGCTTCAAGGCCCGAGGTGTTTTGCGTTCTGAGATGTTTTGTTTTTTGCGGACCTTAAAAGCCATGGTAATTCTACTTCCTGTTCCCCCTCTCTCTCTCTCTCTCTCTCTCTCTCTCTGTCACCACGGTCAGACCCTGCATTTGATTTTCGGCTGTATAATATAGCCGGTCCTGCCTCCCTTCGTTGGCATTCATGAGGCGAAGCGAACAGGACTCTGTTTGCTTCTCTCGCGTGTTTCATTAATCCTCAGTCACGAGTATTTACCACATTTGGCGACATTCCTTGTCATAGCTGCACGCCACCGCTGCGTGTCATTTCTTTTTTTTTTTAATCAGCCTAGGCTCGTCGCCGGCAAGACAGGTAACTTGAGCTTGACGTCAGTCGCCATGGCAACTGAGTCTGCGAGCCTCACCTGGTCGCAGGCCGGAGTTTCTGTCCTGCTCCTACTACTGTATTTTCCAGACTATAAGCCGCTACTTTTTTCCCACGCTTTGAAGCATGCGGCTTATGCTTTTCTGTGGATTTTACTTCACCCGCCAGGGGGCGCTTTAGCAGGAAGTGCAAAACGAGATTTATGCGCTCTGTCTTTGTGAGCTCCGGTGCGTCGCTGCCTCGGGTTCTGGTCCGACTCCATACCAATTAACCGAGGTGACCAGCGGGACTCCGCAAACAGGATCCGCGGTGCGAGTCCAGAGTCGCAGGGTCGCAGCCGCCGAACCGATCTGCTCCACGGACCCGTTTCCTGACCAAACACCTGCGGCTTATAGTCCAGTGCGGCTTGTATATGTACACATTTGTTTTTTCCCCTAAATTTAGCTGGTGCGGCTTATATTCAGGTGCGCTTTATAGTCCGGAAATTACGGTACTTGCAGTAAATGCAGCTTTGTTCCCTCCTTCATTCAGTCTGTAAAAAAAAACAAAAAACACTTTTATTGAAAAAAATACCTGTTATTTGAGTACATGACTGATTAATTGATAAGCATTTTTGTTCTCAAACAAATGCTTCCATTGCATTGTGTGCATTCAAGAGCTTTATCACTGGCTATGAATAAATGAATGTTCAGCCGACGTCTTCACACACCTGTGAGTGTCACCCAGCTCCTCTCCTGCTCTCAGTATTAGAGGCATTGCTAGTTTTGAGGCACCAACAAGTGTCTTGTTGTTGGTTTGTATTCTCCTTCTTTGACTCTGACACCTCAAATGCCCCTCAGCTCGTGGACGTGTTGTCAAATTTAGTGATGGGTCGTTCGCGAACCAACCGGTTCCAAGAGCCGGCTCTTTGAAGTGAACGAAGAGAGCCGGCTCCTGATTTCAGGAGCCGATTGTTTTTTTTGCGAAAGCCACACAAGATTAGTCAAAAATGCGCAGGTGATAGACGTTATGCCGCACATCCCGGAAGTAAACCAGAAAACGGGTTGATCCATATCCAGTTGGCGGCGATTTAGAAGGTGTTCTAGCGGAGATTTTGTGCGATAAAGAAATGTAAAAAAAAATAATATCAGAAATGGGATGAACGGAATAATAAATACCATATAACACACACACACACACACAGACACACAAGAGTGGCCAAACTGATTTTTGGCCAAACTGATTTTTCTTTTAGGTGAGAGCTGCTTTTTGTTTTTGTTTTAAAGCTCGTTGATGTGTTCTTTCACTTGTACATAGTTGTATTGGGGTGGGTGTTTGTTTTGTAACATTATATTTATTTTCACAGTACTGTGTTCCATGTTGAGTGTATAAATAAAACACATTTAATATGTTTACATCATGAACATTAATTATCAATTCTAGCACATAATTTGGTCATCAAATAAATGAAGCAACAGAAAATCTAAGGAGCCACTTGGGAGCCAAAAGAGCCGGCCTCTTTTCCCCAGACATACGATGCACGGCATAGGTTCGGTGCTCCCGCCCAGACGGCGGCCAACTTTCCCCAAAGTCTGTGTACACACGCTGCAAAAAGGGGAGCGGCCCACCGCCGCCTTTCACTTGCGCCGTGCACAAAATGTTCCTGCGTCCTTGTTCTCGGGCTCATGCATGAATGGAGGAGCACTCCGCAAAACATGAGGCTGGGATTCGGGGGAAAAATTGAATTTGAATCAATGCGTCTGGGCGCTGAAGGTTAATGAGCATCTATTTGCAAGTTGACTAAAGTGTTTCATTCAATATTCAACATTTGGGCTGTCAACATCCTCACTGAGGAGAGAAGATAAAAAAAAAAGTGCAGTTGACTCGTTTTGGGGAAGATAAGTTCAGCACTTTTCTTCTGAGAAAAGGTTTAAATGACAAGTTAACTACAGACAGCCGTTACCAACCGTCATTCATTGGCAGGTCATTTGCTAATCAGCCAGACTGATTTTAAGTCGAGTGCTTGCTATTGAGTGGAACACATTTAAATGAAAGTAGACACTTGTACAAACAGCGACTTTTATTCAGTGCACCGAGATTTTTTTTTCCTTTTAAGTTAAGACCAAAACACTTGGCACTCAAAAAAACGATTTATCCATTTAAAAAAAACAGTTATTTTCCCCCTTCACCGCCTGCTCAAACACAAACTTCCCATTTTGGCTGAAGAGAAAGAAACAGGGAGAAAAAAAACCAAAGCTGAGTTGCCATGGAAACTGTGAATAGCAGCTTGTGTCTCACAGGCTTGATGGCTAAAACTTCATTCTGCTGCTACATCTTATCACCCTCCCCGCTTATTAAAAGTTTGTGCTACTTCCGCGCCTGATCTCCATTCCGCTCGGTCCCCAACAATGTGCCTGACACTTGTGCCTCTGCATAAGTGGGGCTTTTGACAAGACACACAAAGGATTCCGAGCGAGAGGATTGTGTCAATTAAGACCTTATTCTCGAGGTTGCACGTGTTTCTCCCGTCTGCGATGCCGCACTCCACACATCAATCCCACTTAACCTCTTGACTTTTTCTCTTAAGAGAAAGGAAAAGCTGTGAAACGCTGCAGATCTGTGTTTCAGCCGCCGTGCATGCAATTCCCAGCCAACGCGACGCAACACTTGTCATCACACTGATGGCGCCGTATCACTCTAGAGGGCGCGGCGGCGGCGACCTCCAGTTAATTAGCTCCTCGACGCGTCGCCTGTTCTTGCGGGAGGTTTAGTGCTCGCTGAGAGCCCTGGGAGGGCGGGAGCCATCGGGTCAGGCTGACAATCAGGGACAGGTTCACGACTCCCCCCCCCGTTCCCCTTACCCTTGTCGTGCATCAGCAAAAGAAAAAGAAAAATATCTGCTCCCCCTCCTCCTCCTCCCTCTCCTCCTATGGAGTGTCAGGCTGGAGGAATGGCGACGCATAAATCACCCAATTGTCTCTCAGAGTGGCTTATGAATCTGTTTGGCTTTTGAACACAAATCCTGACCTGAGGAGGGCGAGGGAGCCGCAGTGTTTTGTCATTATTAACCCGAGTTCACCCCAGAGGAGGCGGCCTCTCCTCGGGGCTATAGAGTGTCCCGCCTGAAACACGACCTCGGCGGACGTGAGCTGCGAAACCCGCTACTTCTTGCGAACCCTCGGCCATGCAAAATTAATGAAGGGGGCGGGGGGGCCGAGGTGGCGGAGCGCCGACCTGGTGCAATTGTGCGGCGTGTGTTTTGTCTGTGAGGCCGTAAGCGTGGATGTCACATGATGCAAAACTCACTTTAGCGGCGATGAACGCGTCCAGTCGGTCACTGGACCCTCCCAGACTGAAAAGCTCTGTCCTTTCGGAAAACTGGCCCTGTGTGATGTCACCTGGGGCTGACAACTCACAATGTCATCCAGGCATGTGACAACAGCAACTTTTTCCCCCCATTGAGACCGCCTCGGTTTTGTCCCCATTTGAACTCATGGAATGTTTAACTAGGCATCTTTGTGGAAGGCAGTAAACTCAGAGTGGGGGGGGAGATATTTAGGTCGGGCTGCTCCACTGGAATCCACGGTGGGAAATAAATATAAGGTTTGGCAGCCACATGGGACCTTAAAGCTCAGAATTTGCTGCCAATGAAGAATATAAGTTCCCGCGTTGTTTTCCTCAGACAGAAATAGTCGTCCTCTCATGAGTAATTCTTGTTGAATATGCAACGGCTCGGCGTTCATTACGAGCGCTCGTTTTGCTCGGCAAGTTTGCCAAAATGTTGCGAAAGAAACTAAACTAGAACGAGGACACGGGCGGCGGAAATAAAACTCCTCCTCTTGTTTCTGATTCGTGGTTTCTTTTCCTTTTTTTTTGGAGGGGGTAGGTGGGCGGGGTTCTTTCTTCTTTTTGAACCTGAGTCACTTTGGTCATGGGATGTTCAGAGAATCAAGGTCAAATCTGCTGCCAGAGAGAGAGAGAGAGAGAGAGAGAGAGAGAGAGAGAGAGAGAGATTGGGCTCTCCTCTATTTATGCCTTTGGTATTTTTGTCAGCTCTTTGCGAGCGGATGACTAACGACAGCGAGGGATCGACAAGCCTGTAGCCCGCAGCCGCGGGGAAGATATGATTTATCCCCGCGATTAACCTGTGCCATTCCCCTCCACACTTATTCAAATTCACCACTAAATCCATCTCTCTTGCCGCGCCACTTTCCCTGCTCGCCTCCGCCCCCCCCCCCCTCCTCCCCGCGCACCTTTGCATTCTGCCCACGTTGATCTATATGGCCGGATGCAGATTTCTTCCGTTTATACAAAGAGGCTATTTTGAAGCCCCTCCCTATCCCCTTCCCCCACCACGCGCCCCCCCCACCCCCCCAGCGGTGTGGGAAGGTGGGGGTGGGAATCTCATTCGACGATTTATTCCATTAAAAGCGGCGTGAGGTGTGAGCCGCCGCTGCTGCCGCTGCTGCTGCTGCCGCCACCGCGGGCCGACCCTGGCGGTGAACCCCACTGTTGCACAAACAGCGAATTAACTCCGGACGCCGCATTTGAACCGAGGTGTCACATCTCGTTTTGGGACGCCTCTCATTAGAAAACGGGCGTCAGCGGGAAGCAGGGAGGACGGCCGGAGCTGCGCAAACACCTCCAGCCGCCTATCACTCACTCCGGCCCTTCCGCGGCCGTCCTTTGTGCGCGCTCATCAGGCAGCGTGGGAACGGAAAAGGTGTTGGGTCTTTTTTTCTTTTTTTGTTTTAATTTGCACAGCGGCATTTAAATTAAAAGGGGATTTGCTGTCATTTGAATTCAAAACCAGCTCAAAGCTTTCATAAAATGCTGCCTGAGAAGGTAATTACTGCAGAAGAACTGTGGTTATAACCGTTACTGTGACAGTGACAAAAACGTACATGCAGAAGAGCTTTTCATGCAAAACATTTCAAAGCACGACTCGTCCACTTGGTTTTGGGCCACGTCCCAACACTCGGAGGGTCAATGCAATTTTGCTCGGCGATCGGTCTAATTTTCCTGCTAACTAATCGCCGGGAAACGTCGTCTAATACAGGAGCTTTAGAGTAACGATTGTTTTGACGGCGCCGGCGCCGGAGGAGGATTCACGCTGCGCCGGCTCGACGTTTCAAAACGTTTTGATATCTTTGCAAATGCTGAGATATTACCTCCGGGCTCTGTAGGACATGCCTGCAATTGCCCTGTCAACGCTTTTCAAAGTGTAAATAATCTGGAAGCCTCACAGATCTCGCAGCCCCGCTGAATAATGCATGCCTGAAATTACAGTCTCTCTGATCGCCGCCCGGGTTGTGCCTCTCCCCTTCCGCACGCCGATTGCAGCCCATAATTCCCTCTGTACGGGAAGGGAAAAAAGCGAAAGAAAAAAAGTGGGATGTCACACGGAGGACATCGATAAGAAATCCTGCTTTGTCACACTTTGAGGGAAGAGGAAGAAGAGGAAGGGGGGCGGGAGGGGGGAATCTCCGCTATCTGTGGGAGGAAATTGCTCCTCCGATCCAGCGGCAGGCACCGGCGTCTCTTGGAAGAGGCTAAAATATCTACTCAGAACGCAGAGTGTCGCCGCAGCTGGCGCGCCCCTTTTAAGAGGGCTGTTTACCTTGTTCATCAGCCGGAGACTTTAACCTCAACGGGTTTTGTTCCAAGTGTAATTACTGGAGAACTACGGGAGGCTGCCTGGCTGGAAGGCGTCCGAGTCTTAAACAGCCAAGATTTGGCACGCTGGGATTTTCAATCCCCGTTCATAAAAGGTTCACGGGAGAGGAAGAAGCTCCGTCCACCCACAGTGTCGTGACTCATATATATTTTTTAAACCCTGCTAAATCAAAGGTTTTTTTAAAGGTTGTTTTATAAGACTCAAACAATTCACCTTTAGACGAGCCGCCACTGATGGCGCTCTGCCGCTGCTGAGGCCCAGATGCTCCAAGGTCGGAGGTGTTGCGTGTTCAGAGGCGTTCTTCTTCAGACCTTGGTTGAGAAACCGTTGTTATCCGAGTCACTGTTGCCTCTCTGCTGTTCTCCCCTGACCCTCCTTCAGCCAGTCATGATGAGGCAAGACATTTTCTGACCACGGTGAACCGTTTTCCTCTCGCTCGACATTTCGAAATGTGTTTGGTTTTTTTTTGTGCTGGAAAAAACACAGTCGATCTGCAGTTTCTCAGAAACTCAAGCCAGCCTGTCTCCAGTGTGATTGGTTGGTTTTGTGATAGCGTGCCGTCGAAATGGCACTTTCCCATTGCTCAGCTGCCTACTCGCTCCGACTTGAACTCGGCCCTTGTCGTTTTCCAAAACGACTGAATAGCAACTAAAACTGAAACTAAACTACCACTAAACTACTTTTGGCACATATCACAGTAATCGCTTTATTGTTCTTTCAGCTTTCATCAACACATTTCTAATGTCTGCTGGCACCACTGAAAGGCCATGAACTCAGATCACCTGGTAGAGCCTCTCAGTGCAGGCCCCTCTGTCTTGCTCCCTCTGAATGTTTTCCATACACCACCAAAGCTCAGTTAGCATCGTCTGCACCTTGTGGTTTGACCGCGGCACTGGTTGTTTTGTTATGCATTTTCCACATCTTTATCATCAAAGATAAAATCACATGGTCACTGTTGCCAGGGTTTTCTTTGTTTTTAAATAGATGGTCTGACTGTTGTGAAGGAGTCGCCCCCCCATTGGATCATCCAGGGTCGTCACTCCCTGTCCAATCAGGGGCCTCAATCTGTCAGCCTAACATTTTTGGCTCCCTCGAAACCCTGGCTAGGTAGCTACTGACATAACAGCTGGTACTAACCTACTGCTACTAACAGAGGTGGACTGGCCATCGGACGTACCCGGCAATTCCCAGCAGGCCCACACACATTTGGGGCGGCCGAGTTGAAAATTGGGCCACCGGTACCAGTGACAACGGTGAACATTGGTATACTGCCATCTGCTGGCCTGATTTGATATTGCTAGACGACCCCCGCCCCATTTTCTTAGCAAAAATTGGCTTTGCCCTTTGAGACCTCCTCAACACCAAGTTCCTTCTTTCTTCGATGTCGGTCACTCACAGGTAGAGGACGTTCTCTTCTTCTTTGTATTTTCTCTGCTGCTTTCCACCTTGTTCCCCATGTCCACGGCGTCCGATGGCAAAAGCTGCTAATATAAAAGCTGCTAATATATTTTGTTGCTAATGTAGCCCCCTTTACATCGTCGTTCCACGCGGTGCCTGGTGACACGTTTGCATTTGGGGACTTGCGCTCACTCAGTGCGCTCGCAGCGTGTCGGCAACCACCTTTGGAAGAGTTTTGGCAGCTTCCAGGCGCAATCTGTCCATGTGTTTGGAGACGTAGCGCGTCCGCAGCGAAAAAGAGAGATTTAATGTCAGGTTTAAAGGGGTCCCGATATTCAGCCAGGCTCGCGTTGGGCTAAATTGTACACATTGGGTTAAAGTTGCGGAACGAGAGGGAGCAAAACATCCACAGATTCCTCCTCTAATTTCACTGGGCTCTCCATTTGATTGCGTTTGAGTTCTTGCATGTATTTTTTCGCTAGGGAAAATTCACATTTGCGAATGGCGGCCTCGCATCTGTCGACACTCCTTCCGCAGAGCGCCCTGTAAGAGAAGTTTCTAATGAAAAGGATTTCGCTAATTGTATCGGAAACTGTGGGGAAAAAAACTTAACCCTAAAGTCTGCAGAGGAGAAAGAGGAACACGTGCGCGTGCACTCGTGCACACACGCTGCGCGCAGACGGCACATTTCTCTGTGATAGCGGGGTGGTTTTTATGACCCGCTGTGTTGCTTTCTGATTATGCCTCACTCAGTGGAATGGAGTCTTTCCAAAAAGCTGCGCCCGACCGCTGAGACGCCTACTGTCTGGGGAGGGAGAAACACATGGTCCCCCAATAAAAGATAATAGAAATGACAATAAGATTTACCATCTTCATTCATCTCCCTTATTACCGTCCTCAACATGCTGGGAATAAAACATTCCACAAGCCTCGGCGGCCCACCAGGTCTGCTGGAGTGCTGCTCAGATACAGTAATTCATTACCTTTAATAGGATGCTACACTGCGGTTGCGCTTAAGGGACGACTTCTTATTCAGTCCTCCGCCGCCGCCGCCGCGGCTCTAAAATCTACTCCGAGCGAGCTGCTCCTCGGAGAACTCCGAGCAGATACTTCCATATAAATCCAATATACGCAGCACTGCCACAATAAGACCAAAAGGTGGTGGTGGGGGGGGATACCACATATTTTCAAACTGATATTAGCTTCTTTCTCGGTGCCAGAGAGCAAAGTCAACTGCGGGGCTCGTCTTGTTTCTCTCGCTGCTCGGAGCAGCAGACGGGAGGAAAATTGGTCTCCGAGGACGGAAGCGACATAAATGCACGAGTGCTAAGAGGGAAAAGCGGTGGCGCTGACTCCGCGCTCCGAACGCGTGCGGACCACGTGAACGCATCTGAGTGAGCGCTCCACTCTCTCCGCCCAGGAACCATTACAAATTAATGATTACAGGAAGCAGGCGTGAGAGCGGAGCTCTCGACTGGAGTGAGAGAAAAAAAAAAAAGAGGCTGCGGGGCCACGAGGTTAATGATACTGAACGCGTGGCCCTTCTTCATTGTGGTGCCCTGTGGTCTGTTAACTTATCATTAGTGGGTGTGGTGTGTCTGTGTGTGTGTGTGTGAGGGAGGGGGGGGTTTAAACCAGCGCAGAGCCACCAGAACAGCACAGTTATTAAATGTTTATACACCATTTCCACTCACCTTCTGGCCACTTTTCTTCTACGCGCTAAAATTAATGAAAAGGGTGAAGGGGCATGTGTGTGTGTGTGTGTCTGAGTGTGTGAATGCACGTGTGCGACAGAACATTGCTTTCTCGGAGAGACACGTGAGTGAATCATCCAACACACAGCAAACGTCTCATTGAAAAGAGCGACTCAGTCCCCTAAAAGGAGGAAAAAGGCTCCATGAAAGCAGATTAAATGAGATGGTGTGGACAAACAGAAAGCTTGGTAGGGATAGGGGGAAAGAAAACAGCTAATCAAAACAATGGGCAGCAAATTGTGGCGTTACCCACTTGTTTTCATGCACTTGCTGCAATTTGAAATAACACTTAGCAAAATTTAGAACACTTCAAGTGAAGGGAAAAGATAAACACATTTGTTTTGTTTTTTTGTCTCTTAAGACCTTCGTGGCATCAACTACCCGGAGTCTCTGCCATGCTGTGTTCTTCAACCCAGTGACACCGTCACACAAGAACTAAATTATATCAGCTATGTCATCCAAATGTACTTTTCGGATGTCGGCGGAAAAATACGAGGGAGGACCTTTTGTGTTCTGTTTGCAGTCGGTACACAAAAGGAAGAGGAGGACAAATTATTAGGAGTCTGTTGACCGTAAACAATGCCTGGCAGTTTGTCCGAGGTCAGCAGTCGAGAAATGATAATACATAGCCGTCATATGAGCTTGCAGCACATGACCTTGGCGCGTATTGTCCGAACACGCTCGCCAATGATTGGCTGACACTTGCGCTGCTCCGGAAATTGCGGTGAAGAGAATCAAACTCGAAGCGGAAAAAAAAAAAAAAAAAAAAAGTTGTGTTGCTTTCTTGAAAAGGAAACAAACAAAACACAATTTGAAAGGAAATAAAAACTGTCCAGATTAATAATTATGGCACGGGAAAAAAAAAAAAAAATCGGTGCGTAATAACCTTCATCATTATTTAGCGACGAAATCCTGTCTTTTCAACCGTGTTTTCATCCACATTTCAAAATGAGCCCTTGGGGTTTTGTACACGTCTCTAATAGAACCACCGACCCCACCCCGCCTCCTGCGCCAGGCTTCTCCTGCTAATCAGGTGACGAGGCCGATCCCTCCCGGGCAGCGACGGCAGAGTTGAGAGGGAGGTTACGGCGACGTCCAGATGAGCTGGAGATGGATTCCAGCCGAGGATGACCGGCCGCTAATTGAGGATCGTCGCGTTTCGCTGCACAGAGCCGAGACAATGGAGGCTCAACCCGGCTGCCTCCAGTCACGCGGGAGATGTGAGGTGTGATGGAGTTTAATGGAGGCAGGTGAAATGAGGTGGCTCAGGCTGGAAGATGCAGCCGACGCCACTGCCGAGGGACGGTCGGGTGTAGGGGGTTTAAGGAGCCTGGTGTTATGAACTCTGGCGCGTCCAAGTCCTGTGTTGGTATCATCATCATCATCATCATCATCATCACCTTCGTCACCACTGTATAAGTGAGAGCAGAGACGCCTGCGTTTGACACGGAGGCCAGTTTCTCTCCATCCTCTCGCAACACTGCAGGTGGAGCAAGAAATATATCACCTAGCCGGTGCAGGAAAGTGTGTGTGCGTGCGTGTGTGTGCGTGGTGGATATATGGCCTCGAGGAGCAAGAGACTCTGACCCTGAAACACACACACACACACACACACACACACACACTCACTACAACAATAACAACAACAACGCGAGGAGAGATAAAGAAAGTGTCTGTGAAAGAAGTCAGTTTGTAGACGAGAGACTCCGCCCGTCTTCTCTCCAGCTGATTGGATGCCGAGCCGTACCACATATGGTCTATGTCAGCAGGCTTGTGTTACAGGTCCCAATGACCAAAGACCTGGTGACAGTTCATAACGTTGTCGAAGTCAGTCTCCGCCCTGTAGAACAGCGTCAAGAGGAGGTGGAGACATGACATGCGCTGCGGTTCCAAAAGGACATCGACCATTTATTTACTATTTTCTCCGGTGAAATAATATTCATTTGCACTATTGTGCTACTTTACGAAAGTCTATTCGGCATAAACATAGGAACAATTTCCATCTGATATGTTATGCAATAACACTCAAAGATGACACATTTTCCATTTCTCTTGGAAATGCTACAACTCGTATAATATAATATTGTCATATTACAGGTATTCCTCATAAAACATGTTTGTGACATGAGGCAATTTGCATTTTTTTCATTTTTTAATTTTTTTTTAATATTAAGAAATTGCAGTTTTTGTATCAATACCTGACTCTTCCACAAGTGGGGTCAGAAATGACCCCAATTAAAATCAAAGCGTTTTTGCAATAAACTAAAGACGTTTCTCTCATTTTGGTTAAGATTATATATTTTCTTCAAACAAAAGAGTCATTTAAGAAGGTTGTGGGTTCGATTCTGGGCCTGGGACCTTTCTGTGTGGAGTTTGCATGCTCTCCCTGTGTCTGCGTGGGTTCCCTTCAGGTTCTCCGGCTTCCTCCCACAGCCCAAAAACATGCATGTCAGGTCAATTGAACACTCTAAATTGTCCGTAGGTGTGCATGTGAGTGTGAATGGTTGTTTGTCTCGACCCTGCCTTCGCCCTATGACAGCTGGGACAGGCTCCAGCAGTCCCCCGTGACCCTGAGCTCGGGAAGATGCGGGCATGGAAAATGGACGGATGGTTGGAAAAGAGTCATTTCATTTTTGACGTGTACATTTTTTACTTTTCATTCACATTTTAGCACTTAACGATCAATCAGGTCAATCAGGTGTCAAAACATGTTTGTGTGTCCCGATTTTTTTGGAGGACGAACAGAGAACATTCAACAGGTCCGCAGACCATAACACTGTCCACGCATATGTACACACACAAGCATCTTCAGCTGTCGCAAACTACTTGCTTTGGCTGTGACCATTGCACACAGGGGAACTGCATTTCCAACTGCTATCGGCGGCTTTGCAATTTTTGTTTCTTGGACACAGCTGCCCCCTCTATCTCTTCTGCTTGTCCTGCTGGCCCTACTAATTTGATCACACATCTGTCAATGAAAAATGGAGAAAATACTTACATGTGTGTTGCTGTGTAAAAATGACCTCCTGTGTGGTGAGACTGCTGACAATAGATGTGTAAGTGGGACAGTGTCGACATTCAAAGTTGCATCAGGTGTGAGAGATGACATCAGATGTGTAAGTGGAACAGTCAGAGTTGCTGAGAATTAAAAGGTTCATTGAAGATTCCATAGGAACTGCTTGCGGTCATTTTTGACCCCACTTGTGGAAGAGTTGGGGTAGTGATACAAAAACTGCAATTTCTTGACATTATTGAACAAATAAATAAAAATGCAAATGGCCTCATGTTACAAACATGTTTTATGAGGAATACCTGGAATATGAATATATTACAACTTTTCATTTTAAAGGTGTTGAGAAAAACAACCCGTGGGGTCAAAAATGACGTGTGCATCTAAGGTTTAAATCAACTCCATCCTAGAATGTAAATTCTTATTTTTAACTCTGCAAGTTTAAATTAATATACATTGGAGATAACGATCAACACAAAGTACTAAGATAAATGATATAAGTGTATATACTGTTTGTGTGCGCAGGGGTGATCGCGTGTGTGACCATGCACTTCAGAATCCAAACGAGGTTTAAAGCTAGTGACATGGCGGCCGCTAGCCTGTTAGCGTTACTACGTGGCTGCCATCTGAATGTCATCTGCTATTTGAATTAGCATTAAACCCCCCCCAAACTACGTTGCCACTATGCGGTATCTCTTATCCCGACATAAAATACTGCCATTAGATAAAGAGGTGTGACCAACCTGTAGAACAGCGTAAATAGGAGGCGGAGACGTGACACGTGATCGTACCTCCACTGCCTATTAGAGCCGCTAACACCACGACACAGTCCCACACTGCCCCTCACTGACCTGGAGGCACATAGCATCTGCTTCACTCACTGAATTGATGGCTAACAGACAAATAACTGATAAAAAATAATAATGATGACAATAAGGATAAATAATAAAACTAATGATAATAATAAAAAATAAAATAAAATTCCCTACATGTGACCACACATTAGGGGGCGTCACACTTGTAAAGACACGCAATAATACTACCATGAATCTCGCTGTTTATATCACCGTCCCCTGACTGAAGGTTGCACAAGGAGATGAAATCACAGCTTCTATTTCTTGGTTGCGCGCAGTGATTTGCAAGTCATTTGAACATGGTTTTGCACTGTATCACGTTCACAGTGTTCCCCACGACCAATGTCCAATCTTCCAATAGCGCTGTATTCATCTGTAATAATTTCCAATTTTCCACTTTTACCAGGGCGAATTTGACTTTGATTTGCAGCGAGTAACAAATATGACAACAATGTCTCCTGTCTCGTTCGGTCTTGCCCGACGACACTCAAGGGTCATCAACGGGAAATTTCCAAGTATTTTCAGCTGCACTGATGGGGATTGGAGGGCGAAGGGGCTGGTGGTGGTAGCGGAGGGGTGAATGACGTGAGGGACTGTCAGGAATCCAGCAGGATTCACGGGGACAATCGCGGGACGTTTTATCATTTTATCACTTCGACTTGACATTTTCAGCCGTTATTGCTTCTCTCGCCTCCCTCGCTTGTCAGACTGGTCGGAAAAAAGTTGACGGAAAGCACTCAGACGAGAATTCAGGCCCATTGTTAGCAATTACGCCTGTTTTACAAAGGGGAGGGAAGATGGCCTAGTGGGAAATCACACGTTAATAAATCGGACGAGCGCTCGAGCAACATTATCTGGGCGCGGCAACAGCAAATCAGCAGAGTTTTACCCCCCCCTCCATCCCCCCGAGAGTTCTGAAGTTGGGATTAAAAAATAAATCAGATAACTATAACGAGACTTGTCAGCTGTCCAGATTTTTAAGACTTGGCTAAGTTTCCAGGAAACAGACTCTCATCCTTCTGGTGTGAACGTCCTCACGTTTCCAAACCCTTCTTATTGAGCTCGACTTTGCTTGATCTCGCTGCTGTGTCTAGTAGGCACCAATACCGCAGGGGCACTGGGCCATATCATTATTCTACGGTAACCAAAGAGGGCAGAAACAAATTACGGTGTCGGAATGAAACATAATTGGAGCTCCTTGCAAATATGGCTCTGATATCGAAAAGTAAAAAAAAAAAAATGTTTTAAAAGTTAATGAGAGTCAAATTTGAACCTGTTATTTGTAATATTGAGGTTGTCTACCTCAGGGGATTCCGCAGCTATTAATTTCATTTCAAAGTTTACAGGCCAGTTATCAACAGCGACGCATTTTAATTTTGCAATGATTTTCTTCCATTTCACCGGGAGAAAAAAAAAAATCAGGCTGAAACTATTGTGAAACCTTGTTTTGTTTTTAATTGTTCTGAAGTTATCTGAAGTTACACTTTTGTGTGGTGCCAAGAGTAATTTTGTGAAGCGTGTGAGGTGGCAGGAAGGGGTGGCGTTTAGTACAATACAACTTAAAATAAAATAAAAATGACAAAATAAAATGGAAATTTGAGGTACAACTGATTGCGCGGAGCAGCTCCACTGGAATCCAAGAATAAAAACAAATACGTGATAAAGAAGAATCTCTTACAATGATGGTAGTTTGTCCGCGCTTGTTTGAATTTTCATAATGTTTGGATATCTTTGGAAATGCTGAGAGATTACATGTCTGGGTTCACGAGGACAAGTCTGCAACTGCAGCTGCTTCTTGAATTTTTTAATGTGGAAAGGCCGAACAGCATCGGAAGATGATGTTGGCAGAATGGCAGAATGTTTTGTTCTGCCTTTTTTTTACTGCCGGAGGCTTTAAACAGAAGGCTAAACGTGCTGAATTATTGAGTGTATTGGATAATTAAAAATGTGAGGCCACTGAAACAAGACCACCGGGACGAAGAATAAAGATCTGAAAAACGGTAAGGTACCTTTGCATTCACATTTGATTCACTGCCGTGTGATTTCTTTTTGGGGTTTTTTTTTGTTTCTTTTTGGTTTTTTTCATGCTGGTGTTCGGAGCAATGATTAGTGCTTGTTATGGCTGCTGTTGTGTCGGCTCATACTGATGTAAATAAAGTCATCACACGAGCTCCCTGCAGATGCGGAACCTTGATAAGCCCAACCGGACAAATTAGCAAGTTGGGCAACGGCTTGATTGCGCTCCACACACACACACACACACACACACACACTTTAGATTAATGTTTTGCACGTGGTGAGGCCGGGTCTGCTTCGACAACAGCTCCAGAGCTTCAACCCCCCCGTCACAGTGCAATTGACAGTGCAATCACGATTGACAGCAACTGTTTTCTGACTTTCTCTCTGTCGTCCTGTCTGATTGAGGGCGTCTCCAGACCAATGTCCTCCAACGTCTTTGTTTACTCCTTCATGTGGGTTAGCGCGACGAAGGGGTCCACTCTGACCCGCTTACCACCCTGCGTGATCATCTCTTTAAGTTGACGCGGAACCAGGGTTTATTCTAATTTGCTCCGAGACGTCGGCGGTGCCTCCCCGTTGCTGGACTCTCCGGCGGTCCACTCCTGTGTTAAATTATTTGACACGTACACCACGATCAAAAGCGCTAATGCATCTCCCGCCGCCCTGTGTGCTTTATGCTAATGGAGGTGTTTTAATGATGGAGTCATAAATAATTCATCCATTCACTGGTTGTTCCAGAAAGACGCCGCGCCGCGTGAACCAATCAGTAGAAACAGAACATTTCTTTGGGCAAATAAATAAATAAATAAATGAAAGTAACGGCTCACATTGAAGTGCACTTCCCCTCTGTTTGATATCCTGGCCTGAGCTCATCAATTAGGCCCTTTCAAAAAAAATAAAATCAGCATACGGCGAATAACTAGAGGCATACCGATTAATCAGATGGTCAATTTATCAGGTGGTAATAATAATAAAGTGTTGTCCAAAAGTTTTGTTTGCGCAGTTTGTGATTCTAAAGAAACTTTTTCCATGATTGCTATGTTTATTTAATAAGTGTTTAATGGAGTTCAGCCATTTAGTTTTTTTTATTCGTTCTTATTGTTCTCATGAAACGAGTAAGAAACGACATGTTGACATCAGCCATCACCGACCTGCTCCTTCAGTTTTCTGCATTTTATTTCCAGTTCAAGATCTCAAAAATCAGCCGTCCATTTGAGATAACTCGTTTAGTTGAATTAGCTGGAAATTCACTCACCTGATTCCCCCACTGGACTGGGTCGGTTGGCCCGTATTTCTCCAGTTTGAATCAATCCGGGCTCATATTTTAGACAGAGATTTGATTTTTAAATGTTTCAATCACTCTTTATTTATTTACTTGCATGTTTTTGAGTGGGCTTAGTGTTTGTTTGTCCGACTGTTGCCTGCAAAGAGGGAAAAAAATAAATAAAGGGAACAAACACTGCTGCACTTCATCTTCTGACATCTTCCAAAATAGACCAAAAGATTTATTATTATGAACAAGGATTTTTGATGAGCTAAAAATAACACGAAGAGACACGGCGAGCACGGGTCCGCAGGTGGAGCGTTCAAACAGGAACACATGAGAAAGTCACTTTGGATTCGACTCCCTCCGAGCCGAAGATGCTGTTTTTGATGAGATTGATAACTTGGACACACAACATAAAAAATTCTGTTTTTGCACATTGTTCAGCGGCTGCGGAGGGAAGATGACGAACATCCAGAATCAACTCTTTCAGTTATTTATTTATTTTTGCATTTTGGAGGCCTAATCATCAGATTTCTGGTTTTGTACCTTCCTTGGTTTTGATTTTGTGTTTTTGCTTTTGTTCCATTTTTCTACTTTATTTAGGATGGAGAGGTCAGCCAGGCTTTGGGCGGGTTTGTTCTGTTCCTGCCATTTCCTGGTGACCCCATGTGTTGCACCTGTGTCTCGTCCATGTGCGGCTGGTTGTGTGGAAACTGTCTGGTCATTCTGCTGCCGCTGCCGCTGCCGCTGCTGCCGCTGCCGCTGCCGCCACTGCAGCTGCCGCTGCTGCCACTGCTTGTTTCTCCCAAGTTTATTTGCACTCTCGCATTGAATTTTTTTTGTCAAAATCGCCGTCTTCTGTCTCTGCACAGAAAGAAGCCAACTGCTTCTTTGTTTTCTTTTTTGTTGTTTTTTCATTTTATTTATTTATTTATTTATTTTATATATATATATTTTTTTTTTTACCAGAAATCATTATCAGGCTGTGTTGCACAGTGCAGCGGTAGTTATCTGTAGCTCCGAGCTTCCACCCGCTGACTGACAAAATGATCTAAGGCAGGAGTGAAGTGAACTGCAGTGAACTGAACTGAACGTGCGTGCCGTCGACACCCCTGGACCCCCTGGTCTTTACCATAGAAGGTCCGACTTTACAACCATAATATCAATGCATGTCTCATTAGTTCCTGCCATGACTGAGTGTCCCTGCTCTGCCTCCTCCCTCCCTGCCAACACTCTCTCCTCTCTCTCTCTGTTCCACACATGCACACACACACACACACACACACACGCGCACACACAAACATCCCCCTCAGTCCCTGGCTGGCAATTGAGAGTGTCTGGACTTGCATCTAAAGCAGTTTACCAAGGAAATAATAGGCTTCTAAAAGGATTCTCTGTATGCAGAATCATCCCATTACATTTGCATTCTAGAGAGACAAATTAAATTTTTGCAGAAGGTGAGTGTAGCACAACGTTGGGATGAGAAGGGGATGTGCAGTGAGAGTTGGAGGAGGAGGAAGAGGAGGAGGAGGAGGAGGAGGAGGACGACGACGACGTCTGAGGCCTAAATGAGATGGGAGGGTTTTTTTCTTTCATTCTTCTGGGGTTATTGTGACCTGGACATCTTTTATCTGAATTTCTTTTGTTTGTTTTTTTAAGGCAGAGAAAGAATAAAAGCCCAAAAGATTTTCATCTCTTTTTTTTTTTTTTCTCATTAAGATCGGCCTCCCCCCTCTGTGTGCCACCACCAGATGTTGACGTCTTGCTTACGCCGCCGTATCTTCCCTTGTCGGTTGCCAGCGTTCTTTTGTTCTTCATCCCGTATCTACTTAAACATGCAGACAAAGGGCGGCGGCCTTCCGAAGGAAAGCGGGAGATAAAACGGCGGCGTCGTGATTGCGCGTCAAGGTCAGGGGATGCCTTACGACGGGCTCCCTTACCCTCCACCACCACCACCACCACCCCCCGACCCCTCCTGAATTACAAAGCGTGCAGTCAAATAACCTTCACCCCCCCCCGGCCCCCACCCCAGCCTGCCCCAGCCTCCCTCTGGTGCTCGTCACCGCTCACAGCTCCTCCTGGAGAGACTTACCCTGTTTGTGCGACGCCCGACTCCCTCCCCACCCCTACATCCCCACCTCCACCCACAGGTATGACTCCATGTTTGTCCCTTCAGAGATACGAGGGCAGCGGCTCCTGCCCCCCCACCACCTTTCTTTCCCTTTTCCCTTCTACTTTGCCTCAAAGGCGCCCGAAGAGGGGAGGCTTTCCTCCGTGAGAGCATCTCTGGATACACCTGCCACGCTTCACCCTCCCGGTGAACCCCGGCCGCCTTCATTATTGATGAGGGCCCTCGCTGACATCACGCCGCTACTTGGCCGTCTCTTGGCAGACTCTAGCGCTATCTCTGAGAGGAATCTGGGAATCTACCAAGATTCCAACACGCCGCCGCCGCCGCCGCTTCTCCCCTCCCCCGCCGTCCTCGGGGGCATCTACTCCTCGTTAGGAGCTGATGCGACGCTAAAGCAGGCAGGCGGGCGCCACTGTGTTTAAGGAGCGCTATTGATTTTCCCAAGCCGGGAGGCAATTTCCAGCTCTGATCACGCTGACCGGGGGGGGCTTTTAGCATCCGTCGGCGATAATGGCGGCGAAAAAACATTATGCCATCAACAAATGGATTCAGGTGATGTTTACATCCCCACCTTTGGCCCCACTTCCCTTTTAAGGCCATTGTGAGTCTTTAAAAGGGTCATCAGGGAACACGGGGTTGAGCAGGAGGAGGGAGGTGAAACAGGAGGGGGTTGGATGGTATATTTTAGCACTCGGGGTCGCTTTGACTGAAATAATCTTCTGTTGCTGTTGTTGTTGTCGTTTAGAGGTTTTAACTTTCCACAGAGAACGCAATTTTAAAAAAGGATGAGGGCGTAATCCCCAACAATACTGGGATTATCTGCTGAAATGACCTTTATCTTGCCGCGAGGCCCCAGGGTGCCTTTCAACTCTGCCGTCCCGAGTCTGGTTTGATTACGG
Organism: Thamnaconus septentrionalis; assembly: GCA_009823395.1. Classification (NCBI taxonomy): domain Eukaryota; kingdom Metazoa; phylum Chordata; class Actinopteri; order Tetraodontiformes; family Monacanthidae; genus Thamnaconus; species Thamnaconus septentrionalis. The sequence continues at coordinate 3,763,799 of CM020512.1, forward strand.
CTGCCTTGCTTATTTCTAATCACCGGGCTCCTTGGCCGTGCGGAGGTGGCGGCAGACTCCACGTGGAAAATGGGAACCGTCGAGGAACGTGTTTCCGGCTCCAGCCTTTTGTCAAACACGCAGACGCGATCCATCCGTCCTGTGAGATTCCCCCCCTTTCCTCTTATTCCTCCAAAGTTTGACAACAACTAATGCACGGCTCTATTTATGGTGCGCCGCCGCCACGACTAATACGGCAGGGCTGTGAGGAAAACGCTGACGTCGCAACCTGGCTGCGGTTCGACAGACTGCCGGAGGCGTCAGCTCGGATCGGCTGCTGGTGTGAATTTCTCCGCATCCGACGAAGTGAAAGGGAGCTCGAGCCGTGCTCGAGTCACGTGGCTCCAATTACACCAGCCAAATAATGGGGGGGGGAGATGATATCAGGGCTGTTAATTACGTTTCAGAATTAAACTCGGTGCCACAACGCCACTCTTGCAGCGCTTTGATGGAGCACGCGTCCGACTCGTGCATGTGACTGAATGAGAGGCTCTGCCGAACATGAACACGGCTCTCAATGAATGGACAACATGCATTACTAATTTAAACTTTAAAAAATACATGTTGAATCACATCGTAGTTATATGATTATGCTTTCGTATTTCAAAGGTCCAGTGAGGTAATAATCCATAATAATAACAATAACCCAGAGGTAATCATGACCAGCCAAACCTTTAAAGCAGTGGTCTCCCTGGGGCCACGGACCGCTATCGGGCCGTTGGTCATTCGGTATCCGGCCGCACAGAATGAATAAATAATTTAAATTACTGCCATTTATTTATTATGAGTCTGAACGATGTTTCATTTAAAAAAAAAATGACTGTATTCTCTCCATCACATCTGTGTAATGGCTCGACTCTTGACGCACATCAAGGCGCTTGTCTCAGTCACGTGATATGTCACCGCTAAAATGAAAGCTATGTGTAAAATCAGTGAGGAAAAAAAAGAGTCTTTGGAGAGCTTCTTCGCAAAGGTGAAAAGGTCCAGTGAGGAGACAGAAGAAAAGCCAAGGACTTCCAGGAAAAAGAGAGCTGCGTTTTACAGATGATACCAGAGGTCCGACTTAAAGCACGGATTTTATCTCGACAGGAGGTTCCCACGCACCAAGCCCACTCTGTGTAATATCCGGCGACCGGGTGGAAGCGGGTACGAAGCCTTCAAAACTGCTTCGCCACTTGGAGACCAAGCACCCTGCACAAACGACAAGCATGTAGAGTATTTATGAATGAAAAAAAAATGTATATGTATGTTATTCTTAATGTTTATTAGGAACTATTATTAATGTTATGTTGTTGTCGTGATGTTTAGAAGACCCTGCTAATAAAGTTGCAAACAAGAACACGGTGGCTTCACGTTTATTATATTTAGAAAATACCGCAGTTTTCAGGCCGGTCATATCATGTTCTCCTGTTGTATTTATCCGCCAGACCTTAATGGCCGCTCACTGAAAATACTGCTTGATTATAAACCAGCCCGTGGTGCAAAAAAAGGTTGGGGGCAACTGCTTTAAAGAACCAGTCAAATAAATGGACTGGAATTATGAGGATGTGTTTTGACTCTGACTGCGAGGCAGAATCACGGCACTTGAGAATCCTATTTCTGATGTCTGTCCTAATTGTCTGTTCTCGAGAAAAATACAAATCGAAGACACCTTTTCCCTCATTTCCCAAATGCAGCAGCCGTGCGGTGCTCTGTTGCTCTGGGCTTCCGCTCACAAAATAATGCACGCGTGCAGGAAGCTGTCTCTCAACTTCACCTTTTTGAAGATAATGAAAGCACGAAGCGCCGTTAGACTGTCCAACTGGTAGAAAAACAAACACTTTATTGGCCTTTATAAATTCACAACACACACATAGTACAGGTCACTCACTTACAATATTTACACAGACTCGCGTGGCATTCACACTTGGGTCACTTTATCGTCGTCGTTGTTAGTATTTCTGTTTATAACTCTTGTGTTGAGTTGACTGGAACTAGGCTGGGTGGCGGTGAGGCGGGTGCGCAGAAGCGTCTGGCTCGCCGAACGGAGCGGGGCGCCGCCGGGCCGTCAGGCGGTGGCCGCCGCCGGCGGGCGGGCCTCGCAGTACTCGCCGATGAAGGAGCCGTCCTCGCTGAACTCCCCGTCGCCGTCGGCGTAGTCCACCAGGCTGTCCCTGCTGACGCCGTCGCCCGGCCCGCAGCCGCCCAGGGAGGCCGAGCTGCTGCCCTTCAGCGGCTTCTCCTCGCTGTCACTGTCCACAATGGAGACGGATGGTCAGGGTCGGCGGCGCAAACAACCGCGCCGCTCAGCACATCTGGCAGATGTTGCGAGGCGCGGTGGGGAGGTGGGGGGTGGAGAGGGGAGGGGTGGGGGCAATGTCACACTCACCCGGCTTGCGCGCGCATGCTAGCCCGTGCGGCGCGCACACACACACACACACACACACACACAGCGTGATTAAATGCTTGGCTGCGCCGTCAAACGCACACTCTGTCACACAAGTGCTTAGCAAAAACGACTTGGGAAAAAAAAACAACAAACGTCTTCTGGTTTCAGTGCTTCTCCACGGGGCGGCTGGCGGGCATGCGGGCAGGGGGTTCGGATGCGGCGGCCGCACGGCGGGGTGGTTGGGGGGGGGGCGGCACGAGGGAGGCACGGAAGGCCTCGCTACAATCACTCCGCTAATTGCTAATTGCCAAGGCTTCAGGGCCAAAGGCAATTTCAAATCTCTTTAGAAGCAGCGGTTGGAAATTGCCCGAGGGCGGTGAGAAAGCAGGAACGTGCGGGTGCGCGTGCGCGTGCACAGGGAGGGGAGATTGAGAAAGAGCGGCGGGACCGGAGGAGGGGAGGTGGGTCATATGCAATCCCAGACAAACAGCCTGTCGTTCCAGGTGCTCCCGAGGGGCCCAACATGCAGGCCGAGGAGATTAGATGCCAATTTAATGGCGGGCGAGCGGCCAACTCGCAGGTGTCTCTCCGCCAGACGCGGGGTCACCTCCGATGTTTTGCCCTCCCCTCTTCCCTTTTCTTTTCCCCACTCCGGAAAAAAAAAAAATCTCCACCCGTTTAGCCACACGGCTCCCGACTCCTCCCCCCCCTCTCAGCTCCCCCTCCTCCTCCTGGCGTTAGCATGCATGGCGCACGCTCCACAGCCGCCGCCGCCGCCGCTCAGCGGGCCGCTATACGATACAGCCGCGCTGCAGTTGACACCTGTGTCAGAGTCAAGCTTGACATTTGAAGTACCCCCACCCCCCTCCCTCTCCCACCATCCACCCCCGCACACACAGGGGACCTGCGTGGTTTTAAGCTAAGATTACAAATCGGGTCTCTCTTCACAGGGATTTTTAATAACCGGCCTTATCGCTTCTCTTTCACGGGGCCATTTACCATGCAAGCCGCATAAGGTCCGCATTTCAGCCCCTTATCGAGCCTTCTTTCTCTGACAAGTCTAGAGTGCCCAAGATAAGTGAGCGTTATCTGAGAGCGGGGGAATGCCACAGTGGCAGCCGCCGCCGCTGCAGCGGCAGCCGCCGCCCGCCCACGGTGACTTTGAATATGGTGATAAAGGAAGAAAAAAAAAAAGGGGGGGGGGTGGCGGCCGGCGGCGCTTTGGAGCCTCGGCTCTTATTGAAGACCCCCATCGGTTGAAATCCGTTTGAGAAAAAAAAAAAAAAAGGCTCTAACAAACAGGTGAGTGGGGGGTGGGGCCTCATCTTTGAAGGGGCGGAAGATGGGAAGGTTCGACCAATCCTCCGAACCTCTCACAAGAACGACGCTGAATAACCCCGCGATGAAGAGGGGAGGATGTAAACTAGCCGAGGGAAAAAAATATGTACACAAATATATATATATATATATATATGAATATAGAAAATATGCAGCCTGCTCGAACAGCCACTCGGCCTCCGACTGGAGACTCTGAAGTATAATTACTTCTTGTCGGCTCCCCGGACACGCGGCGCCCCAGCGGGGGGTCCGCCGCCTTCAGAGATTCAAAGGGCAACGAGAGAGCCCTAAATCCTGCTCCGGAGCCAAGAAAACAAGATCACAGTGAGGCTGAGGGTTCTCTGGGGGAGGTGGGGGCGGGTGGAGGGGGCAGCCTGGGCTGCCTCGTGAAACCCCGAACCACGGGGCGCATTCTAAACAGCCAAACATCTGCCACCTCTCCAGCTCCAAACAAAAAAAAAAAAAAGAGAGAGAGAGAGAGAAAAAAAAAAAAAATCAATAGCGCACCATAATGCGCACGCTGCCGTGGCCGTCTGTGTGGCTTTTCGCGCGCCGAGCGGAGCCGATGCACGCACCGTATCCGTTTACACGGCATTTACGGCCTAGCGCCGCTCGAGGGGAGTCGAAAAACGAAAGAAAATGCACAGTATTTTTTTTTCCTCCAATTTGCGACATTTAATGTGTGATGTGTTCCGCTTGTTTATCGGAAAAAGAGCGAATCCTGAGCAACCCTCCAAACTAGAAGTCTATCGAGTCCGCTGATGCTCTACAGCAGCTTGTCATGTTTCAAAAACTTCTTTTCATCAGTCCATCCATCAATCTGTCAAACAAACATTTTTGTTTTTGTTTTTTTTTTTTACAGCAGGTGGCAGCCTAAACACATGCATAATCTACCCTCAGACGTCAGGATCTTAGATAATGAACGGCGGACACGTCTGAGGCTGCACAGAGGGGGCGCTCTCCCACCAGTGTTTCTGTCCCGCTATCCAACGTCGATGAAACTGGGATGGCGCATTAATCTTTTAGGGCCCTGTATTGACGAGAAACGCTCCGTCAATACCCAGCGCAGCATAGCTGTTTTTATTTTCCTCTTTTTCTATTTTTTATCAGCCAGTGTTTCCTCTGACTGAATGCTGGGGGCTGGGGGGGGGGCTGCTCCCTAAGCACGTCTCCACCTACGGCAGGGTTAACCTGCTGCACACCAGCAAATCTGTAAGAATTGCACTGAAAAATTAAAAAAAAGAGAGGCTTACTGGATGGTGTGTGTCGATTAAATGTGGAGGATACAAGGCCAGGAATTGAGTCCAGGAGACAAAATCTATCATTTTTTTTGAGAGAGTAAAGCTCTTCATGCTAACGGTCTTGGTGTATGATAATTTTTTTTTTTTTTAACCTATTTGGGAGAAAAGGGGTTAAAAAAGAACATCTGAATAATCATTCATCTATGTCAAATGAGCCTCAGTTCACATTCCAATGTGGTTATAATATGGTCCCATATCTGGGGTTTTGATATGAGCCTGTACTCTGCATGTCAATGAAAAGCAACAACCTCACAATTCTGCACTGGAGGAGGCGCGAGCAGCAAACAGCGAGTCAGTGGGAAAAAAAAGTGAAATTGTGTTTTATGACTTTCTCATCATTTTTGGCCTCTCTGGTTCCAGGACAACTTATGAGCTAATGCACACACCCAGACACGAGCGTGATATTGTCCATACTAGCTTTAGGAAACACAATGTGATGCATGTGACGACGTGTTACTTTATTGATAATATCAGCGCAAAAAAGGACTGATTTTTTTTTTTTTTCTTCCAAAAATGATTCAAATGTCAAGAGCTGCAGCTTTTTCCCCCACTTCTCTCCTGTCGTCGTTCGTCAACCAGACGTACGACAACCTCCCTTCATCGAAACGGAGCGAACCAAAGCGGGTTTTGCCGGGTGCCGGTTTGCTACTCTGCGTAACGCGCGTCCTTTGAGTCGGCCCGTCAAGAGTGGCAGCGAGCGTGTAGATCATTCCCGCGATGCTGCTGTGCTTCAACAGCTTTTATAGTCCTTTGGTGCAGTTTGAATCATTATTTGAGGAGGGTTTTTTTTTTCCCCTTTGTAACTCTTTGTAAAATGTGCTGAATACAAGCAGAAGTAGCATCTGTATCTTGATGTACCATCACACACACACACACACACACACACACAAACACACACACATGAAACAACAGCAAAAGCACAGGGCAAGCAGACTAACACACTCAGTATCTGATCGAAGAAAAAAAAATAGAATCACACGACTGACGGGGAACAAGGAGCGCGTTAGCCGCCGCTCTTGGCTACACACTTTGTTTACCTAGCCCGACAAATGTCGAGAGCAACGGCCTCTCGGCTGATCCCGAGCGAGCGGTTTGCTTTTCGGAGTAGAAGGGGAAGAGAGGAAGGACAAAGCGAAAACAAAAACAAAGCATTACTTTTGACACAAGATGAATGAGCTTCCCAGCCGCTCCCCAAAATATTTAAGGTGCGTCTCTAAGATGAATACGGCCACGGCGGAATGCATTTCAGGAGATTAAAGACGAGGAAAAAAGTCATTTTCTCAGCACTTTACGCCACAGTGGCAGAGAGGGAGGTGGGGGCGGGGTGGGGGGGTTCACCTGTATTCACAGAAGGTGTCATCATTCATCTCTTGTGACTCCACGTCAGGGTGGAGGTCCTCCTTTTCTTTGACTGCAGAGGGGGGCAGGACACACACATCTTTTATTTATTTCATTTTTTGTTTTTTTAGGAGCAAAGTTTGAAAGCAGCACCTCCGACCCGCCCAGGGAAGCCGTCCGCTTTCCTCTGCTCTCCGTTCTGATCAACCTCGGCGGCCACAACGCAGGCGCTTCTCACAAATCACTCCCAGAGTGTCTTCACTTTTGCAGATCGGATCTGATTTGAACTTTTGCATCACTTGAGCGCGTGCGTGCGTGTTTGTTTGCTTTTTCGTTTTTAAAAGTCGAAATTATGAAGTAACCCGAGAGGCTTTTGGGAGCAGCTTCTGGCTTCTGGCGTGTCAAAGCGTGCGCGTCCTGAAAGCCTGTGTGTGTCTTCACAAAGTGCTACACATCGGGCTTTTTTTGAATGGACACACTTTGGGAGAGAAAAAAGAAATATACCAGTTGCTTTCAGCGGACAAAAGAGGCTTTTCGTGAAAAGAGTCGGAACGGGCGAAAAGGAGGGGAAATCCAAAGGAGCTGATGAAATATTCAGCGCTTCGTGTCAAAAAGCTGCGGCAGACAAAAGGAGCGGGACGGCGGCGCAGATGATGGGGAAGCAGCCTGAGAGGAGAGAGGCCGAGCGGCGCAGATGGTGGGGGTGAAGAATTGCGCCTGACAGAGGAGACAAAGGCAGAAGAAGAAGGGGAGGACTGGGCACGGAGGCGGAGGAGGAGGAGGCGAGGAGGAGGAGGGAGGAGGAAGAGGTGAGGGAGGGTGGGGAGGAAGAGGAGGTCTGAGGGAGGATAGGAGGTGGGGGCGGGCACAAAGGGAGGAAGAAGTGGGGAGGGAGGAGGGGGGGAGGAAGAGGAGGCAAAGGAGGAGGAGGGAGGAGGAGGAGGAGGGGGTGAGGGAGGGTTGGGAGGAAGAGGAGGTGGAGAAGGGAGGATAGGAGGTGGAAAGGGAGCAGAGGAGGTGGGGGAGGGAGGGGAGGAGGAGGAAGGGAAGGGAAGAGGGGAGGAGGTGAGGAAGGCAGGGGAGGGCAGGAGGAGGAGCTGGGGAGGGAAGGAGGAGGAGGTGAGGAAGAGATGGAGGGAGGTGGGGAAGGCAGGAGTAGGAGCTGGGAGAGGGAAGGCAGGAGTAGGAACTGGGGGAGGGAAGGAGGAGGAGGAGGAGGAGGAGGAGGAGGAAGATAAGGAGGGTGGGGTAATGGCGTGATGTGAAGTCGCCGGAGTCGCTGTGGCACGACGCAAAATGCTTTTGCATGCACCCGAAGCCGTGCTGTTAACTTGGGGCTGGTGAGCTGGTGGGCTGGGGGTCTGGTGCAGCGAGCAGCAGCGCCACCTGGCACTCATGAAGCATTCCCAAGACCAGGGCAGGCGGGGGAAGTCGGGGCTGAGGCTCGTCGCAGCGTTCCGTTCAGTCCGGAGGGTCAAAGGTCGAGAGACAATTTGAAGAAAATGTTGAAGAAATGATCAAATGTGTTTGTTTGTTTGTTTGTTTGTTTGTTTGTTTTTGAAATCTCTGAAGTTTCACGTCTCCGTCCTGAAGCGAAACGGGCCGAGCCGCGGCAGCCCTGCTCGGAGAGCCACTGACCTTCCTCCAGGGGGAACATTTCCTGCTGCTGGGACGGCGCCGGCGGCGGTGGCGGCGTACCTGCATACTTGCCGCCTGCGTTCCTCCGCACGAAACAGACCATGAGCGCCACCAGGGTGAGGAGCGCCGCCGCGCACATGGTCCCGATGACCCAGCCCTTGGTGGAGAAGTCGCTCTGCTGATTGGCCGCACCTGGAGAACGGCAGAGCGTCAGAAAAAGATTAAAAAAAAGCAGAGGCAAAGATCCTCGAGGATGTATTTTTTTTTATCGTACTTGTCTCCAGTACCACACTCGACCGGAGTGCTCTCTCTCTCTCTCTCTCTCTCTCTCTCTTTCTGCAACCTCTCATTCGACTGAAAACAGATAAAGACACGACGCGCTCCAGTCGGAATCGCTGTTTGACTCACTTTCCTCTCTGCTACGACTCTCTGCGAGCTACTCGGAGGCAATCTTGGCGAGGGGAAGCAAACCAAATCCACGTAGGGGTGAGGTGTGGTTGGGGGAGGAGGATGGGGGGGGGGGGGGACACACTTGCGCTCGCCCGCCAGACGGCGGCGTCCCGCCGGTTTGCCGCGCGAGCTCGTAGCGCCGCGCTGCTATCGACTCTCTCCGCTCACCTTTGACCCGGGTCTGGATAACATCTTCGAAAATGCTAGCGTTATCGAGCAGCCCCTTGGCCAGCAGCCGCACGGTGTACACGGCCCCCGGCTGCAGCCCGTCGATCACGTGGAAGCTTTGCGACGTGTTTACGGCCTCCGATGTCCACCAGTTGCCGTCGCCTGGCACAGGAAGTGGCACCGGCAGCGGCGGCAGCGGGCCAAAGACACAAGAGGGGACAGGTGGGAAAAGGTGAGCAGAGTCCGACACGTCATCAGAGCTACGGACCGTAGCCGAGCACAAACCTGGAACGTTAGCAAAGGAGCATAGTTCACCCAAAATTGACGTTTCACCCCATTTACTACTCAGCACTACACCAGTCTGGTACCACTTTTAAATTCACACACACCACCGATCCCTGGGGCCTTGGAGCCAATCCCAGTTATGTTGGAGTAAAGGAAGTGACTAGTTCATCACAGGGCCAAACACAGAGGGACAAATGTTTGCACTCGCATTCACACTAATGGAGAATTTACATGCAGTCTTTGGACTGTGGGGATGGTAGGGGGTGAAGAGAACCCCTACAGACACAGGGGAGAACGTTAAAAAAAGAAAATTGTGAATTTTGTTGAAATCGCACTTCATGTGGGCTCTTGCACACATAGACACAAGTTAGTTTCCCGTCGCTGCAGGAAGTTGACTTGACAGCTGACATGGAGACATGTCTTCTTTGATGGCCACCGTGGCCTTTGATTGAATTTTGTCTGCAATAAATTCTCAGTCCTCCAGGTCGTTGCACTCTTGGAGGGTTATGTACTGTAGTGGCAACTGGGCCTGGTTCTTGCACTCCTCATCCAGAAGGGAGAACTGAAGAGACCTTTGAGGATTAACTACCATTAATCAACTCCCAAGAAACCAGGTCCACTTCCTTACTTCCATGAGACTCCAGATTGGCTCCACCAAGTGGTGAGTGGTGAATAGGTGATTTTTTTCTTCTTCTTTTGGGTGCACTATCGCTTCAAGATGCTATAACTGAACACAATGGCTGCACGCGGTTTAGACGCTAAAATGTTAGCTTACGGTTGTTCCTATAAGCCACATAGAGCTGCGAGTCCCGCTGCGAGTCCCCGGCAGTCCAGCTGATTTTGGCAAAGGTGTCACTCACGTAAGAGCTTATGTTCAACAGGATTGGAACTGATAAAAAAAAAAAAGCAGAGGAAGAAGAAGAAGAAGAAGTAGGAGGAGGGGTAGAGGAAAACAGAGACACAGGAAAAAGAGGATTAGCAGAGGCAAATAGTCTCCCCCTGCAGCTCCAGAGCAGCACAGCCGCAGCAGAAAACCCTTCAAGATGACAGTTCAAAAGGCAACGCCGGGGCCCCCAGACGTAATTGAGTGGAGCTGGATTTTTGTCTCATAAAGGGTAGATATAGAGATGGTGGGCGTGAGTGACATCTTGTCATCGCTCTCTCTTTGCAAAGCTGGCATTTGCCGACGCCCCACCACCCCCACCGCCACCACCGCCACCGCCGCCACCATCCTAGAGTTAATAGATTGGGAGCTGAGGTAGCTGGAGACGAGATGAGAGTGATAGCGCTTGGTTTGGTGCATGCGCCGCAGTGTGCAGGTATACCTAGAGGAGGATGAGTGGAGTTGCCAGGGACAGAGGTGGAAAAGGAGAGCGAGCAGTTGCAGCCTGGAAGGAAAGAGAGAGCCTCAGATGTAAGATTGACAGGCCGGTTCTAATCCTCGAGCCTGTTCGACGAGGAGAAACCTTTCAGAGGAACTACAGGGGAGGATTTGTTAGAACAAGTGGAGGGAACTTGATTAATTACGAGCAGTTAGGGCGCAGCGCGGATGTTTTGTCGTCGCGCTTTTCGCTAACTAGCTAGCTAGCTAGCTAGCCGCTACACTAACACAGCTACGGCTACGTCCGCAGCGGCAGGATACATACTGCTTTCAACACGGACCACCGCCGGAGTCGGGGACAAATCTTCAGAGGGATAAAAAGAAAGCAAAATAGAGCAGAAGATTACAGATATATGGAAAGCCAGCTTTAAGGTTTATGGGTGCGCACACACATACACACAAAGGCTCGAAGGCAGGCACGCACGCACGCACACGCACACAAATCCCCCACACAAATACAACCTCGCACAGCTTTACGCCTGCGTCGCACATCTGTTTCTTAGCGGTGCTCTTTGAGATCCTGTGATTGGTTGCAGAGCAGCGCCACCAGGGGGGTGTTGTGTAAAGAAAACCACTCAATTTACAACCAACATTTACATCTTCATTAATAAAGCCAAGACATCGAGCTTATGGCCTTAGTTTCCTCACTGTGTGTACTCATGATGCTATGATAACTTTTTGGGGTCACAACCAAGCTGAATTTAATAGAAGTGTCCCAGGCTACAATTATTACTGTTTCGCATTTTGCAGTTTTCAACGTAAACTCATTTTTAATGAGTTCAGCCACTGGATTTATCCCGGGTTTTTGTGGCTTTTAAAAAAAAGTGTCACCCCGAAGGGCAATCAACGCGGCAGTAAAGTGGCGCAGGCCGTCCTGCTCGGAGCTCGCGGTCGTTCCAGTGAAGCCGCTCGGCGGTCATCAAGTCTCGCACTGTCTTTAAAAACATTAGGCCATTAGTGGAAACCCTGGCAAAAAAAAAAAAGGAACAGCTTGGGCGTCTCGAACGCTGCACCGGGGAGCAAGTAAATTAATCTCTGGAGGAGCCGGCTATTTTGGTGTCACTCCGTGCTCTCTGTCATGTTTGCAGTGCGCTTCATCTCTGCCTCTTTGTTATCTCATGAGACCTGCGGGAGGAAAATATATTTTCTCTTTCTGGCGAAAACTTTCTCTGCCGGGGCTGTTAGCTGATGTTGCTCCCCTTTTGTGCTACTTCCACCCCGTGTGTGTGTATGTGTGAGTGTGTGTGTGTGTGTGTGTGTGTGTGTGTGTGTGTGTGTGTGTGTGTGTGTGTGTGTGTGTGTTTTTTTGTTCCTCCTCTCCGCGAGGTTTCACAAACAAAGGCTCACGGACGCGCGCACGCACGCATACTGGAGCACGCGCTTGCCGGTGCCGTTTGCTTTTTTTTTAATGTTTCGTTTCGTTTCTCCACCCCCCCCCCCACTTCTGCTTCGCACACTGTTCTCCGTCCTCCGCTACTAGAAAGACTCTCCAGACTGAGCTCAACTAAATGTCAATAATGCTTGAAAAGCTCAAGGTGAAAGTTAAAACAGAACCGCTCGCAGGCTGCGGCCGTTAATTCCCTTGGAGTCTTTTCATTTCCCCACATCACCGTCCTACCATCACAGCCCCACCCCCAACCCTCACCCCCCTCGCCATCTATAAACCCACTCGGCTGCATTGTGCCAGTGGTGCCCCGAGGACGGCACCGTTTCACCTCTCCTCCGAACCCTGACTCCACTGTATTTGCAAACAATGCGCCTAATGGCTCTCAGGCCTGACATCCACCCAGCAGACGCAGAGCCTCTCACAGGAAATAAATAAGCCAAGGGGTTGAATGAATAGCTTTTGTCCTGGCGTTCAGAGAGGGCAGACGTACGTCCTTTTCCCCTTGTTCCCCGCGTTCACAGCTGTATGCCTGCCACACAGTGGAGGTCGAACTCTTTGTTTTTTTAAGCGTTTTTTTTTTTTTACTGGAATGAAGAGGTAAAGAAAATGCAGCTACGTGTGAAAACGGCTGCCGTGTGGTCAGTGTACTAAACCTTCCAAATTAAATCACGTGGTGCGTGTTTGCTGTCGTTGTATGTGATATGTGGACAGGGCAGGGCAAAGACTAGAAAACAACCCATTATTATTGACTATAAATATCAATAACACTCGAATTTAGAATAATAATGAAGCGATAATAAAGCAATACCTCTATGAGGATGCTGGTTGTGCTGCTGGGCTCACAGTACAACTAGCTGCTTTAATAATGAAAGAGGTGGGAGTGTGTGTGTGTGTGTGTGTGTGTGTGTGTGCGCGCTAAGCTTTTGACGGACGGTGAACCGGACCTCAGTGTATTCACACAGAGGAGAAACGGCTCCGGACGGGACTGCAAAACATTGCGCAGAGCCAGAGGAAGTGCTGCCGGGACGCTGTGTGGTCGGCGAGCGCTAGCATGACGGAGGTGGTCTCCGGCCTGACTTGCTTGAAGGCGTAGGGGAGCTTTTCGCCAAAGATAAAAAAAAACAAAAAAAAAACAGCGGCGAAGACAGCTTTCTGCCTCGCCACCGTGAATGCAGAGCGCGAGACTGTCGGGGGGGCGGTAGCAGCAGTCTGAGTAGCGGTGGTAGCGTTGTCGCTCCCAGGAGCTCGCTAGTGCACAGCCCCGGATCTGTTCTAAGTGGCAGCGCTGTTGGGGGTTGGCAGTCTCAAGCCAGCGGCAGTGTAGTAGCGCTAGCGTCAGTAGCTCCTGTTGCTCCGGCTACAGAGTTGCAGTCGAACCTAACAAACGCTGCTGGGTTGCTCTCTACTTGAAATCTGAGCATACTGCTTTCAACCCCCATGAGGACGAAAGAGGAAGAGGAACTAAGGCGAATACAAACTTGCCTGGAGCTCGCTTGTATATGAAGCGCTAAGCCTGTTGCGTAGCTAACATTAGCATCTCTCCGCTAACCAGGGAGCCCTGGTTGGACTTTGGTGCTGTGGCCATTAATAGTGCGTTACTCCAGTAATAGTGGAGCAGGGCCCTATCAGCATCACACAGTGTTGTGTTCATCTGAAGGCCTCCTTAATGGGACAGCGGTAGCTGATCGGGAAAGAGCAAAAGGGGGCTTTTCTTTAATTAATGCCGTTGCGTTCCATTACAGCAGTTCTTTTAATCACAGACTTCATATAAATTAACTGCTCGGGACGGCGCTACGTCTGACTCCCTGAGCCCATTTGTTGAAGCAAAGCGGCGGCAGGAAATAGATTTCGCAGTCGATAGCGGCCTAACAGAACGGGGAAGTCGTAGCAGGCGCACGCGCGGCGACGTGTTGTTGAGATTTGCCCGCCCTCTCCGAGTTATGAAAGTTTAATGCGGAGCTTGGGAAAGTGGCGCCGGGCGGCTCAATCAGTGGTTCGTTCGTGTGTCATTTTTTTTCGAGAAAGTAACGAAATGCCTTCCGATTTCGTTCCGGTCCTGCGCTTTCATCCTCAACATTCCACAGAGCGAGGGGGGGGGGAAGGTATAAATACGTGAGTTATATTTGAAAGCGTACAATTGCCGTCTGAGCTGCCAACACAGTTCTGACCTTCACGATGGCCAATCACGATTTTCCTTGATCAGCAGCAAAGCTCCTGACGGTGAAAGAGTAAATTCTCAAGCCCTGAGTACGTGTTGTCACTTTCCCACAGCTACGCAGATGACTGGTTGGAAGGCATTCCAGAAGAACAAAATCAAAAAGGCCCGCAGCTCGCCAGAATACCGCCTTTCAAGGTCTATCTCTTAATAAAATTTGATACTTGATCATTGACTGAATGCCAACGCTGGCCTTTCAATTTGAATGGGTATATAGAGAGCAAATATCAAGCAAAGCAAATTGAAAAGATCAAATCTCTGCGGCGGCCAATAGGTTGAGCAGTGAGAGGTGGCTAGTTCGCTCCTACATCTTGGCAACTCAAGCAAACTGGAATCTGTCTGTAAATGTTAATTTGCAGAGGAAGGATGCTTCACTGAGACTGAAGAAGACAAAGGACAGCAAGTCTGTTTTAAAAGAACGCCACAGACTCCCTGAATTTTCTGGCAAAGTCCTTTTTTGTTTTCATGTAAAACTCGAAATGGCTTGAGAACAAAAGGTTTCCGCCAGTGAATACCCACAGAGGCATGAATATGACTTGACTCTTCCTCTGTGCGCAGCGAGCTCAAGAAACACTGGATCTTTTGTTTTGTGTGTGTGTTTTTTTGTTTGTTTTTCTGATAGAGCACGCATGCCCTGTGAACACTACAGCTACTGTACGCTTCTGAGCCGAGATGTCCTGAAGACACAGCAGTGCTTTTTTTTTTTTTTGTTCATACCTGCTGGACCGTCCTCACCAGCTGCAGAAGCCAGAAGTGCAGTACACAGCTAATGGCTTCTTCGTCTTTAAAAAAAAAATATCACTGATGAATTTTCATTTTTCTTATTTTAAAATATCTCCATATAAAGTGAATTAGGTGAATTTCTAATGGAAGCATGTCTGCTTTTGGGGAGCATAAAAATAAATAAAAATGGGGCAATTTATCCCATTTCTTTTATGTTAATGTTTTTATTTATTATTTACTTATTTATTATTTAGGAATGGAATAGAATGCCTCTTTTCCTGCTATTATACGTCACACGCCACATTTATTAGAAATCCCTCTCAGCATCCACTTTCAGAAGTCAGGGGGAAAAAAAAAATGTTTTTCCCCCTGACATGCTCGCCTGATGTGCTGCTGTGTACATTCACCCACAAATCTGTAATAGAAACCCACCCACTGACTTAATCAGGGTGGTATTATGTGCGGCTGAACCTTAACCTCGATTTAGCCGCTCCGCTGGACCACTGCGGCGCTATCTCTACTCACGTGCATTGGATGGGGTGTTGCTCTCCATCGCCAGCGGAGGTCCACAGCCTGCTCTGGTGCAGGCGCTGAGCAGGAAGCGGTACAGGCTTCCCTCTGTCAAGCCATGAAGCTCCCACTCAGTCCTGTCAGGCCCGGTGATGTTTATCTCCTGGGTACCAACAAGCTCCAGAGTGCTCATATTCACTAAAAAAGGAGAAAGAAACAAGCAAACACAGAACATAGAAACATGAGGGGAGCAGGGGGGTCAGTTCACAAGGTGCAAGGTGCGAGGCATGGCTCATCACGGCGGGCTCGCACTGTATGCTAATGGTACGCGGCTATAACGAGGGTCAAATGGATGAGGGAGGAGGAAGATGAGGGGATGTCATGCCGGCTCAGGCGGAAAGCGAGTGCAGCAGATACACGTTGTGACAGGTGAGCTGAGGAGGAATACATTATGAAGAGAGGCGCGGGGCGAGGATGAAAGGAGGGCGCGAGGGGGTGGGGGAGGGGTGTGGGGGTTCACGAGGAGGAGGTGGAGAGAGTAAACAAGTGGCAGCGGATGAAAGGAGGAGGAAGGAGAAGAGGAGGTGGAGGAGATGCGAGAGTGGGAGGGGAGTAAATGGAGGACTGAAAGCTGGGGGAGAAATTAGGAGCGGGAGAAGGAGACGGAAGGAAGGGGGAGGCAGAAGTGGGAGCGGCGGAGGGGAATGTGAGCGGCAGCAATCGGCGGAGTGGCGCAGCGTCTAACTTGCATTATAGATCAAAGAACAACATCTGCGACGGCTGCAGGAGTAAAGAAACACACACATCTGCGGAAGGGACCCGTTTGATGTCATTACTGTGTTGTAACTGAGAGCAGACGAGGGAGGAAGAAAAAAACAACAAAAAAAACGCAGATTATCCCCTGAACGGCTAATGGCTAATGATCACAGGTGGGTGACTTGGCACATACTGTAGTGACGCACAAACTCTCGCAGAATTTGTTAGAAAGTGAATTTGACGCATCCTGGGGTCTCGCAGTGAATCGGTTCAAAGGCACACTGTGCACACCCTCAGTGCGCACAGTGTGCAAATATATCTGCGTGCGTGTGCGCGCGCCAGCCTGACATCTGATACGGGGGAAAGCAGAGAGGAGCTCGGGGACGGAGTGTATTGAAGAGCTGGCCAGACTACGTGGGTGCTGGTGGAGGCGGCGAAAGGGCCGTCTCTGCCTTCACATTTTACACAAAAGGCTTCACAAATGTCAGCCAAGTGAGTGTGTGTGGGCTTTGGGAGAAAAAAAAAGAAATTAATAATAAATAAAAAAAACACACAGAGGAAGCGTAGCGAAAGCCACTCACTCGCTAGTTCACCTTAACTGTGTTTAAGGCACAAAGGGGGTGGGAGTGTTGTTTTTTTTACACATATAAAAGAAGATGCCTCAAAAGGGGTGAAGAGCTAAAAAAAAAAAAAAAAAGAAAAGAAAAGAAAAGAAAAAAAACCTCGCTATGAACGTTGTCTGAGAGAAGGAGTGGAGACAGGGGACACAGAGGAAACGGACAGGCAGCGAGCACAAGTGAGCCGCAGCGAAGCCTCGTGCAGCATCCGGTGTTAAACAGTGCAGCCTAGTGTCCAGTGTGGAAACACAGAGTGGAGGAGAGAACACAAAGAGAAGGAGGAGAGAGGAGGGCTAGGATGAGCTCTTCCCCGCTGGTCAAGTGAAGGCGTCGTGTAAAACCCACGTCCACAGATTTGTTATCAACCAGCCCACTCTAGCATAACAGACTTGCATCATTAATTAGCTGGGCAAGAAAAAAAGCCATGCAAATATAGCCCTCTGTTTACAGCCTGCTGCAAAATGTCCCCAGTTGTAGCTGCTGATTAGCCAGTGTTTTTGTTGGACCTTACACACGTTTAAATGTGGGACAACAACGACTAGACAAGAGAACCTGGAGTGGGGTGTTGCCACCAACCTGAGAGGGCATTAGTGCCCTTTGTGACATCACACATTTACAAAAGGTCTCTTTTCAATTTTTTTCAAATTTTGATCAATTAAGTTCACTGTCAGGCAAGATACACATTATTACTATTAGTAGTAGTGGTAGTAGTAGTAGTAGTAGTAGTAGTAGTAGTAGTAGTAGTAGTAGTAGTAGTAGTTGTAGTAGTGGTAGTACTAGTAGTAGTAGTGGTAGTAGTAGTAGTAGTAGTGGTAATAGTAGTAGTAGTGGTAGTAGTAGTAGTAGTAGTAGTAGTAGTAGTAGTAGTAATAATCGTAGTAGTGGTAATAGTAGTAGTAGTAGTAGTAGTAGTAGTCGTAGTATTGCGATAATTGGCAACTGTGGATGCAATAAACTCCTGCAACCCTGAGTGCAGTGGGAAGCAACTATAAGATAAATTCTTCATGAATTATCATCATCACCATCACTACAACACATAAAGTGAGTTTTCACATCATACGGGGCCTTTAAATCGATCGGTTTAGAGTTAAACTGTGCTGCCCTTCCACCTGCCCGGTTCTCGCTGCCCTCTCCGCTCCAGCTCTCGCTGCTCCACTCCGCCCACCTGGCCTGAGCTCCTCCAGATAAGTTAAAGTGAAAAAATAAAAAATAAAATGAAAGCAAAAACTCTGTGAGTGAAAGTGAGCAACGTACTGTGCTGGCACTGCAGGAAGTATCCGGTGAGGACGCCGTTGAGCGTGCGCGGCGGTCCCCACACCAGCCTGAGGGAGTCTTCCTGGCCGTTGGAGGCCGCCAGGGCCGACGGCTGCCCGGGAACTGAGGCGACAGGATTAATAAAGGTTAGGAACCTTTGACCATGCTGGAGACGGTTAAACATGATGCCGGGCCGCCGGCCCTGTTTTCCTGTTGGACTGTATTTTTAAGACTGTTTAAAGCTTTTGCCTTTGTTTAATTTTTAATTTTAATTTATTTTATTTGAAGAGGACAATGCACATTCATTTACATTCCTATTGCTGTCAATGTGCCGGTGTTAGCCATAGGCTAATATTCAACCGCAGTCCTCTGGCCTGATGTTAAAAACCATTAAAAAAAAATAAAAAATAAACAATGAGGCAGTTAGACATTTTAAACTCGCCGCCTGTCACTCCTCACTCTGAAGCTACTTTCACAAGCGTCTGATAATTTGTCTCGTCTGCCTCATTGGGCTTAATGTTTTACTGCATCTGTTGTGTGGAGGAAAAAAGAAAAAGCTTCCAGACATGTTAGAGAGATTTAATACAGCACATGTACATAATAATGTCAAAATCTGTCTATTACTGCGTAATTAACTAAGTAGTTCAAAACAACCTCCCTGTATCTGCTTGCTTGAGGTGCTTTCAGTGTTTTTCCTGAACACAACAAGTGTCCAAGTGTTACTTGGCTTTGCGGAACGAACTCTTGTGTCTAAAAGGATGTTTCTGGAACGAGCGTGAAATCGCGGCCGTTAGCGCGAACACATCTGTCTGAAACGGATGAGGATTCCAAAGTGATCCTCTGCCTCATTCACCTAAAAAAAAAAAAAAAAAAAAAAACATTCTTGACAGCATTTCCTCTGTCAAGAATGACAGACAATCCTCTCTCAGTTCTTCCGCTGGTGTTGTTTACCACCCACATCACATTTGTCTCGTGGTTGTGGGTCTTCAGCTCAGATCCGGGGAAAACACACAGGAGACACACAGGAAACAGGAGAGCTTCCATCCTTTGCTTTATGAATTTGAAAGGAAACAGATACAGGATTCTGACACCGAGCTGAAGCAGCAAATATTGTTGACTATTTTGAATAAACGGGAAGGACATTTGAAAGACTTCGCTTCTGCTGGAGTTTGTTTACTTCTGCTCACTGCACGTACGAACATCCGTTTGCGGCGTGCGTTCATGGGCGTGTGTAAGATATGTACGAGATTTCACTGTACGTGCGTGACCTCACCCCCCTCGGGCGTGTTGAACGTGACCGGGTCGCTGTTGGGACCGTTGCCCTTCTTGTTGAACACGTTGACGGTGAGCCTGTACTCGGAGAAAGGGTGGAGACCCGGCACCACGGCGTGGCTCCTGTTGCCGGGGAAGGACATGGAGTGGCGCTCGTCCAGGGTCTTGTTAGGATTGAGCAGGCTCCGTTTCCTCATCCAGCGGACCTGTTGGAGGGCAGAGTAATGAACGGCGTGAGGAAGAGGGAGGAGTGGAGATGATGCGGAGGAAAATCGTTTAACGGCTGGTTTCCTCTCTAATGAGGCTGATACCTGGAAGCCCAATGCATTCACAACTGTGAAGATGTGGATTTTTTTTTTTTTTTTTAAATTCTAGCAATTACCACGAGGCATGAGTTATAAAAGAGAGGTTTGGTCACACTGGCAGCCACTGAGCTGCCTTTGAGCATTTGATGATGATACGGACAGAGGTGAGAGTGCACGGCAAAGCTAATCAAGCCTACAGTATCACGACAAGTCAACAGACAAATCCGAGTCAGTGTCTTTAAAATATGGTGGCATTGCATGCAACGTGGTTAAGTTGGTATCATACTTTTTTTTTTCCATTAACTCACTAATGAGGCACCTGCATATCAATTACTCATTAAGAAGACTGAAAAACAGATGTCCCTTTCTCTTTTTCTTTTTTTTTTGCAACTCAACTTTAAAGTCGGGCAAAGACTGATATTCCTCCGGGAGGAAAATCAGAACGAGCTGTGTTTCTCCTCCACAGGTAGTTTGCTGCTTTGTCTGCGCTGGTAGATGAGAAACACCCCCAAAGAGGATGAAGGGGCGGCTTCGGCGATTCAAAGTGCGCCGCAGCAAATAAAACTTTTCAAATTAAACGGGCACTTTGTGCGCAAACAACATTCATTCATGTCAACTAATGGAACAGAATCAGTTGAATGGCTCAAAATTTTTTTACTCCTAATGGATAAAAGGCTGGACGGAGAACGCAGCATCTCATTAGGTGTAATTACATCAATAGGACAACACAGATAAATGTATCCATTAGTCCAGTGGCTCAGCGCTATTGACCTTTTGCATATAGATTAGACATTAAATCAAATCACTCATTCACTCATTCACTATTCAAGCGACAGTGAGAACATTCGTTGACTGAAGCCGTTTTCCTTGTCGTGTAAAACTGTAAAAAACGGCTTACACCTTGTTTTGCCTTCTTTTCTTTAACAACCTGAAGAAAGTTGTGCTTCCTGCCAACCAGTGTTTACTCACGTGGTAGCCCCCGAGATGACCTCTCACTGTGGCAGACGGAGCCGGGGTCCAGCTAACTCTCAGAACCGTGGTGTTGAAGACCTCCACCGCTATGTCCCGCGGTGCTGCAGTGGGAACTGAAGAAAGAACCCACAGGGGAGAGTCGTGAAGGCTGACACGCTCGCAAATGATGAAAAAAAAAAAAAAAACCAACAAACTCTCTTTAAGACACGGCTTCACACGCAAAAATACAACATTAAGGGAAAACAGCCCAATTAGAGTGTCAGTGAAAGAAAGGAACATGTTTTTTTTACTATCATAATTGTCAAGGCCTGCAGAAAACATTCAGATGGCGCACAGTGAGCACAGAGACGCTGGTTTATCAGCACAAATGTGCACAATTACTGAACAGCCTTTTTATTCAATGCATTTGTTAACCCGCCACCCCCCACCACACACACACACACACACACACACCATCCCACCCTCCAGCCCTCCTGAAAAGGTCTTTTAGCAGCAAAATCTAACACCAGTCACGAAAATGAAAGCGGCTCTCAAAAACGTTCTGCTCTACATGCGACTGCACTGTTGGCGGGGAGGGAAGGAGCGAAGCGGGACAAACACAAAGCCAGAGGAGCAGCCGCCGAGTGGCGGCCTTAAAGCGCAAATTGTGTCACCATCTATCAAATCTCCCGCAGCGTCCGGGACGGAGGAGAAAATCTGGCATTCCGCCACTCTACAAAGCTTATTTGCCACCTGCTGGATTTGGGCGGATTTTTTTTTTTTCTTTATTTCCTGAGGGGAGGCAAAGTCACTACTGCACAGACAGGGTGAAGGCAAAAAGAAAAACTTAACCTGACACATTTTTCCGCAGACAATGCCAAAAGACGGCTGGGTGGGGACACAACCACACAAGTGTTGAAGTTTGTGAGTGTAAAAGGTGTAAAATGGGTGTTTCAGTCCCCTCCCCCCACTCACCATCTTCCCCCGAGTATCCGCTCACAGTCTTGGGCTCAGGGCCCCAGCCGTGGCTGTTGCGGCTCTGGATTTTGATTTCGTACGGGGTGAAGGTGGACGTGTTCCTCACGACAAACGAGTGCCTTTTGACAAGATGTTCCCTCCAGTCGTCGTCCACACCTGCCTTCCTGTAGCTCACCTTGTACTCGAGGCCAGGGCCATTGTGTTCGATGGGCGAGAGAGGCTGCAAACAGCACACGGTGAGTCATGAATCTCAGGGGAAGGGGTTTTTTTTTTTAGTTGTTGTTGTTGTTTTTTTGTTTTTTTAAACTGCGGCGGCTAATAAGCAGATGTGTCCTCGTCCTCCTTACCTCCCAGCTGATGTCCATCTGGTGAGGAAGATGGCCTTGGATCTTGATGTTTGCTGGGTTTCTGTCAGGAGCTTTGAAAAGAAAAGTGCAGTGGCACACACCGTAAACTTAAGCCAACTTTGTTTCAGTCTCTTTTTACATTACCATCAATGAAGTAAAAAAAAAAAAAAAGAAAGGAGGAGAAACTGCGCTTTCTCAAGGCGCAAGATTCAAATGAGAGCCGAGATCAAGCGGCCCGAGCTGAAACTTTAACTTGAAGGGCTTCAGAAGAACCCGAAAGTGTTGTATCTCCATCCAGTCACTCTTTCTTTTCATGGCCAAAAGCAGGCCTCTCCTCACAGAGAAGCTCTCCGGTTCTTTCTGAAGAACTGTCAAAACTATCGAGCTGTCACAATGGACTGATAACCAAAGCCTCGAAATAAATAAATAAATAAATAAATAAATAAATGCTAATTAAAGCCACTGAGTCTCACCAGCAGGGGGTGTTTTGTGTCTCTCAGAGGGCTCACTGGGGGGTCCGGGTCCAACAGCATTAACACCATACACTCTGAACTTGGAGTTAAGATGTCCGTGCAGCAGCAGCTCGGCTGTTGCCTGGTTACCGGGGACTTTCTTCAGCTCCCTCCACCTGCCGGGCTCCCATTGGCTCTCCTCAAACTCCACTATGAATTCTGTGCTCATGCAAAAGAGACAAGACAAAGTGAAAAACAATAATAAAATAATATTCCAATAACAATGTGGGAGGAAAATGTAAATACATATGTATATACAATACATATATATATGTATATGTATAAGTATATACATATATTCACACATACATATAATACACAGAGCAGGCGGCTGTGTATTATTGATTGACAGCTGCAACTTTACAACCCTGCACCCTGGCTACATGGATTTTCTCTGAACTGCATCATCTTGACACCTTTCTTCATGCACTGAAAAAAAAATGACACTTTTATACTGCGGTTGCTATATTAACTTTTCGTTCTAGTTTTACACAGGCGTTCTTCTGGTGAACTTTATTTGTGCTACGATTCGAACCCGACAAGTTTTTTGTTTTTTTTTTGCAGGTGGCTATTTGCAAGCTGTCGCGCTGCGATGAGGCGCGCGGGTCAGGGTCACACTGAAGTGCAGCGGCGGCTCGCTGGGAGTGCCAGCGGGCCGTCGCCATGGCGACGGGTGTTTGACTCTCCGCCCTCCGTCACTTCTCGCCACGTGCCAGTCAAGTTGAACAAATTGGGGCTGTTGGTTGGGTAAATGTCAGAGGCAGCCCGTGCCCGTCAGATCCCCGGCTAAAGAGGGGGGCTTCACCGGCAGGAGGGGGCGGTGCTTCACGAGCGAGCCTGGCGCCACATCGCATTATGATAAGGGGCAGCTGCACCCACTTACACGGTGCTGCAAGAGGAAGAAAAAAAAGAAAGCCCCCTGCATATCAAGTACTGCGGATAGCGGGGAGCCGGGCTCTTCCCCTCGCACTATCGCTGAAATCCCAACCACTCTGCCGGACTCGGCCACTCCAGCGCTGCTTTACATGCAAGGCACAGTCGCGACTCCAGTACCAGCTTGTCGACCGCGGCGGTTCCGCCGGGCCGGCGGCGAGCTCGGGGGCCTGTTTCTCTTGTTAAGATGAAGAATGAGCCCTCGGAAAAGGTGGTTCCAGAGCGAATGAGACGGTCTCGGGGCTTAAAGGATAGATGGCTCAACGTTAGAGGTGAAGGGGGCGGGGCTTCTGCCAAACACAAAGCCAGCGATGCTGAACGGGGCGATAATGTCGAGGGAACAGCGGTGGTCCTTCAAAGGGACACACCAAGAATTCATCTGTGAAGAATAACAGCATGACCAAATGAATTCAATTAGTGGGTTAAAAACTAAAAAGCGGTAGGTAGCTCCAGCTGCGGATCACTGAGCACAGCACCGCTGCTAGCTCCAGCGCTACTCGAGCTAGTGAATTTTTCTCTGGAAGAAATTCTTTTGAGTTCCAACTGTCGATGTTGGCGGAAATAACAAGGTCTTTAATCTGGCTTCACCTGCTGCTCCCTGAAGATTTGTAGCAAGATAATAATACTGTGACACGAATGTGATTCCTCCTGTTTCGAGTCACCGCTGCTCTCTGGCAGGACGCTGGCTGTTTGATCGCCGAAATATAAAAACAAAGCAAAAGCAAAAACAAAAGTCGGCTCGAACTCCCCACCCCGACTGGTGCGATCACGTTGGAGAGTTTTGCCATATTGACTGGAAGAGCGTAGCCGTCTTGATTGTGCAAACTGAAAATGTCTCCAATCAGTTGCGGCAGAACTTAAACTGAACATTAGTCATGCAGCGCTACACCAGTAAGCGTGCTGAAAATGAGGATGACTCGCACGTACCGGGAGCCTCCGCTAACCGCTCCCCAGGAGCATCCGAGTGATTGTTTGATCAAGAGGGGGATAATGAAAGTGTAAACAAGGGAGTGATTTCAGGCGCGGCTCTAGCTTTCGGCAATTTCCCACAGTAGATAAATTACAGTGAATTAACATTTCCATGTTACCCGGCTCCGGGCCCGGGCCGAACCGAGTCTGCGCGGCGCCACACGGATACGGTCTGGAGAGGAGCCGGCGGCGGCCTGATTAATTAAACATAATAACAGAGTGGATAAGGTAAATGAGCGGCTCCTCTTCAGACATCCACTTCCTGATGGCAGATAACGCCTCTCAGCGTGAGTGAACAACGCGAGATTTAACAATTAACCGCTGATGTGCGCCCTTATCAGTCAGTCGGCTCCAAAATAACACAGCCTCCTTTGAAGAGGTGAAAGCGACAAAAGCGCTTCGCCGCCAGGTTCCTCAGTGGGCTTTTTTTTTTTTTTTTTAAAGCGCTTTAACTCTCTTTCTCTCTCTCTCTCTCTCTCTCTCTCTCTCTCTTGGTGAAGGTGGCGTGAGTGACGAGCGGCAGCCTAATCGACTCGCGACAAAAGCGAGTTCTAATGTAGCGTCGGGCGACACAGCGCTGTGCATTTTGGTGAAGTCACGTCATGTGTCAAGTCGAACCAAACAGGCCTATCTAAGGCCTTGTTCAGACTGACTGCCAGCCAAAATCTGATGTTTAGCCCATCCAGATTGAAACCGGACGGCTCTTATTTAGTCTGACATGAAATCCGATTTTTGCAAAATGGATTGAAACCACCGTCTGGGATGTAGTTTCAAATCGCATTTGGACAGATGCGTCTCAGTCTGAACAGCTCCTGACATTCACTTAGATGAAGGGTCACCTCATCGCAATGTGCACTCACCGGCCACTTTGTCAGGGACGCCTTGCTTGCGCCAGGGTTAGCTAATAAAGTGGCCGAGTGTCAGAGATGCTATTCTGCAAAGCCCAGGTTCTAACCAGTGGTTATTTTTCAGTTCCTGTTGCCTTTCTGTGGGTCTCCGACCAGTCTGACCCCTGACATCAACAAGTCATTCTCCTCCACACAGCTGCTGATCCCGGGGGAATTTATATTTTGGTGCCATTCTCTGAAGGGTCTTGTAGCTGTGGGGCGCAGATGCTTCCCACAGGTGGTCGACGTAGTAACAACAGTCGTGCAGCATCCAGTGTTCAGCACGCCGTCGGCGAGCGTGCCACTTCTTCTACAACATTTATTTACCCGTCACTGAGCTGTTGTGATCACTCCCCGGCACCCAAACCAGGACGACGTTCCTCGGGCCGCTGACCTCCAGTATTGCCAAATTTGTCGGAGCATCGGGAACGTCTGTGGGTCAAAAACACCATCAACAATCAACAATGTTGAGGATTGAACTTCTTTCTGAGATTGCAGCGTGAAATCAGTGACTAACAACAGCTCGTCAATCCTCTTAAAGTCACAAGTGACTTGTTTTCAGCGTTTGACACTGGCCAATTTACTGGTGCAATCTCCATTGACCTTACAAAAGCTTTCGATACGGTAGACCATTATCTTCTCCTTGACAAACTCCATCACATTGGTCTGAGTCCAAAAGTGCAAACTCTTACCTTCACAATAGGCAACAATAAGTTTAAGTTAATTGTTGTAAATCCAGTCAAATGCTTGTTGAAACGGGTGTTGCTCTACACTACGTCCACTTCTTTTTTCCATGTTTTAAATCAATGATTTACCTCAACTGTGCTCAGCCTGTCATGTTCATCTTTATGCTGACGACACTGTAATTTACCATTCCACTACTGATATATCACAAATCCAGTATAATTTA
This sequence comes from Thamnaconus septentrionalis, assembly GCA_009823395.1. Taxonomy (NCBI): domain Eukaryota; kingdom Metazoa; phylum Chordata; class Actinopteri; order Tetraodontiformes; family Monacanthidae; genus Thamnaconus; species Thamnaconus septentrionalis. The sequence continues at coordinate 3,789,631 of CM020512.1, forward strand.
CAGCATGATTTCACTATTGTCCAACACTGGCTTAACCACAACATGCTTGTCCTTAATATGAAAAAATCATGCTCTATGGTATTTGGTACAAGGCATGGTTTATCACATTTGCCAGAGTTACTTACTAATTTTAGTGATGGAACTCCTTTAGAGAGAGGCAATGTATTTAAATACCTTGGACATTGGACCCTGAGCTCACTTTTAAACCACATTTTGGTTACATTTGCAAGCGAATTTCCGGCTGTTTGGGTTCTCTCTAACGATCAATTAACTGTTTTTCATTCCAAGTCAGGAGAAGAATCATTTCTGAACTTATGCTCCCTATACTCGATTATGCTGATGTTGTTTACCAAAACACCACAGACTATTCTCAAACCTGTCAATATTTTAAATAACTCCTTGTGCAGATTTGTTTTGAGATGTCCATTCAGAACACGCCATTGCCTCATGTATGAGGCCCTCGGTTGGCTTCATCCCAAATCCAGGCATCAGTTTCACTGGGTCTTGTTTCTTTTTAAATGTATCCACTCAAACGTCCCACTATATTCAAAACAGTTCCTGTACATCTTCATATCCTCTTAGACATTTGACAACACCATTTTTTACAGTTCCTGAGATTCATAAGGAAATAGGTCGCAGGTCGTTCAAATACAAAGCTCCATGTGATTGGAATAATCTCCCCTCCTTTTTAAAGTCAATCAACTTGAAATTTATTTTCCCACTTAAGAGCAAGCTGCTCTTGTTTTTTGATTTTGTTTTTGTGTTTTGTTTTATCATTATTTTTGGTATTATTTAAAAATGCAATGGTATTTTGATGGTATTTTGATATTGCCTTGTTGTAGGGATTTGTGAATGCATATATGTATGTGCATACTCATACAGTATATATTGCATTGTTCCTAGTATTCTTACTTTGACTGTAGCCGATTATTTGAGAGCTTGCGATGAGGTGGGTGGGGTTTGTGGGCTGTGGAAGTCAGAGAGCAGTATGTTTTGTGTCTGTTGTTTATTATTCTAATATATGCTTTGTGTTATTCTCCTTTGTCTGCATTGGGACCCTCTTGAAAAGGAGATGCTGCATCTCAGGGGGCGACCCTAAATAGATTGAAATTCATTTTTGTACAGCGAGCCGGACTCACCCAGCACAGTGAGCAGCGCCGTGGCATTGTCCTCGTCAAGGCTGGTTTGAGCCACGCAAGTGTACGCGCCCTCGTCCCTCAGGTTGACGTTCATGATCTGCAGCATTCCATCAGCCGCCAGGTACCTGCGCAAGAGCGGGAGGAATGTGTGAGAGGAGCGAGTAGTCAAAAAAAAAAAACTTCACAACACTCCAAAAGCACGGCCACATCGATCGGCAACGTCTTGAATAAAAGTGGAATATTGACGTGTTTTTTTTTTTATTGTTATTATTATTTGGAGAGAAACGCTGTTGCTTTTCCGATAAACTTGAACGAAATTGTTTTGTCATTTGTCCCCCTCGCTGGTCCGGATAAGGCACAAAGCCGGTTGGATTTAAACACGCCGCACAAAGCCGCCTCATGCCGCACGAAAACACAACGCCGCGGAGACTATTGAGCCACAGACGCTCACCTGGAATCGTCCTCGGCGGAAAGTTGGATATCCTCCCCGTCTCTCCTCCACAGCACCTCAAAGGAGCCCTGCAGGCTTTTATCGTACTCCGCCTGGCACATCAACTGGGCTGTGGTCCCGCTCATGATCTGGGCGTCCTGAGGTCGCCTGACTATTCTAGTCGGGTCTGCAGAATTTGGCGAGGGAGGGCCAGGAACAGAGGCAGGCGCATTAAAGAGATTACATTAAAAGATATGAAGATGTTACTGGCATTCAAAGTTAAAACACGTATGGACACCTTATATATTTGACAACCACTGCCTGCTGGAAGCGGAGAGTCTGTATTCAAAGGCAAATCATTTATTTTGTCGCTGGTCTTTCTTTTACAAAGACGGAGCTCATCAAAAGAGTGATGCTGTTATTCTGCTCGATACATTTAAACCACATCTATAAAGAAACTACAAAGGAAATATTGATTACAAAAGGAATTCTGCCTTCGAGACCTTGAACCTAAAGGTCCTATATCTAACCCATTTTTCCCCCAAAATCTTTCTCTTTCATCCTTTGTGACAACACGAAAGGGACGATTTCAAGAAGGGCACACACTCCTTGAGAAGAGGAGCAAGCAAAAGAAGTAAAAGATGGACTTTTTTTTTTTTGCATTTCTGAATCGTCCACTGACATGTTGGAGACATTGCCATTGAAAACAGTTTTTTGCATCATATAGGACCTTTAATCCATGTCAAATTGGTGTCTTAGATGCATTGAAGTATCTCTGCAATATAAGAGCAAAAAACTTGCTAAAAGGACAATCCAATTAAATTTACCAAAATATTTTAGGCAGGGTAAAATATGAAAACGTTGTTTCCGTGAACTGGCCCACTAATGGGGAATCAAACTGCAGTGCTGAGTGCGAACCCTGCGTCAGCGAGTCAACACAGTCGGCACCTCTGTGGTACCTTTCACGTCCAGCGCGGCGGTGATGGAGGCTCCGCCCTCCGTGTTGTTGGCCACACACTGGTACGTCCCGCTGTCGTTCTTCTCTGCACCAGCGACTCGCAAAGAGCCGTCGCCGAGGGTCAAAAAACGGCCTTCGTCGACCGCCTCGGAATCGCCGCTTTTGACCCTGCGAGAGAAACATTTCACAGCTTGTCACGCTGCAGGTGCGCTTGTTAACGTTCCGCCGTAGCCATCGTGCTGCGATTGTCATTTGTTTAGCCAATTCAATACTGCAGAATCTTCAAACAACTCACCGAGTATTGCTCAAACTATGATAAGAAAATAGAGACAAATCGAGCCCTTTCAAACAAGCCTGACAGAGTTTTTTTTTTTTTCTCCTTTTCGGATGAGTTTGGACAGCGTGAGTTGAAGAGCAAGGATTCGGTTCAGAGCGAAAGCAAAGCCACCGTGGCTGGAATATCGTTGAAAATCAGAAGATCCATTCTAATATCCTGGGGCTCTTTGATAACTCGAGTGTTTAGTCAGAGGCCGTGCACGATCCCATTTCTTATCACACAACCGCTGCGTTTGTTTAGAGCCCTAATTAAATCATTTTAACGAGACAAATTTCAAGGAAAGGGGAAGAAGATTATCTCATCAGACAGACACTGTGTTTCTGTCAAATACCTGCGGCAGCGCAGGACTAATAATGTGACTCACTGCTGTGATGTGCGTGCCGCTTCTATCCGTCAACTGCAATAAAAAAATAATCATACAAAAAAGCAGACACCTGCAGACTGGGCGTGCACGGCTGACTGGCACGGCTATGTAAGGTGCTTGCGTGGAAAAAAACAGAACGCGGCTGTTTAACCTATCCAACATTCATGCCGACGGGAAGGCGGGACGCTGCCTCCGTCCTCGCAGTGCGCGTGACAAAAAAAAATGTTGGTGTGAACGTCTCGCTGGCAGCCAGCAAGTGCGATAACAGGCCCGTTCCCTCCGCTGATCCCTTACCAGGAGAGGACGGAGGGCGGGGAGCTGAAAACGCTGCAGTCCATGAGGATGTCGTCTCCCTGCACCACGGCGTACTCCTGGCGGTTCCTCGTGAGGATCAGAGGAGCCACGTCTGACAGCGAGGAGGGGAGGGGGGGGACAGACAGAGAGGAGAGAGGAGAGAGATCACCACGGCTCATGTGTTACCAGTCGGCCGTCCAAATCTATTTTCCGAGGGAGTCGGGGGGGTGGGAGATAAGCTCGAACACGGGTCCAAACGGTTTGAACGCCCCGACAGCTGCAGGGAACAGGCCTGCGGTGAGTGAGGCTGGCAGGGCACCAGCTACCCCTTCCATTTTTAAACCTGCACCTTATTCAACCGCAATCCATCATCCATTTAGTACATGGGACGACTCTGTTTTGCTTCAGCGCAAACATATGGGTTAATACAAATCTGCTTATTACGATTTTCAGCCTTTGAGTCCCAGCATGTAGTCGTCTTCTTTCTATTCATGACTGAGCAAAATATAGCAAATTTTCCAGAGTGGCTTAACAGATATACTACGATTTAATATAAAAAAAATATAACATATCCAAGGATCAGATCATCCCTTGAAGAAATATTTGAAAAACTTATTTGAAAATGCAACTTTGTCGAGAACAAAATAACTGTTAAAAGTAAAGAATGGCAATTCTATCATCGACTAAGTGCTGATCATTTCTCTTCCCGGGGCTTCACCAACAACCTGGAACAGCCAGGACTGTCCAAGCACAAGTTCCTCTTTCACGCCAAAGGAAGAATGAGAGAGTCCAGCACTTGGCAAGGGAACCTTTAAAGGTGTGGGGGATTGGAGCAGCAGGAGTTGCATGGAAACCATGTTTTGTCTTCATATTTTGTTGCTTTTTACAGTGAAGAGCGTCTTTCTTTTCGCAAGGTAACGAAGCGAGCACAAATTGGAAAAGTCAAGGCCACGAAGAGAAGGCGCCGCTGCAGCTCATGCAGATTCAACAGTGTTTTGCATAAAACTGCTGCTGTGCCGCTCTCATCCCTGATGGTAGACTGAAAGTTTCATCTTATACTGTGTATACATACATATGTATATATATATGTATGTATATATATATATATATATATATATATGTATACATGTGTATATATATGTATATATATATGTGTATATATATATACATATATATATATGTACATATATATATATATATATATGTACATATATATATATACATATATATTTGTGCATATAGATAGATAGATAGGTAGATAGATGTTTATAGATATAGATTTTTTTTGCAGGTTCACCTTGCGGCTAATTTGATTTAGCCCCCCCAAAAAATAAAAAAAATAAAAATGTATATGCATATGTGTATGCATATGAGTGTGTCTGAATATGTGTGTATTTTTTAAATAAACTGCAAGGTAAATCTGCGAAAGAAAAATGTTGCTGCTCTCTTTTAAAAGCCGATCAGCACCTCTGCGACTGACGACTGCACTAAGAGTTTGAGCCAGTGCGACACCCACTCATGACCATGATGTTGACGTTCGCCAGGATGCTGCCGTGGCTGTTGGACGCTTCGCACTGGTAGACGGCACTGTCCTGCTGCGTGGCGCTGTGGAGCACCACCGTGTCGTCCAGCACTCGCCTGTTGTTCTCTGGGTCATCTGACAGCGACACACACACACACACACACAGCATCAACATATTTTTCACAAGAACTACAATGGCCAACAACCAACAGGGAACTTAGAAGCCTGAACACAGGGGCAGATACTGAGACACGTGTGAATGATAATTACTGTTTCAACTTGTAGAAAGGAAGCTAGCGGGATCGCAGGCAACAAATTAAACCAACAAAAAAATAGAGAGTCGGAGCCTTGATTGTGAAAACTCTTGGCAACAACTGATTAATGTTGCAGAGAGAGCTTCAGTCAATATCACATTTTCTTAACGCTCATCAATTCTTGACATCTCAAGGATTAGCCAGAAGCTTAACATCAATCAAATAAATAGGAAAGTTTAACTACTATGAATAACTACTCCAACACAGTGCTGCAGAAATTTCAGCCATCTGCAGATTTACAATCAAGTTCAGGCGTTTAGTTAGGACATGTAGATTGTTTTGTTTTTGAACTTGCAAGATTGTGTTGCCTGTCTGTGAAAGAAAACATATAAAAGTTCTCAAGCCCCTTTGCTGGAGTCACCGACGAACTTTATGTGGATTCAGGCCACAACAGGTGTCAGTGTGCCGGGAGTCCAGAGTGGCTCCTCACAGCTCTGCCTCTTCACCCAGCACAAACACACACCACACACACCACACACACACACAAGCCACAGCTGGAATCACTGCCACTCACCTCTGAAGAATTCTCCGTTTCTCCTCCACGTGATGTCCGGTAAGGGCTTCCCTCTGACCGCGCACTTGATGTGAACATCGGAGCCAATCATGGTCAGCTGACCCTGGGGAGGCTCCTTCACCCACCTGGGAGGCTCTGAGGGTGAATTTATGAAGAGGTGACTCAAAAAACAAAAAACATCCTGCACTTCGGCGTCAACCCGCTCGGAAAGCAAACACAACGGGCGCAGTGCACGGATAAGGGCGCAATTACATCCCGCAGCTGGCTTACCTTCCACTATCACGTCGAAGTAGTGCACGTCCTCTCCCGCGGAGTTTGTCGCCGTGCACATGTACTTGCCACCGTCGCCCTCTTGCGCCGCCGACAAGGTCAGGAGCTTGCCGTAGTTCAGATACTTGGCTCGGGGAGGCATCTTCTCCCCCATTTTCATCCACTTCACCTTGGGAGTGGGGCTGCAGCAGGAGAGGGGGAGATATGACAGGTCGTAACACAAGTGACATCACCATATGCACTGATGAGGTGGGTGGTCCCATCAGAAAGGATACATACTATCCCTCAGGTATGCACTCCAGCTGCAGGTCCTCTCCCTTTAACACCACCTTCTTCGTCTGAACACCAGAGGGCAGCAGCATGCTGGGAATTCTCACTGGGGGGGCTTCAGGCACTGGAAGGGTAGAGAGTAAAGCTTTTGTGTAATTTATACATTAAAAAGAACATGGAATCTGAGAAAAACTAATTTTGGTGCAATGAAGGGAAATGGTCTGTATGTGTGTTCACACATTAATTGTGCATAACACAGAATAAAGTTATTGAGGTAATAGACACGTTCCTGCTTGTCCTTCACCAGGATTGTGCCGCAACCTGCAGAAACACACTGTTGCGGGTCCAAAATATAGCGGGGAGGTGTTTATCTTGTGAAAGTCGGCTGTATGTGTGTGTGACGCTCTCCTCTGCAACCACCTCCTCCCTCCGCTGACTGACTGTCAGCTCTCAGGTTTGGGGGGGGAAAAAACAACAACGAGCTGCAAGAATGTGCAGGACAGGCCGTCTCCCTCCACGCACGTTGCTCAACCAGGTGTCACCGGCGGGTTTTTAACGGTGCTGTGACATGACCAGGCAAGCCCTGCCTCTTCGCGTGCAGCTCGTTGACGTTGAAAATAAGCATGTTTTTTGTTGGCTTATGTCAAAAAGAAAGGCAGATTAAAGAGGGAGAGTGCTGGACTGCTTTTGTGCACCTGACTTATGACCTACGGGAATCTATCTCCAGTGTCAAAGAAAACAGGTGATTCGTCAGTATTTCAGTTTGGGCGGCGCACACAGTCATGCAAACCTACGGGCTTCCACCAGCACGGTCGTGGCAGGCTTGTGGACGATGGTGCGTATTTTGGTGAAGGAGGCGAAGCAGCAGTAGTCCGGCCGGCTGTCGTTCTGCAAGGCGTGAGAGAAGTACAGGTTGCCGTCGATGCCCGTGGAAACCCTCTCGTCCTGCTGGATGTACTGGAGAGCTGGAGAAAAAAAACACAAGGACATGCAGTGAATGCAGAGAACAGGGAATCTCTTAGTTTTGGGGAGAACTTGAAGGCCAAGACGCAAAAGTTCACATTTGAAATGGTTTTGCAAAAACTGCGGCAAGACGCCGCTCCTGCAACTTGAAAAGCAGCCTGCCGACGCTGCGGCAGAGCTCAGGCAGACATGAAAGGAAATGCCCCAAAGTGTTTCCTTGTATAGGCAGACTTATCCAGCATATTTGGCTCATAAAGAGCCATTATTTGAGTTACGGGTCAGCGGTTAGACCACGGTCAATGCTATTCAGAGTATTTCACAGCTTCTCGGCCCTCTGTGGATGGGCGCTTATTCGCAACGATGCAAAAAAAAGTGTTTAGCCTTGATTTAGGTGACCTGAGCATTCTTGAAATGGTGGATTCCATCAACACAGACTCTGTTTACTGTAAAGCTTCTCCTCTAGACAGACTGGTGCTCATAAGTACTCTACTATTATGTACTATTCAGTATATATACTAAACTGAGTCTTAAGAAGGGGCAAAAGAAGATAAAAAGTGACAAAGAGAGGTCTCCATAAACAAACGTGCTGCTGAGACTGAATTTGTCACGTATTTGAATGTTGTTTTTTTGTGAGAAATCTGAAGATGCCCACACTATGTTGGAGGATGTGCAATACGTCGCACAGCGCGCGAGTCTTGAGTCCTTTTTGAAATCAGTATTTCAAATTGAATGAGCAGAGCCTTTCCAACAGCTTCCAACAAACAGCAACGTCAATACATTCAACAGAGTGATTAAAAAAGCGCTTAAAAAGCATGTAAATGCTCCAGTCCAGTTCCTTTATATAATTATCAATTGTATATGACTTTGTGTGATACCTTAATAAAATCTCCAAACCACCTCCACCACCATCACACACACAGACGCGCGCGCGAAGGTTGGCCTTATTCTTATTCCAATGTATTCCATATCTTATCTTATATTGGGCTGCCCTCTACAGAAAAGGATATGTTATTCACAAGCTGTGAATAGAACGCGGCAAACTATAGAAATCTCAAGGCTCTGACTCTTGAAACCAGCACAAGGAAAAGTTACACCTTTTATTTTCCGTGAACGGGAAAACAGCCTAGTAGTGTCAGGCTCTACACAGGCGTGAAAGTGCCTCCCTGCCTGGAACAGGGCAAGGGAAAGAAAAGACTTGTGACTTGGTCGTCACCTCAAAAATATATTTTGTTTTGTTTTGTTTATGTTTCTTTTCCCCCTCCTATCATCTAATGTTTGCTGGAAGGGGACGAGGAGATCTCTGCGAGACTCGGCTACCATCAACACAGAGCACTTCACACACAAGTGAGGTGATGCTTCTCTGAGTAAATCACTTTCTTTGACAGCAGAGGAGAGAAGAGCCCTGATGTGAGGTAACCTCAAGGGCCTCCGCTGTGTGTCTCCGCTGTCACTGCTGAATTCGCTGATGGCCAGCGCTGGCTGAGGACATCCAGAGGAGGTGACTTTCATCCGCCTCCTCTAAACACATGCTGTCACCAGGTGTTTCCGCAAGGCTGTTAGGAACTTTTTGGAGAGTTCGATCGAGAAGGACCTTCACACTTTCTGCACCATCCATCCCTACCAGCGGAGCCGTCGATAGGCGGTGTTAATACACTATATGCACGGGATTCCCATTATCGCTGTTCGTGATGATGCCAGAAGGCAAAGGGGGGGGAAAATATGCAGGGCCAGTGAGGCAGCACATGTGATGTGCTTCAACCGAAAAAAAAAACAAAAAACAAACCAAACAAGGAGCAACATCAACAACAGGATCATCCTGTGCAGGCCAGCAGCGCTCCAAGGTCTTCTGACAAAATAATGAAACTGCCTCAGATGTCACAATAAAATTCAATAAAAGACAGTAATGAATAACAAATCACTTTCCAATGGAACCAGCGGCTTAAAGTAGCTCAGTTGTCCAATGGCTGAAAGGTTGGCAGTTCAAATTCTGCTCCATCCCAGTTTGTTGATGTGTCCTTGGGCAAGACACTTAACCCACATTGCCTCATGTGAATGTGAGTGGATGTTGGCTGGCGGTCGGAGGGGCCTTTTGGCGCAGATTGGCTGCCACGCTTCCGTCAGTCTGCCCCAGGGCAGACCACCACCAGTGTGAATTAATAATGGGTTCAATGTAAAGTGCTTTGAGTGCCTGCTATATAAATCCAATCCATCATCATTATTATTATTATTATTACTACTAGAGGTACTTAAAATCCATTTTGCCTTGGGTTCAACAGATGCAGAGAAATCCTTCAGTCAGACTGTTAACCAACCCCCGGGTGTATCAGCCACACGAATCACAAGCACAAACACTCGGCTCACTGATCGACATCCAGTAGAGAGAGCGTGGGCCAGTGCCCAGCGGAGGGTTGCAGTAGAGGACGACGGGGTCACCCTCCTTCACAAAGACAGGCGGCGGCGTCTCCTTGGGAAACTTTGGGAGACCTTGCAAAGAAAGAGATGAGAGGCTCCATTGAAAATACAGTCTGCGAATTGGCGCAGCGCATTAGCTTCCTTATGCTTGGGCCACTCACTTGGAGCCATCAGCTCGATCTCCTCCGTCATGGCGGTGCCGAGCTTGTTGGACGCGTAGCACCTGTATTTGCCCTGAAACGGAACCAGGTGCTTGTTCAGAAGCACAAAAGTTCCATTTTTGTGCTCGCTACTCTTTGTCGTCACGTATGGCGGCTGGAATTCTTCTCCATCTTTTGTCCACCAATATCTAACGTGGGGGAAAAAACAACATTTGTCACGAATCACTTCCACAGTATTGGGCTCCGTCGTGTCATTGCTGCTGGTTCTTACTCTGGTGGTGGGTTTCCCTTTGCCTTACACTCAATGGTGACACTTTGGTGGAAAGGAAGGGCAATGACTGGACTTGGCGTGTGACTCACTATTGTTGGAGGCTGCTCCACTGTAATGGGAAATGATAGAAAGGACACAGACAATTGGAATCAAATTAAACAAATCAATATTTGTCACAGGACTGTTATACTCAATAAAAAATACAACTTCTTTTTTCCACTCTACTGTTTATTGTTCTCTCCTTCTTTCCTCAATGATGCCAAGAAGTCGGGCAAAGCTGTTTGCCAACCACACGGCACAATCTGGACAAATAAGGTGCCTGAGACAGACATAGAACTAAAATAGCAGGCTGGGACTTGATTGCAAAGCAGTGGAGGCACTAAACAAAGACCCTCTAGCACGCTATGACTTAAACAGTTTACTCGAGGTTGGCACTGGTGACAGTTCAGTTGTGTAATGTTGCAAAAACAGGAGAAGTCAAAGGATGAAAACAATTTACAGATACAATTATCAGTACTTCAAGCGGCAACATGAAGTGAAAATGCTAACTAACACACGGCTGAAAGAAATAAACAGAAAAACATTTATTTGTTTGCAATTTGCATTCTTACCACTAGATACAACAAAACCTCACACACTGTGCCTTTAAAGGGAACTGTTGGCATTAAAATGTCATGTTAAAATGTATATAAAAAAGGAAAAATGTGTTTTTAATTACACAGAATGGCTAAAATAAACACCTCTTGTGATTCCATTCGCTATTAGTAAGCAATAACGCTTTAAAAACATGAGGAGCAGGTTGTTATCGTACCTCTACATGTCTTCAGTCGTGCCAGAGCATGAATGCTTTAGGTGTAATGATTTTATCCCTGGCAGGAACTCATAAAATATTAACATTTGCGACATATTCGCTTACCATTAAAGCCACTAAATCGTCCTTGAAAGCAACATTCGCTCAGCGCTACCTTGATCTGCGTCATGCAATTCATACCTTCCATGGGAATGTCGAGGCCTGCCGCCCTGGAAATCAGAGCCAGGAGCAGAGCGAGCTGCGGGGGCTCCGCCAGCCTCATCACCACCTGCTGGTTTACGGAGACACGGTTCAACTGGCGTCACTCGGGGTGTGTAAGGCACCGGCAATCTGGAAGAGTCACAATAAGGAAGGAGGTGCGGGGGTTGTAACAAGTCAATTTCATTCAATTAGAAGTAAGCGCTGGGTGATGGTGGGTGCCCGTGTTCAAAGGCACAAAGGCTTGGACGGGGATCAAGCGGGGACAGCGGTTTAACTCTGAATGGGCACCAGTGCAGCGGCGTTCAAACGAGCCATTTCCACAACACAGAAAATGAGCTCAAGTCCAAACAACTGGCGCTTTTAAGAGAGCTGCAGCAATCAAATCCATTCAAGAAGTTTGTTTACGCCACCTGAATTACAATGTGGCCTGACTTGAGAATAAGAATGATTTTTTTTTTAATAGTTTTACTGTCAATTACCAGAAGGGACTCATAAAAAAAAAAAAAAAAATCTGTCTAGCTTTGTTCTCGCCGGCGGAGCAGGAAACGGAGGACATTTAAAAGTACAAAGGAGGCCGGCGGAGGAGCCTGATTGCAGGCTGATGCCAACCCTCCTCCTGAGAGAGGCGGCCTTTCAGAGTCACTTGTTCCTCATTGTTGTGACGCTGTGGCGCAACACAGCCATCACTTGTCTGGAGATTAGCCTCTGAACCGCCAAGAAAAAAAATAAATAAAAAACCCGGATGGCTGGCGGCATCGCGTGGCATGTTTATAGTCACCCCGCGCTGGCACAAAGCTGCAAGTCTGCAGCGATCGCTAGATTCGAGATGGCAGAGCATAAATTGGCCTAAGCCCGTCCGCATTTCACGGCTTAGTCCTCACAGCGCCGGGACCGCGGCTGCGGCGGCGGGCGATGCCAAATGGGCTCGGCCTCCGGCTAATCCTGCTACCGGGGGAATGAAGGTGGGGAGCTCCCGCGGTCTGCCGCTTAACTATGACCGAGCGCTACTCAGGGTTCTCCTGGGGACACCCAGCTGCGTCAGTCGACTCCTTTTAGCGGGGAGAGGCCTCGGCGGTAATTGCTGTGGACTGGGCCGGCGGGATTAAGCTGCTTGAATTTTAGAATCAATTAAACAAATTGAGAGATTGCGGCGGAGCATTATTTGCAGCAGGGTCTCCCTCTCTTTTTTTGTGCCTGTGTGTGATTATCTCCCGCCGGATTAAATGGTAAACAAGGCTGGTTAGTTCGTTTGTTCCGGCGGAGTAAACATACGTTTGTGTTGTAATAAAGCTGTAAGCCTCCGTCCTGTTGTCTGGCGCTCTAAGTGTGGTGCATTTATCCTCCTTGCTATATTTTTTTTTCCCCGCCCGCCTTCCTTCACGTGCAAAAGCCTAGTCACGCACACACACATACACACAGAGAGATGGAGCTGTGCATGACACGCCGTCTTCTCAAACCTGTGTAAGGGCAAAATAAGTGACAGCGATTGCAAACGTACACAAAGAGGCGCGCGTCAGTCAGGGCGTCAGTCAGGGGCGCGGCAGGCCGCCACTCCTCCCGCTGACGTGACCTTTAATCCGCATCCACCAAAACGGACAGCGAGGCCAAAAACGTGACGTGCGCCAATCTGCAAACCTCTGCCAACCCGACCAGCGCGGTGAGGAATTAAAAAAAAAAGAAAATCCAACCGCGGCGTGAAGTGGCGAGGAGGCGGTTGGTGTAAAACAGATAACAGCGGCATTTGTTTTGGGGGCGGAGGGGGAGCAAAGGCTCCATTACCTGAACACATGGCAAATCACAGCCCACAAATCCGCAGGGATTAAGAACCCCCTCCCCTCCAACCCTCACCCCGCACCCCTCCCTCCCCCTAATAGTTGCCTGGAACGTGAGGAGTGCGACTATGACACGGCTAATCCCCCCGCCGGTGCACGCTGTACACAGTCGGCCCACTCCACGTCGCTTCTCTAAACTGTGCACAACTTTAGTGCAACTTCCCCCCTCGGATGAAGAATCGGCAGCCCACGTTTTAGCTGCGGGGCTGCAGAATAATTACAGCTTGTCCGTGAAAAAAGACAAAAAAAAAACGAAAGGAGCCATCGCAATCCGCAAGGAATTCTCACCGGCTCAAGTCTCAACACACACTTGTGATCGAGGATACTCACTCACTTTTCCTCTCGGGTCCTCTTACATCTTAAGTGGCCCCCCTCTCACCCCTCCACCTCCACCTCCACCTCCGACAGAGAAAAGGGCCCCGACGGCGGCTGCACAAAGTTCAGAAGTCCATGAAAAGAAGAGGCCGCGGCGGATGGGGAGCGTCGGGAGGGGGGGCGGGGGAGAGAATCACTCCGGCAGCACTCCGGTCCCGGCCAACATCTCTGACACGTCCTCCACCTCACGCTGCTCCCCTCCTGCTGCGACGGCCACGCCTCCCGGCCCGCCCCCTCCACTCAGGGCGGTCTGAAGGAACGGACGGGGAGACTCGGCGGAGTGGTGACATATGTCGCCAAAGCCTCTCGCCGCGGCCAAAGAGGCTCTCTAAGCCGCTGACAATGGCTGTGACAAAGCACCGCGCGGCGGGGCGGCTCGCTCAGCCGGGCATCAAAGGACGAGGAGGAGGAGGAGGAGGAGGAGGTTGAGAGGAGAGGAAGTCATCGCCGCTCGGCCCGCTCTCTCACCGCACGCCCATTTACACCCGGCTTCCCCTCCAGTGGCTCTGACGCAGCATGCGCAGCTGAGGACCTGACAGCAGCCGTCTATTCTGGGTCGCGAAGGGAGGTTGGGGGGGCTTTGTGTAAAAGCGTGCTCACGTTTCTATGCGTCGCCCCCCCCCCCAGGGGGTTTGAGGCGACGTGGTGGAAATAGCGTGGAGGGTTGGTGATGGAGGCCCAGGGTGTGTGCGATACTGTCGATAGCAGGGCCACCTGGATCTTTCACCAGCTCACTTCCTTTCAAAGTTTTTCACCGTACGTTGAATAGTTTCATATCTGGGGGACGTGTGTGAAAAGATCAGCTGCATTTCTAACGTGCATCCATTCAAAGAGCCTGAATGCAGCGAGGAGGCCCCTCGCGACGCTATCTGTGATCTCGGCCGATAGGAGCCACGCGGCAGGAACGGCTCACAAATGACGCAGCCTCTAGCACTTAACGTTTTTCCGGCTTTTCGGATAATTTCCCTGAGGCTGATACAAAGATTTGGTTGCGACGCCGCACGGGTAAGCAACCCTCGTGCTGCCTCAAGCTGCAGGAAAGCGAGCAGGCTGGTGGAGGTAGCCAGTGCGTGACCAACACTGGCCTTTTCAGGACTTTGCGCGGCAGTTTTGAGTTGTGATTTATGAAGGAAAAGAACGTCACCTATGGGGTTTCTGCACGTTCTTTAGTATAAACAGTTTGACTGAATGCAGTTTCGCTGCTCTTCTTTTCAGGCAGTGGCTCAACTCAAACCCATTCGCGTTTCAAGAATCCAGCCAAAGCCCTGGACGTAATTGCAGTCTTTTTCAGTTGAGTTGTCATCACTTCTAATGGACCTTCCCAGTGTTTAAAAGAGCCTGGCTTCACCGTAAACACTGGAAAAAACCTTTAGGGCAAAGCCTAATGGCCCTGCATGTTCAAGCTAAAAGCTGGACATGCAGCGTAGATGAATGAACACGCAAACACAAGGTTCATGCAAATCAAGAGACAAAAGTTTTGCCATGGCCCAATAGCATGAAAAGTGAATCTATACACAGAGTCACGGGCATGCCGTAGAAGGCAAAGGAGCCACGTCAAGTCAGGAAAATATGAATAAAATACTTTAAACTAGTCTGAGGCTTTAGTGCTACAGAATATCTTGCGTTTAGGGATTAAAATAAAGCACTTTCTTGCCGACGGCAACTTCTCCCAGTTTTGACAGACAGCCTTTTCCCCGCTGATAGATACATTTTAGATTTAGATTTTTTGTTATTTTAGTTTGAGGTTTTTATTCCTCTCACCTAAAATGGTACTATCATCCTATTATGAAGACAGCAACAGACTTGGAAATTGGGACTTTGTGGACGACTTTGTTTTATGTTTTTGGGGGGGGACAGAAGTCAATCACAGGGCTAATTGTGCCTAACAACTGAAATCTCACGATGATGACAAAACAACATTACCTGCTTGCTTTTCTTCGGGCTGCCGACTTCCCTCGTAAAAAAATTGTTTTTGGAATTCCCTTGTCGTATCTCCTCAAACACTGTAATACGTCTTGATGACCAAATTATGAAGCAGCTTCTCCTTTTGTCCTGATGCATTTCCTCCAGTGTGTTAATTACAAGTCTTTAGCTTCCATCTTGACACAGAGCCCAGGTAGCAATTAGAAAATTCCAAACGACCTACTCGAGCGCGGGAGATTCTACAGTATAAGTTGACCGGGTCACAATATGTGAAAATACACAGTGCATGTTTGCGACTAAAGACTATAATCAAAGACAGGAAGGAAAGACACACCCACCTGCATGTGACGCACAAATACCTGACAAAAGCAACCACACGGTCCATTCATGACACCGTCACGTTTGCAAACAATGTTTGTTTGCCACAATACGGGCGATTCCAGCGATTGTTAACCTGCGCAAGAGTGAAGAAGTAAACCGGCGGACGTACAGCAGCGCACAACAAAAGTAGGCGCATCAGGACAAGCGCCGCTGTCAACGCAGATAATGACACAATGACGGAGGGGGTTTCAGACACGCAAGTGCATCTGCCAGCACTGACAGAGAGGAGGCCGACCTCCAGGCGAAAACACTTTTGCGGAAAAAATCACCTGAGTGCTTGGCAAACATAAACAGAAAGAGGGAGCTCGCAATTAAACTTGTTTGGCTGGGCTGCTCAACGGCTCATTCTGAAAAATCCAGGGCTTGAAACGCAAATATGGTTAACGAGGCGGCGCAGAGTGTGTAATCACCTCGATGCGCTCGCGGCTCCAGAGGTTCTCCCACGCAGACGCTGCGCTGTCCTGCAGCTACTTTGGAGGCGAGTTGAAAAGAAACCTAAACACTTTAACACGAGACTTTGACTTTTGACTTTTGAAACGCAAGTTCGCTTAGATTCAGTTTTTTCCCTGCTCATCTCGTGGTGACACTCCACTCAATGGCGCTCGCACAAACAGATCAATAAAATTGTTTACGGAAATGCTGTTGGGCAAACGTCTTTTCATTGAGCCGTTTCGATTGGAACCATTTGTGTTCATCCCGAAAACATTGAGGAACCAAAGAATAGAACAAAGTACTTGAATCAATCCGCTCTTATGTTGAGTTCGCTTCACTTTTCAGCAAAAGAAAAAGTCTTTCCAGCTCCCAAAACAGAGGCTTAAAAGGTATTTGCCGTGTAAACACTGCAACGTTGTAAAGCGGTTACGGTTGTAAAACAGCAATTCTTGGCTGAGGTCAGTCAGTGTCACCGCTGGCTGGCGTGGTGACATCTCACGTACCTGTCACTGTCACAGCTGAGCGGCTTTAAAAGGCGTTGGTTTGGAAATCGCAACAAATACTTGTCTGACACGCAACAAACCCAGCCGCATCAAACCTGCGCTTCCACTATTATGTGCAGAGACACGAGATGAGATACTTTGACGCAGGTAAACAGCGGTAGTCTGTCTCCGACAAAAGAAAAAACAAATCAAAATAAGTCCGATATGGAAAATTGTTTCACTTTTTCTAAAACTACAGCCGGTCATAAAAAATAACTTCTCCAATGGGCTGAAGCATTAAAAGTCCTGAAATTCCTTTCCCTCATCTGCGTAGAAGCAACAGGGCCTCTGGGTATTTGTTGTCAGTCTCTCTTCAGTCTTGTTGTCAAAATTGCTGTATTTTCCACTCGGAACCTCGCAATTTCATAGTGCATAATGTGTAGTGACAATAAAGCTGCTTCACCTTTAATGTCAAGCTGCAGTATTTTATCAAAACCATCTCCATCCTGCTCTTGAAATTCAGGCAGGGTAACTGAAGGTGACACATGAGCCTTTTAAATCATCCTCAGCGCCAAAGCCATATTTTCACTCATCCTGCCTTTAAGACTTCAATATTAGCACAGTACAAATGCCACAGTCTTCTTGACATTCACCACATTGTTCCATCCGCTGGGTTCGACAACGCACTTCTCTGGAAACTTATTATAAGCCGCTGTCTATGCGATCAGACGTCGTCTTTGCACGCAAGCGGCTGGCAGCCCGGGTGACACAGCTCGGGCCAAAAAACAACATGAGTCACTACGGAAACATGTCCCCAGAAGAGGCGATGACTGACAAAGGGCGGCATTCAGCAACTCAATTAGTCTGCTGCGGCCGGCAGCCGAGGTAGGGCCGGCGCGGAGACAAGTGGTCACACTTAGCTTCCTCCCATCAAAACGCAGAGGCCACGGCGGCGACCTCCTAGCACCTCTTCCACCGGCCAAACACATTGTCTGTCGCCTCAGCTGCCTGGCTGATTAGGGGGCCAGTGAAGTGCTCTGTGCACAACTACGATGGTAATTAGTCCACGGGATATTCCTGGAGTTGGCGGCGGTGAAAAGTTTGACTTGACTTGGCACAAAGCACAAGAACATAAAAGAGAGATTAATATAAACATGGCGACTGATTATGATACATATACATTCCCTTTTCCATCTGATGTGTGGATTTGTTTTTGTCACGAACACTGATTTACTTCCATGCCGTGACAGTTTCAGCTGTCCTGACTGCAGTAATGTCATTTTTATGCGTCTCATTAAGTAACAAGGAACGTCAGTAAGACCAGCATCTGAAATACAGCAGTAAGCCGAGAGCATGAAACTGCCTTTCACAAACACACACAGCGTCTCCGTCAAAGGGAGACCCAGATCCTATTAAAAGTCATACAGCAACAATTCCGATAAAAGGTGGCATTAAAGAATTTTGCACAGCAAACAGCAAGACTCCTCCAGCGTTGTTTTACCGCATATTGAGTAAACATACATTTATATTAATCTGCATAGTGTGTATAAAAAGTGACTCAACGTAGAGCATCAACAGCGGCCTAGTGTCAGTCCCGGTATCCATGGGAAACAACTGTCATTTTCCTATTTCCAGTAAGAACAAAATTGAATAAATGGTCCTATTAACACAAACTCTCATCCTGCCATCCTTCCCTCTCACTTAACTCAAAGCTTCAAAGACTTTCGTGTTATGCGCGACAAAAGACTGGCTAATTCCACTCTGTAATGTTTAGAAATCCAGAGCAATCTCAGGGATTGAAGTACTTCTTCAAAGGGCTCACACGCAGAAAGTTACGAGGCCTCACCTTGGGGTGAGATCTGTCTGGTCTTGTAACACACACACGCACAGTAATTTGAATACTGACTCTCCCACACGTCTTCCCCAACCCTCCCTTTTAAGCAGCAGAAGCAGTTTGTGAATGTCTTTAGTCCAGCCTTAGGTACACAGAAAGAAAATGGGAAGGGAAAAAAGGAGGTTTTCATGACTTTCTTTTAACACTTAGCACCTGCCTGTTTTCTTTTAAAAAGCCAGACACAAAAAGCAAGAACAGGGGAATGTCTACCTTAAAGGCTCTTTACGTGGATGGCGCGAGTTGGAGCCAGGTCTCCAATCCCATAAGCGTGCTTGACATTACCAGGTATCACGCATAATCCAGACGGACTAAAACAACACAATAGCTTTTAATGAACGGCGTACGTGGGACTAAGTAGATGAAGACAATCCAAAGTGTAAAGAGAGCGTCTACAAACAGCAGAGGTCAAGTAGTACAGAGCAAGAAGGAATGAAGATGCTCCGTCTGGCAAAACGACAAACCTGCAAGGAATTCTTGCCAAGAGCCGGCAACCAATGAACTTATAGGCATCTGCTGTGACACGTTGAGTGCAGCTCACGAGCCTCAACTTTTCTGTTTCTAACAAACCTGTGCACAGCTACTGTGTAAAATCAGGACCATGTTCCCCTGTTATTATTAGGTTACCATTAGGTTATGGTTCATGACCCATTGTCATTGGGTTTTGAAAAATTTTGTTAGATTATGTGTAAATATACAGTATGCAAATGTTGTTAAATACATTTTGTTTTAATGTGGGTTAAATCCTGATTGGTACATCCCATTCAGTCCGTTGGTAATTAGTAGTAGTCCTGTTAATAACCAGGTAATAACCAGGGGTATGTTAAACTGATGTAGTTGCTTTCGACCAAAGCTGTCAGACGACTGCATGTGCAAGCCCAGTGAGATGTGAATTCTTCCTAAGGCTCTTCATGCTGTTGAACTTAATATAAGTAAGACCTAAAGTCCCGCAGCACTAAATTAATGCTCGGAAATTCATGACCTGTTTCCGCCTGCTGCTGCCCCCATTCACCCTTAATGCGGTGGCAAAACGCCAGAATCTCTTGAGGAGACTCAAGTTCCTAAACAAGTCGAGCGACAGGAAACATGTAAGTTGTAAGTTGCGCCGACCCGCGTGAGCGATAGCCCACCTCCTGCTGCTGCTGCTGCTGCTGCTGGCCACATGCCAGCGACGAGGTACCCCTGTGAAAGGAAGATGCTTCATTAGCATTTTTGGAAGGCTGTGAATGAGTGTGTTTGTTCTCGTCGGCGCCCTCAATTGAGGGGGTCTATTAAAGAGTGCTTAAAGCATTCCACTTGGACGGATAGGAGGTTTTGGAGTTGGTGTGTGAAAGGTTCTGCGGGGCCGGAACAATCTGTATGCAGATGACACCATGCTTGACATCTTTTGGCGTGTGAACAGGTGGGCTGGCCCCCGTAATAGGCGGCGCATCCGTCAGGCTGGTAAATGTCCCAACACCAACACACGCACATTTTTAAAAGGGTTGTTATTAAAGTGTGAGGCTGGTCTCACATTCGGAGCCTCAACTGAAACCTGTTTGCCATAAGTCACTGACTGAATCATCCCCACCGGCAAATCTGCTACTGACTGACAATTATCAAATACCACATTTTCCCACTCAACAGCCCTGCAGGTAAGAGGAGCGCTGCAGTAAGCCTTTATGAAACTCTCAAGCAGTCTGCTGCCATGGAATAGCACAAAATGTGTCATAAGCAAGCAAGACACGCTCTTCCAAGACAAAAACAGGGGAAATAGCAAAACAACTCTGAAGCCTTTACAAACTAAAATGAACTCATTCAACCTGGTGTTGCTTCACTGTTCAACAGCAATCAGTCAGCACAGCTGATTTGCTCAAAGCAGTGAAACGCACTTTATATGCCAATTCTACTAGCATTTTATGAGTATCACTGGTTTGGAAGCATGGGACAAATGCAACTACTGTTTTGCTATACCCCATCATTCAAAGTTTGTATTTATTAGTGGTAGTTCTATCAGTATTAATCAACTTTAGGTTCAGTGTTGTTGAGTCCTGATCGGCTGGAGATGGTGGATATGTTTTCCCACTTAAAATTGTAAGCCAATTAAAAAACAAAGCCCTGTGTAAAGGAACTTGAGGCTGTCTTTTTACCCCCTTTCATTTGTTTTCTACTTCGATCAAGGTTAAAACAGAACAAGCATTAGAGACAAAGGAAAGGGGGAGGGGCTGGCAGATAGGGGGGATATCTGCTGCACAGGAGGTAGAAATCCATGGGAATTTGGCTCATTAGCATATGAATCAGGCAGCAGGAAAAACACAGGCGTTCACTTCAGAACCGGTTGTGAGAAATGCCAGCAGAGTGCAGGGGTTAATGATAATCCTCTCATCATGCATTGTAACCACATTTTGGCCTTGTGATGAAATAAAAATGTCACTATCAAGACGCCGCAAACTCATTCGAGATTGAACGCCATGATTTACTTCTCGCAACAGAATTCTTTTAAAATTTAAAGTTCTAATCATATCTTGGAAAATCATCAGTTTAAATGGTAGTTATAATAATTATGGGACACTTATTAGATTTATATTATTAAAGGAAAGATCTTTATTGGGCACACATTCTTAAGTCAAACCCAACTGGTAGTGACCTTTGGTTGGTGTCAGGGAATAGGTTTTTTTTTATTGTCTATCAGAATTTATGAGTAATTTTCTTTTATTCTTTGACTCAATTCATTTTTAAAATAATAACACCAGAAAACAAACCATCCATCCATCCATTTTCAATACCCGCTTCCTCCTGAACTCAGGGTTGCAGGGGTCTGCTGGAGCCTGTCCCAGCTGTCATAGGGCGTCATACGGCCAGAAAACAAACTGAAATGGGAAATCTTACTAGCATAAAATTATTTCACTGACGGTGGTGACACTTTTGTTCTGAATCCCCCTTTTTTAGCACTCTAGCTTTGGCTTAATAGGTTGTTGAAAGCCAGTATCGTGTTTTCAGCCCACTGACAGCCCTGAGAAGCTCTTGTGGCTTACATCCACCCTCTCAGCCTTGAGGGGAACAAGACCGAGCACGAAAATCATGCGTCATGGCAAAAAAAAAAAAAAAACAACAACACTGCAGGCCTCTTATCAGGTTGTTGCTGCACATGTGCCACCTGGGTTCCACCTCCGGTATTCATTGTGTGGCATCCCTTGATGTTTCACAAGCCCATCTGACGCTTTCCCAGCTCTCTTAATTTCCGTGACCGAGACATATAAAAAGTTTTCAATGTCAAGTCTGCAAGAGGTGACCACACGCAAGAGGGATGTTTATCCCATTGTCTGTGCATCAGTGAAACACACTGTCATTGACAGCCAACCGCCGCGTTGCATGTCACAACTTTTCCTCTCAAAGTGAGCGTTTGTCCCCAAGAAGAAGGGCTCTCAACAGTGAGGGCACTGTTCAAAGGCAAGTGAGTGCGGATGAATGCCGCGAGAAGCGTTTCAAGTGCCAGCAGACCGTGTTCCTCACTTGCTGGGAGGAATGTGGCCCATTGTAAACTAAACTTGTGTAAAACTTTCAGAATCTGCAGCGCGGTTGGAAAAGTCTCGGAGGTTTGAAGGGAATCTGGAGGACAGAAATTAAAGCCGCCCGTGAAGCCGGATCAGCGGCATCCTCCCGCGCTCTCCAGAGGCACTTTGGGTAACTCAGACGAGGGTGCAAAGTTATTTGTGCCCCCTGTGCGGGGCGTTTATTTCACCAATCAGTTGTCGACCGGAGTGGTCAAGACCTTCGACCCAGCGGGCTTTTAGGAACTGCATGAGCTGCGAGTCAAAAAGCCAGACACCATGGTAACTGGACTCTGCTGCTGATACAAAGTGGAAAAAATAGACAATTGGTCTGCAGGATTAAAAAAATAAATAAATGAGTTTTTGGTGGACGCAAAACAACTGCAATGCTAAACGCTAAATGTGAGGGAGGAGGCAAGGCAGAGGAACTGAAGACGTCGTCACTCCCTGACAGTGACCCTCCTCTATTTTAAAACCACGGCGATGATAGTGCTGAGTTCCTGTGTCAGGGGCTCCGGTAAATATTTCACAAGCATTCCAAACGTTGGACTGGCTGTCCTCAGAGGAAAGCAATAAATTCCCTCTCCAAGCACAGACAGCCACACACAACAAACTCAATTTCTGCTTTCTGGGCGTTCTCTATCTATCACAGGAGGAGGGAAAAAAACGTGTTCTCGCAGTCGGCAGTGAGTTCTTACAGGCGTCCCGCGACTGCTCTCAGACACAGGAGTTCCTAGACAGACGCAGCAGGAGAGACCGCGGGGACTGAACTGCAACGCACCTGCCATTCTTTCTCGAAACCCCCCTAAGTTCTCCTTGAGATTCTTTCTACCCATTATAGTTTTTATATTGGGGGGCAGCTTTCAGGGCAGCTTCCGGCTCCTGAAGTCTGCGTCCCATGTAAGAATATAGGATGCCGACGGCGATCTCTAGTTTTCACCAAACACGATTTTGAAACATGGAAATATCAGCTGTGCCACTGTATTCCTGGCAGCTGTTATCTTCTCAAATGCACAGGCTGCTAAATTTATTCATGAATGCAGTATTCCCAGATTATCGTCTTAAACAGTACTTAAACAGTTAATCCACATGAATGGCTTCTCCATGTCTATTGGTATGTAAAGCACGAGATTATGGTGCTTCTTAATAACGGCAAGCCCCCGAACTACAAATTGATTCTTTGCCTTGGGGGAAATGAGGATTTTTAGGATTATGAGCCATTTTCTGAACATTATTGGTAATGCGTGAAACAAAGACTTTACCAATTGAAGAAAAATATAAAAACATGACACCCAAAGCGTCATCATGCCATCTCATTCTGTAAATGTTGACTTTAGAGTCAATTTTGTGCACCTGCATGAGAAAGCTTTGCAAATTGTGCCTATTTTGCAGCTTTTGAAAAAAACAAACAAAAAAACAGCAACATCTGAGTCATTTGCGACCTGCGGAAATATTTCCTTTCTTGCAGTTTTGCATTGTTGACAGTATGATGTCGTTAACATTGGACAAATGTGAAATTTTGCTCTTCCCTGAGCATCACTGATAAAGTGAAGAGCTCACGCCCTGCCTGGTAAGGCTCTTACGCTGCATTCCCTGCGTCTAATGGATAACAATGAGCTGCTCAGGTGCTGACAGCAGCTAAAAATAACCCTCCAAATGGCAGTATTTTTCTACCCACTCGCTGCACTGTAAAAACAAGAGGGATTTGGGGTTCCAAGGACACGTTTTACTCCACTGGATGTTAAAGCTCTTGTCACTTTACTTCTTCTGTAAACACAGGGTTTCCTCAAGAACTACTGTAGAACAAAAGAAACCCACACACCCCAAAAACAGGCTCCAATTATGCAATTACATAGGTTTCATGAGAAGCTATTATGCCTTCTTTTCTCAAGACACTCAAGGTGGGGACGGAATGCCTGGCATGTAGCAACAAATTTTGAGTATACCCGTCCTGGCGAGTGCAACTACTCAGTACAGTTTGCGGCAATTCACGGAGACACTTTTTACAATTACGTTCTCCCGGTGGTGAGATCGGGAAGCCACTTTTCTTCGGAAAGTTTTCATTCCCATTTCACGGTGTCAAAGCATTGTGACATTTTCTGAATAAATCCACTGCCAGTTTGAATTGAAGCACTTGCCTCAAAGGAAGTGCACTCAGGCAAAACCACTCACCATCTGACATTTAGAATTTGTGTGCCTCTAATAGACAGGAGTGCGCTCCTTGATCCAAAAGGTTCAGTCCATTTTGGCATTAGAAGCCATTAGTAAAAACAACCGACTAGATCTAGTACAAAAAAAAAAAAGATTCAAACCTTTGCTGTGAAATGCACGGAGCCAGAAATACAACAGGGATCAATTCGTTAGCGGTCAGAGATTGCCAAATATCTTTTGATTCCAGCCTCTAAAATGTTCTTCAATGACTAGACAGTGAATTCAGGATCACTGTGATTTACACTTGAAGGAAAAGGAAATAGGTATTATATCATTAAGAAATCTAAAAGCAAAAGCAAAAAATTCCTAGATGGAGGTTTTCATCCAGGATTTTAAAATATGTGCTCAAAGATAGACAATATTTTGTTGTTTATTTCTATATGTGGCAGTAGTAGTTTGTTTTGTTTAATTTAAGTACATTGTATTGCTTTGGTTCATTGGTCATTTTTTGCTCCATCCCAATTCAATGATTATGTTTGTTTTTCTTAGTTGATAACTCTGGCCAGAGACAGTCAGGTTACTAGTTATCCTGATTAACAACTTAACTGCCTGAGATGGCTAATCGCTTGTGATTCTGTTGTGTGTGTGTGCTTTTATTTCATCAGACATTTATAGCCCTCGCATCGCCACATGTATAAATCTGCTATTTGGGCAAAAGCTTGATAAGTTAAGTGTCCAGTCAATTCATCTTAAGAGAAAGAAAAATCCCATTAAAGTTCTGCAGCATGCAGCGTAATCTCCTTGAAAATCTTCTTTCCGTCAACCAACACCACAAAACAGCTTAGACGTATCCAAACAAAGAATACATAAAAAAAAAAAAAAAATCATATTTCTCAAAGAAACACAATGAGAGTGCACGCACAGCTGAACACTTGAATGAATGTGGAGCTGGAAATTTTCCACAGTGTAAATTAAAACATGACCTGTTTCTCATGTAACCATTTGTACTACAGTAGATTAAGTTATTGAAAGGCTAGCCAAAACATCACCGCAGGGATCCTGGGATTCACCAATTACCACATCTCAGTCAACACGGGTCAGACAAAGACCCATTTCTCATCATAATGAAGCAGCAGATAAATGAGTGAATGAATAAATGAATGAATGAATGCTTCCTGGGACCAAGTGTGGCTAGTGATCTATGGATAGTTCATCTCCAACCACTTCCTCTCACTGTCTGGTGGAACAGAGGAACAAATGCCAAAGGCAAAGCCAGTAAACCACTGGCATTAATGCAAGAAGTCTATGGTTTCTATTGGCTCCACCATAAATATACATCAACTTTTGAATGTCAACAAAGAGATGCTTCTCAGGCTTCAAAACTACACGTTTGAAGTTTTAATAAGAAGTAGTTATTCAGACATTACTAAAACACACAGCATAAGTGGAGTGAGAAGTCAGACTAGATCATGTTCCGAAGAAATGACGACATTTTCACAACTTCTTTACACAGAGAAAATCACAATCTTTTTCAAATTACTGGCTAGGAGGAGCGACAAGGACAAGTGTAATTTACTTGAAATGTTTTGGAAAGCGTCACGCCAGTGTCTGATTATTTTTCTCTCAGACCCGTGCAATTTTAGATCCCCCCCATTTTAGTGCTTTGACTCTCTTCTCTTCCAATTCTAGGTCTTAGGTTGAAAACTGCCTCTCATTTCACAAGGTTGTCGGTTTAAAGCGTTGAGTCAAAGCTCATCTCATGCTAAACATCCCAATTCAACAGAACATGCAATGCCAAATCTATCCTTCTATTCACATGTTTCTATCGTTGTTGTTGTTGTTGTTGTTGTTGTTGTTGTTGTGCCTAAAATGTATCCTACAAAATGACATGAAGTTGTCTCAAGAGTGCTGCATCTTACCCATAGGACAAACAGGACACCGACTGCTGCCTTCCAGGTTTCCTCCTAGTAGTTCCAGGCTGCCTTGGGAGTGACAACCATCACCACCGAGCCTCCCGAAAAAACTTCTCACTAATAGTTTTTTTTTTTTTTAACCACCCTAACGTCAGACGCGGCACGGCGTGTGAAAGGCTTTGAGTGGCGGCCAAGAGATGCGTGGTTGACAACTGCAACCGGGTGAGACAACACTCCACAAGGTCGTATCTCTATTTTTGAAGCACGGGGGTCAAAGGACACGCCGTAACTATACGAGGACGGAATTGCTGCTGTCACACTCTATAAGTGGCAGCTTCCCGTCGGCGCGCATGCTCCAGAAACTTCAGAGGACTGTTCATCAAATCACGCGACTCGCCATTCCCA
The DNA here is from genome assembly GCA_009823395.1 of Thamnaconus septentrionalis. Taxonomy (NCBI): domain Eukaryota; kingdom Metazoa; phylum Chordata; class Actinopteri; order Tetraodontiformes; family Monacanthidae; genus Thamnaconus; species Thamnaconus septentrionalis. The sequence goes on from CM020512.1 coordinate 3,816,177, forward strand.
CACGTCACCACAGGCGCACAGCGTCCGTCGGCTCGAGCGGTTTTACCGGCTCCACTAACGGCTGCGTGATGTAGCACGAGCAGCAGCAGCAGCAGGAGTTTGAGTGCTACGTCACCACCGCTCACGATGAGCCGTGAGTATTTCTATGAATGCGCGAAACTCGACGGGCGCAGGAAGGAGCACGCCTGCCCGTGGAAGCCACTTACCGTGAGCACTCGAGAGTTCCAAGTGGCACAATTAGCTTTAATAAAGAAATGCACGACTCCCGAGACGTCGCTCGCCATCTCAAGTGTTGTACGGAGTCTCGAGAGGACTGAGAAGCGCTGGTGCACGGAGGGGCTCCATCCCTGCAGGTTTGCAGTTCTGTGCTGCTGGTCAAGTAGGGTGATCATACTTTCATTAGAGAAGACCAGGACACTTGGTCACCAGAGTGGGGGTGAACTTCGCCCACCCCCTTCGTGACATATTAACACAGGGTTTTCATTGGAATTCTTCATGATAATCTTGTGTTGATTTACAGTCTGTACCAGTAATAGCTGAACTCCTCAGAGGAAATTTGTCTCTGCGAGGTGACAGTAAAATTGAGTATATTTTTGGATTACACTGGCATTAGTCAGACTCTAGATGTGAAGTAACTGAATACTCCTCTAAGGCAAAGTGCCAAAAACACTATTAAGCTTCTTATGCAGGCTAAGATTCATATTATGTTTGCAAGGTGACAGTAAACTGAGGATATTTTGGGATTTGGTAAGAATCTCCCTTAGATAGAACATCATTACTTATGCTTATGCCAAAAGTACATGTTCTGTTCGATTGACAGTGTAAGTTGGCTTGGCGCCACATGTGAGATTCACCAGTGTGCTTTAACCAGACATGATTACTATTCACTTAAACACTTCCAGCTACACTTTCATCAGAAGCAATGTTTTATTTCATGACATGGAATAAATTTCAAAGTCAACCAAAGTTTACTGTTCAAAGTGCAGTTCCAATTCACTGCGTCACCAAAGTAGGAGTTCCCACTGAATGATGCTCCCTACTGTGTAAACAGAATTTTGTCGTAAAATGTAGAAGTATATATTTGCAGTCTACATTTCAAGTCAGGAATTCTGAGGGTGAGGCACTTATTTAGGCAAGGCTATGTAGTAGACTGCTATCTTTTATGGAGCCTCACAACAGACACGTGCCATGTTGCATAAGCACATAATAGCAAAACATTCTTAGTCTCATACCTTGGATTGTTGCTGCAAAATAAGCCACTGCCTCTTTTTTAAAGGTCAAATTCTGCAACAACAAAAAAAAAAGTTGATACTATCAAGCTGAACACAAAAGCAAGGAGATTTCTATTGACATGTACAGAGAATCAATAATATTCTGTCAAACTGTACATTCCCACACGGACCCGACTTGATTGCTTACATTCAAAGCAGATCATGGATCAACCGCACTGAACCTTGAAATCCCCCAGAGACAGGCAGACCTCTATAGGCACGACTCAGAGATTACACATTTTCACCCTTCGTGAAGCTGTTGTCCTGCCCTGACCCATAATCTTGACCCCAGACTGTATTTCTCACCGACTTGAAGCGCATCGTTCACTGCGAGATCTATAAACACATCATGATGCTTGACGTGTTTTTGTACAAGAAAAGAATTGCGGAAAAACAACGGTCTCCATTTGAGTTGTTTGCTGTTTCAAAGCAATTAATTAGCATCCATATGTACACTCTAAACAAACTGTCTTTGTTTTGACAGTTGCTGTGTGCCTAAGAGTAAAAGGAGAGAAACGGTGCAGTGAACGAAGTTGTCAAACGAGTGAATGCTTGCAGTGCTGATAGATAGAAGAACAGCCTTTAATTTCAACTTGGCAAACAGAGCGTTCTCTTTATTCCAGTCCTCCTCATATTTGCCTCTGTAATCTTTCATACTGGAGAAAAAAATTGATTCATATTTTTATATTTTTGTATCATTATGGCAATAATGAATAATTAGTGCCATAATGAAGGATTATATTTCCATTTAGACTTTTATATCAGATTTGAAATTCAACAAAACGTTATAACTAATGCTAACTTTTTTGTTTTAATTTAGCTCGTGTTAATTAAGTTTGAGAGATGAAAATAGTCTAATTTCTCCTGCTGTGTAACAATGCCCCCTAGTGACACGTGAGATGACCTTGTGCGCCAAAGACATGGCCACACTGTTAAATACTAGACATCCTAGTGTTAATTGGACACATTCAGACATTATGAGGCTTTAATATTTTAACAGAAGCAAATAAATGTAGTCTGTTACCTGAACTCTCTTGCTTTGCTACATGCTTGCACTGACCTTGCAGTCATGAAAAATATCTTGCAGCCCATTTAAAGCCAATGTTAAAATGTGTGTGTGTGTGTGTGCGCATGTTAACTTCAAACCTGACCACAAGAAGCCTTTCACAAAAGATGGAGCCAGTTTTCATTCAAAGCAGCCTTCAGATAATTACTACAGGGGGTGGAGGACATTGACTTGGAGAGAAAGCAGAAGCTGGGAGAAAAGGCCTGGAAAGAGAAAGTGTCTATTTTTATACATACATTTATACTCAAGAACAAGAAATGCTTTTAAGCCAATGGAGTAAAATTCTAAATTCATATAATTTGGCGATTTCAAGATCATACCCTGCTGTCCCATTATTAATTTGATAAATGAAAGACCAAGTTTTTTTGTTTTGTTTTTTTTACATATTTTAACAAAGGGCACGATTGATGGCGAGCCTTTACGACTGACAGGGAGCCACCTGAAATGCAAGCCTAGTTGAAGGAAAATATTAAGGTGTGTTTTTTGAGGAGAAAAAAACAGGCAATACCTCTAAAAAAAAATCTGCAAAGATATCCATTTCTGACATCTGCTTTGTTGCCATTTCAGGGCTCATTCACTCTGTGAACATCAGTCATACTTTAGTGACAATCTTATTTTCAAGCCTGAACTACTGCTTCACGTTGCAGATGATATAATTAGGAGTTGCGACGTAGTGAGAGTCCGAATGTGGGCACATTGAGCTGTGTATGCCGGGGATTTGTCTTTATAATTCCTCTACTTTCATACATTGTGCGTGTGTTGCGGTGTTCAGACTATAAGTGTCTGGACTTACCTTCAAGTGTGACATTTTTACGGGAGAGAAGGGTGTAGATGAGGAAGAACATTAATGCCTTCACACAATATTTCCTGTCAATTGATTATCCCATATCTGCACCCCAAGCAGATAACAGCAAGACTGCAGCCGCTAAACGGAGATGGACTGGGAATGAGAGTTGCCTGATAATTGCAATCAAAGCCGGTTGCCTCCACTTTATTGATTGGAGACCCAGGGGTGCACTTGGCTATGTGATAATGTGCGTAATATAAGTATTGCGGTGGAAACTGGAGAAGTTACATCACCACCACTTACAGTGCGGCTCGCCAGACTATTGGTTGCCCGGGGGAAACATTTTAAATTGAAATGTTAAATGACTTTTAATGCACGCGCACATTGGGAATATGAGTCTGAGGCTCGCATTTGTGCCTTTGTTACGCGTCGTGTTTGAAATACACTACTTACTGCTTCCACTACACTCACACTACCACTGACTTACACAGGCACGTGTGGTTGTATGCCTTTGTTCGAGATGTGTAATCGGATACGAGCGGTTCCGCAGTGACCTGCTCTAGTTTTACAAAGAACGGAAGATTGGCCTATATGGAAAAACACACTGTGATTTGTTTAGAAAATGATTCAGGTGTGTTTCAAATTAAAGGTCTGCTGTCTAAACTCAAGCATCGAGACAATGGAGACACCGGGGGATGTATCACTGAGGTATCGGTGCCCTTTGTGACATCACAAAGAGCTTGTTTGCAGAACTGTGCAATATGGGACAGTCAGAGTCACACTGTTTGAACTGGTCATTATGCTAAATACGTTACTCGCCCATATGCTGAAGGTCTTACATAATCAGTAAAGCCTTCTGTTTCTGCAGCGCGCACCAAAGAAAGTTTGGCAGAGACGAACTCATGACTGAAAAGATTTTCTCTTTCGTGTGCACTCAGCACGTTGTCAATTAACTGACACTTTACGTTGATCAAGATCCCTGAATAATTTATGCCTTCACGTCCTGGAGGCTAATCGAGGCGGAACGTCGTGGTGAAACATGTGCGCGCCTTTAACCCGTTAATGATTGTTTGAATCTGCTGCGGTCCATCGTGCCTGTAATGAGGAAACGTTCTGCTTTTTTTTTTTTTTGCACCGTTTCTGCAAGTCAACGCCGGAGATCTCGCAGAGCCGCAGCTACGTACCAGCTGTTTGGGGTTAATTGTGTTTTGGCAGTTCCTGATGACGCTGTCTTGTCGATACAACCAAAGCACATTTTAAGGGACGGGGAGGGAAGGGAAGGGGGCGACACGCAACAAAAATCATAGACGCAGCTTTTTAGCACAACTGAGCGGCAATATTTTCGAGCCGCCAGCAAGAGGCGGTGGAAACATTCATTAGCCGGCAGCTATTGAAAATCCATAGTGCGGTCTGGACCTTGGCCCTATGTGTATCTGTAGTCCCATTTAACCAGGAGAAATCCTTTTCATTGAATAATCAAGAAGGATCTTTGAATAGATGCGCGCAGCAGCAGGTAGAACACGAGCTGAGCATCCACAGTGTGCGAGTCAGGAGGGAGAAATATGTACATGTGGGCGTGCAAAACTGTCAAAATGAGACTGAGCTGAATATCCCACTGCCTTCCCTTGTGTGCGATCTGTGTGTGTGTGTGCGTGAGTGTTTTCCTCATGAAAAAGGTAAACATTTAATTCTAGATGATGCTCCTCAGGGCCAGGTATTGTCCTTACTCAATAAAGCAATATAAGAAACGCAAAAAAAAAATATCTGATCTCTTAATCATCACTGGCACATAGAATATGCTGGCCTTTTCAACGCACGATAAACATACACCCATAAATAATTAATATATTTATGTAAATTTACTCTTAAAAAGAAATAGTAATGTATGCATTTTTGGTCTGTAAATAAAGCTGATGGCTGACTGTGTCATTCTCGCGGTCATTATTTACACTTGAGATATATTAAAAAACATGTGAGCCATGGTGCCCAAAAAATGACTTACACATACGTACACATACATACACACACACACTCACACCAAAAAAAGAAAGAAAAAAAAACCTTTTGTGATGTTTAGATTCATGCAGCTTCTCCGAGAGGAGAAAAAAATGTCAATCTCACGTTATGGGGGCCGACCTTGTACGCTCAGTGGCTTTATTGATTGCAGACGTCAGGAAACCACACATCTGTCAGCAAGTTTGAACCCTGAAAGCGGCATATAGTACTCACACATCTCACACACACACACACACACACACACATACAGATAAATCAATGGGGAGCCGGTGGAATGAGACATAAAATATTTACGAGTAATGAATATTCAGCTGAAAGTAGTTTTGTATCTTCTCCAACAACAGTTTCACAGTTAAATATTTATGGCTGCTTAAATAAATGGAACAAGGCGCACAACCTAAACACCACTGGTGTCTCGCTCACAGTGAAATGCGCAGCCACACCGGACCAGCCAGTCAGTCTCCATGGATACGCGCCGTGTCAGTTTTGTCTAAGAGCGTGATTTAAAAATCAACCGTTGGTTCCCGTGTCGTCAAATAAAGCATCCCAGAAAAATGAGAGCGGGATGGACTGCCAGCCCGAAAATTCACAACACACGACCGGCTGTTTCATTTTAACTATCTTCCGACCGCATTTAACACCTCCCCTCCCACGTGTGCCGACTGGAGTGAAAGCAAAGCGCTGCAGCGGCAGCTTTCGCCTCGCTTGTCACTTTGTGCCATGCCACCGGCAGAATTTATTTTATTTTTTTTGCCAAAACGAGCAGCTTAGAGAAATGTCTGCTAAGATTGGCACGAGGACGTGGGCAGCGATGTCTGCTGCCACCTGCTCCTTGCTCAATGTTTTATGTTCCGCAGTGCAAGGCCACGGGGCCTCCTGTGTTTAATTCTATCTCCCACCGCGAGTTCAGAATTTTTTTCTCTTTTTTACCAGAGGCTCTAGGGGAAAAGATGATGATGTCGGGGCAATATAATCCTGTCAACACATCAAGGTTAGCCTATCAACAAACTACTGCGGGGCGCTAGCTTGGCTTTGTACGGCTGGAAAACATGTTGCTTACTCTGCCTTCCATTATACCCAAGTACGGACTTTCCGAGTTCAGGGTTAAATATTTCTTTAGAAATACTCCCCTTAACTCTGACTTTCAGATTGCCAAGTCGGGGAAGCCTTGAGTTCTGATTGCAGGATGACAGCCCCGTTAGTCAACCTTGTCCGAACGCTGTGCCATACACAGTTTAGGAGCCACTTCTGTTGTTTTTGTGTTATAAATGAGCTTTGTGGGAGGTCTAACTCTACAAGTTGCGTTTGTGCTCTCAGGCGTTAAACCATCATGTAATGCGCCAATGACAACATCTATCCTACCTTCCTGACTCACTTCAAGCGCCGAATTTCTGAGATAAATACAATGCACCACTTATTTGCCCACTATGATTTGCAAGCTAGCCATTGTCACAAACTGCAAGCACTTCTTAACACCCTCTGAATGAGTCATTAAACCTCGCATTAGTGCAAGGGCGTTGTGACGTTTCCTTTAGGTTGCCTTATGTTGTCTTGGAAAATAAAAACCTGTCTCTGCAAGTTGCCATTGCTTTGTTTCTTTTCTTATTCCGTCGACTTTCTGCCGCAGAAAAGCTGACACGCACACAATGCTGGTGGCCGTTCAACTGCTAAGTGACTCATTCTCTGCCTTTCCTTTTTTTATTTATTTTTTATTTTTCCAGTTGTGGTAGTCATCGTCCCTGAAGTTGAAGTTGGAGCTGACAGGACAGCTGCTTCACCAGAGAGAGCAAGCGTTCACGAGTAGACTCTCGTCAAGCCCCGACTAGAAAACACTTGTCTGGACATTTGCTCGGTAACACTCTAAACTAGAGCCTGTGAATGACCATCCAGTCGAATCAACACCCCTACAGTCTCCAACACAACTACAGCCACTCGTGTCGCTGCCCATTGTGCATAAAATGTCACCCCGGAGCCGCGTGGAAATACGACGAACGGCTCCGGCCGCCTTTGTACTGTACACACGAATAGTGGAGCTAATTGGCTACGTTTCCAATTCTCCCAGCTTTGTTTGCTGAGTGGGCTAATGCCGTTAATGCAAAGTGCCGGCCTCTCAAACACACCGCAATCTGTCACGGCCTTTTTTTGTGTGTGTCACAAAAGCGGTCTTGACATATAAATAAGCTAAACAAAAAAAGCACAACAACTAACTACTAGTTACAGGACAAACTGTTGTAATTGAGATTGATTAAAGTGAAGTTTAGACAGACAGACTGAGATCTAAGGCAACATGGTGGCTCAATGGTTAGCGCTGCTATCTGTAGAATCTGCAGAGCCCGAGCCTTTTCCCTGGGTTCTGTCCAGGTACTCCGACTTCCTCGAGCAATCTCAAGTATAAAGAATGCTGGCACCAGCTGGGATCATCTGCAGCATCTCTATGACCTCAAGTGCAGGTAAGCTGGTTATTTAAAATGGATAGATGAATGGATGGATGCACGGGTGGGTGGGTGGACACGTGAACCTTAACTCTACATTTCCCTGACTTCATTTCCTGGAAACAAGTTTCTATTTTCAGTGCTCGTCCACGGCAGAGAGAGAAATATATACACATACGTGTGTATTTTTTCTTATTGACCTACAGGAGAATTTATCTCAGAGCGGGTTTCCCTTCATTAGCCCCCTTCCAAGGCCTCTCCATAAGCACCAAGTGCAGAGTAAATTCTTGATCCTCAGGAGTAATGGACCTCGGCAGCCACAGAGCTGCTGCGTGTGTTAAAAGCCACACTGCCCACTTGGTTTTCCTCCGCAAAGCTGTTGAAAATTGTCAAGCTAATGAAGCCGCATTAACAGAAAGAGAAGAAAGGAAACAAGCAGGAGGAAATTACTGACTTAATATGAAGGAGACAGAAAAAGAGGCAGGGACCATTCGGGAGCATCTGCGACACATAGAAGTGAATTTCAGGCCCAGGTCGTTCTCAGTTTGGCAATCACGTAGGTGAGCGATGTTTGTTGCTGTGTGTTAAACCACAAAGCTGGGGAATATGAAATAACATGCGATTTATGGCTGCATCAGAGGATGATCACAATGGAAGCGATAAAAGTTTACAGATTTAATTAGTCGTGAGATAATACAGCTGGCTATAATGTCTTTGTGTTCTACTAATTAACAAATTGTCACAATTCTTCCGCATTTACGCCTGTCTCTCCCCCTGCACGTGTGATTGTCTGTGTGTGTGTGTGCGCGTGAGTGCGTGTGCCGCACGCTCCGTACCGGAGCCTCCTGCACTTGCCAGGCTTCAAATGTGCATATTTTTCCCCCCGTGCTGAATAATTTTTGTCAGGTGTGCAGTCAGGAGTTTGAGCAATGCTCTGTGATCAAGAAGCATCATAATTAACATCTTAAACCCCAACTGGAGGTGTGCTCATTTGAGATTTCCTCCGCCACGTTGCGGGGGGAAAATTGCAGGGATTCGCTGTCTTCTAACCGACCTGCAGAGTGAGCAAATTAGGCAGCGATGTTTTCCTCCGCAAAACTGGGTTAAATGTGGGGGTTTTCTGCATTGTGCGATAAGCACAGATCTTGCAAACATTTGCACTTCCCTTTGTGCCCGTCCCAAAATTAGACAACCTAGTAGTACAGGAGAATTTACACTGAGTCCCTCTGAATGGTTGAGAAATAAGACCTAATGACTTTTCGCGGCTTAGCGCGCACGTTCAAGGCACGCCGCTCATTGTCACCGTGCGCACACGTACGCACGCACAGGCGGAGGAAGTAGTATCTTCGGAGGGGGGGGCAATTAAGATGGTTAATCCGTGAGCTTGGAAACGTGCAGGACAAAAATATTCCTGGAGGAAGCTTTTTCACAACAAGCTCCCTAAGATCAAGTGCATGAATAAATTACAGGCACAATTAAAGGAAATGTCAAATGACGGCTGTATGGAGCATTAATAACAATGCTCAAGCCGTGTTTAAAAGGAACCGGGGCCCGAAGAGGATGATCAATGTAGATTTAATGGGGCTCCTTATGGACTATGGGACCTGAAATAATACAGTTAGGCTCCACCAAGGCCCAGGGTGATTATTGACCTGGTGGCGAGGTACACGAGGGTATCACGACCGGGCTGGCGAAGGAGAAGGAATTTGTGCGTCTCGGGGAACGGGGGTGGGGGGAACTGACAGTAGAGAAGGTCGACGAGCAGTGATGTATGTGAGCAAGTGAGGGAGAGGAAGCGAGGGAGGGAGGGTGGGAGAGACTTGGAAGGGAATGCTTATCAAAAACAGTGACATGTTAGCCTTCTGCAGCTCCGTTTGAGCAGCAACCCAATTTCCTTCTGCTGGCAAAGGCAGTTTTGAATTAAAGTCAAGTAAATTTTCTTTTTATAGCCATGACAAATTTGTCCCAGGGGACTTTGCAATCACCACAGCATGCAAAACTGCCCCCCCTCTCCCTCTTTCTCTCTCTCTCTGCAAGACCCTCCAAGAGGAAGAATTAAGTTCCTCACTGAACCTCCAGAGGAGCATTGGACTCCATGCTGAATCTCCGGGAAGCCACTGACGTGCTGTAAACAACAGCAGAAAAGCTCAAAGGAGGGGAGAAAAGACCTCGCCGGGTTTAGTGTTACAATGTGGTAAAAACTGCACGACAAAAGGACTCGGCGCAAAACTTCGGTCTCGTCCAATAACCAGCTCGGTATCACTCAGACCCCCGTGCACGGCTCCTCTTGCCCACAAAGAAAAAGCCACATTCGCACATTCTCTGAGTGATTTTAACACCCCACTTTGCACTTTGCCGTGTTTTCAGCCACTTGCAGCTCATTGTATTGGATTTCTGGTACACACACACACACACACACACACTTGAGTTCCCAATGGCTCTCACTGACCCCCCACATGTAATAACGGGTATCCTCTCCCGGCTTTATGCACTCACACGAGGTGGTTTTTATGCTGCCTGTCCGGGAAGAAATGCAGACTGGTTGGCACAAACGGGACAGAAAAGCATGTTAGAAAACCAACTTAGACCTGGTAGCTGGTTTGAAGGGTTGAATACTTCCTAGTGGCTGGGGTTTTTTTCTGTCAAATGCAGCCCTCAAAGGTTGAACATGACAAAATTAGAGTTCTTAGATGTTGTAGACTCTGATGCCTAAAGCTCTACGATGTAGAACCCCCCACATGTAATAACGGGTATCCTCTCCCGGCGATGTAGAGCTTTAGGCCCATGGGCTGTCTTTTTGGAGCATTTGTTAGTCCTCTGTACATGTTTCCTTACAACTATACTCTCGACTCTCAGTGATCCCCTTTGTGATGTCACTAAACTACCTTGTATTTGTCCCAGTCCAAATGCAGAAGATCCAGCAAAGCTTCAGTTGAAGCAGGGAGCTTTTCTGCTGAAGGCCGTAAACAGAGAGCTAGATATACTGTTTTTCCAGATTTAGGATTGTCTGAGGTCCAGGATAAAATAACACAGATCAGTAAATGAGTAAAATGTGGGAACTAATGCACTATGCTATAATATGCATAAGATGAAATATACTTTTCACTATCTGTTGCTGTCACATTTTTGGGCTTAAAAAAGACATTTATCCCAAGGCTTCGCCGAGTAATATTGCTATTTGCATTTCTTTCTGCCACCTCTGAAAGTCTCTAAGCCATCATCTTGCCACCCTATGAATATTATCCTGGAGCCCTCTCTGTCAGACTTGCGAAAAAATGTGAAGAAGATGAGCCAAAATGAAAGCAAGAATACAAGGCGAGTTGAAAAGTTGTGACTTAATCCGTCGCATTGACTCCTGTGCTGTGGTGGGATGCATCAATCTGTTTTTTGTTTTTTTCAACTGGCAAAAAAATCAATTTGAATTATGGTCAAATTAAAGGAATTTTCCCTTTTAAGACCAGAAGCAGAACTTTCTCTCAAAGGACTATGCAATCTGTTTGTCATAAATCATGCCAAACAGATAAATATATTCATTCATTCATCTTCCATTCCCACTTCTTCCCGAGCTCAGGGTCACGGGGATCTGCTGGAGCCTATCCCAGCTGTCATAGGGCGAAGGCAAGGTACACCCTGGACAAGTCGCCAGTTCATCGCAGGGCCACATAGAGACAAACAAGCATTCACAGTCACATGCACACCTACGGACAATTTAGAATTTTCAATTGACCTCACATGCATGTTTTTGGAGTGTGGGAGGAAGCCAGAGAACCCACATATATATATATATATATATATTTGTACATATATATATATATATATATATATATATATATATATATATATATATATATATATATATACATATATATATATATAAATATATCGATACACACACGCATATGGATATAGTATGTGGTATAGATCGATAGATAGATAGATAGATAGATAGATAGATAGATAGATAGATAGATAGACTTCACTGGAGCCACAGATTTAATGAGAACTTGGTGCAAACATTGCAAATGGTAGATCAAAAATAAATTATTTAAACGTCATTGACCGTTTGACTCATTACGGAATGCTGCATTCCATGATATCCTCTCAAGGCAGGGGTTGCATTCCCATGGCTCAGATAATGAGCAGAAACAAACTTTTCCCCCAGCAGACAGTCTGATTTGTCAAAGGCCAGTCAAGCTCCGGAAAGCACACACGATACAGAGTGATGGACATTAGATCTGACAACGGACTCGTCTTGATGTTGATGTTGAGTCATCTGCCAGTGACATATCATGGTTAAATTCCCCATATTGCACTCATTTGCAGATTTTTATTTTTCTTCCAGTGCAGCAGCTTCAGACGACTAATTAGCCTGCCAAGAACTACAGATAAGAAGACAAAATAAACTCTTTTTCCCCAGAAAACAGTATATTCCAGCTCTTAGCTTCGATGGACTTTTCGTATGGTTCAGAAGGGGACAAAAGTTAGAATGAGGTGGAGCAAACACCGGCCTGGGGCTGTTGTTGCCAGACTGGTGCAAAATATCTGAGGTGTCATCGCCCTTAAACACCACAAAGGGTCGGTTAGTACAACTGGGAGTTTCAGTCCATTTCTATAAAAAATGAGACTACCAAAAGAAGTAAAGGAGGATTTTTTATACATTCCTGGCCATTTATAGATAGTAAAGTGAATTTTGCTTGATATCAGTCAGACTAGGACTAGTAATCTCAGAAAGTCACCCACTGTCTGCAAGTCTTACATTGTGTTTGTGCTACAACAGAAACTTCCATGTTAGGCAAGAGGGTAAAATCACTGGCCGACCGTGAGGTTGTCTCAAATTTGAGCGTGTGTCTGGCTATGGTGTCGCCAATAGCCTGGGAGACATGTCAAAGATACCGCTGCCCTTTGTGACTCCAAAAAGGTGCCTGTCAACGCGAGCTATGTGAAAGGCCAACCGTACAAAAGAAGGAAATTGAGAATTTCCCCCCTCATTTCTGTGTTCAAGACGGTTACCGGTAAAAAAAATAAATAAATAAAAAAACATCTGTAAAGGGTAAATCACGCACACACACACACACACACGCACGCACGCACGCACAATCGTGTACGAGTCCGTGGCTGCGGTTCCGCGGTCCGTCGCGGGGGGGTGCACTTTCCCCCCCTCCAGGTGCGCCCCTCTCGCTCCCTCGCTCCCTCCCTCCCTCCCTCCCTCCCTGCACCTTCCTTCCCAGCCCCTCGTGCTCCATTGCCGCCGCCGTGCAGTCCGCCTCTTCTTCTACTTCGCGGGAGGAGGAGAGCCGACTGGATGCGCAGAGGCTGTCAGCCCCGCAGGAAGCTTTTTGCCAGCGAGCCCCGGCTTGCGGTCCACGCGCTTTCGGGATATGCGGGCGAGGACGCGCAAAGCCAAATAGACGGCGAGGGACGCGTTGAATGTGATTCAGCACGGCAAACAACGTGGGTGTTGTGTGCGTGCGTGTCTCTCTGTGTGTGTGTGCGCGCGCGCGCGTGTGTGTGTGTGTGTGTGTGTGTGAGAGAGAGAGAGAGACTCTGTGCGTGCGTGTGTGTGTGTGTGTGTGTGCGCGCGCCTTCCCTGCGTGCGTGCGTGCGTGTTATTGCTGGGGAGTGGAGCAGCAGAAGGCAGAGCAGCGATACGAAACGCGTGTCTTCGCACGTCCTGCGTTTGCCGTGTGTCCGAGCAGCGGCTCAGCTTTTTTTTTTTTTTTTTTCTTCACCTGTGTGAACGACCTTGCTGCCGGGAATTGAACACATACACATACCTATATATTCTTCCTTTCTCTATTTCCCTCCATCTCTGTCTCTGTCTCTCTTCTTGTCTTGCTTGACAAGGTTTCCATGGAGGATCAATCTGTCGCTTTTTCCGTGAGGGCTGCATTCGGTTCCCGCCGCTCTCAAGATATCTCAAGATAAGGTAAGACACCCAGCAACAACAACAACAACAACGACAACAACAACAACAACAACAAAAATTTACACACAAAGGGAGCTTTGGTAATGGTGGGGGTGAATTATTAAAGCAAGCAATATTTATGTGCTGAAATATTAATTGTTGGAGTCAACAGGCTCACACCTCGGCCTTTCTTGCCTTTCACCTCCAATTGGCCCATAAATTCCTAATGCCTCATATTTGATTATAATTATAGACGGCAAGGAGGAAGCGTGACGTGCCCTCCCCGCTGCAACCTTTTCTCCCAAACTGAGTCCCTGCCTTGGCGGGGAGAGCTCGCGGCTGCCGGCATCTTAGTAGTGTCATGCTCATCATCTTCATCATCGTTATCATCGTTACTGCCAGTATTTCCATAAACACGGAGCAGTGCGTGGCTTTCCTGGTGCAACTGTTAAAGAGGCAGTGCTGAATTGCCCCCTCCGGCGGTGTTTCCGCCTCTGCCTGCTCCTGGTGGTTCTCCACCTGGTGTGGTGCCACACTGCAGCCTGCCTCCCCTCACCTCCACCTGGAGATCCAGGATGATAAAAAAAAAAAAAAAACACTATTTAGGCGGCTGCACATCTGCCTTGGGCCGAATCGCACGGCCGGCCGCGCCAGTGTAGGAATTTAACAGAGGGAAAAACATTTTCAAGGTGTGTGTGTGTGAGTATTTTCATGGAACCTCCTTCATGCGTGTCCAATATGGGGATTGCGGGCATGCACTCGTTTTCCAACCTGTTCAACGCCAAGTAAAGTTTTTTCCCAGTGCGTTGTGCCATTGTGCGCACCGGAACGCAGCTCCGGCCTTCAAAGTATTATAAGCTCACTCCCACTCTGGCAGCTGGGCTGTTTGCTCAACAAGCGTGGCACCTGGAGGGTGAAGAGGGTGGAGAGCGACGAAGGCTCTGGATGCGGCCGCTTGCACATTTGCTCAGCGCCGTGTTGTCACAGGAAGGCGCCCTCCTCGATCGAGAGTGATTCACCCCGCCAAGCTTTTCCTCGCCACCTTTTTTTTTTTTTTATCACCATCATCGTTAGCGCCATTATCCATGAGTGGAGAGGGCGTGTGTGTGTGTGTGTGTTTTTTGTGTGTGTGACTGGATGTGCTGCTGCTGCTGCCGTGTGGGTGCCTACAGTACACACAGTTTTTTTTTTTTTTTATGAGCACCCTAGTCAGTATAATATCCCCGACAGAATTTTCGGTTTCGCATTTGTGAATTATTGATGAGATTGGCATTAAAGATAAATGGGCGAGTTGGATTTGGCCGTGGGATGGTGCCATCCCGACAATACCCCCTCGTTGCAAACCGTAAAAAAATAAAATAAAATAAAAAAAAAATTGCAAAGTCGACAGAAGCCTGATACCCGCCGTACCAAACGCACCCCCACCCCACCCCACCCCACCCCCGCCAGCCTGCAGGTGCCAGCCGTTTGCACGCGCCGGGCCTATCGCTGAGGTACGGCGGCGTGCAGGCGGGACTCCTCTCCGGAGCGAGCGTACCAATCCAATTTGGCACACTTTGAGGGGAAGAGAGAAACAGGGAGGGAGAGCAGACATGAAAGGTAGGGGGATAAAACCCCTGGGCAGCGGGGGCGGGGGGGACATTTGGGGGGGGGGTTGTGGGGGAGGGGGTGTCACCACGTGTCTGGTTCCACTTCCAGGCGGCTGACAAACAATTAGAGGGACCATAAGTAGCGTTGTGAAGCGGCCTCGCCCCGGGATTAGGCTACAAATGAGCCACACATCGCGGCTTACGTCTTAAAAAATGCAAAGCCCCGCGTTTGTGCGTGCGCGTGCGTGCGTGCGTGCGTGCGCGTCAGCACGTGTAGGCACGGTGTTAAATGTCTGGAGCGCGGCGAGAAAGTTTAGGTGTTTGTTTTCGCTGTGTGTGGCCTGCGTGACATTTGCCAGACGGGTGTAGTTCCGTGCGTCTGCCCTCACTAGATCCCCTACACCTCGCGAGGATTCTTTCCTTCTCTCTTTCTTTAGGGGTGACACGTCAAGCTGCGTGTCTTCCACGCAGGTGCCAAAATGAATGTGCGCGCAAAGCCCTGGGATGCTCGCGCACGTGTTGCATCGGCGCCCGACCCCGCTACTCCGCTCCCCTCCCTCCGCTCTCTCCTCTCCTCCTCCCCCGCTCTCCCCCTTGCGTGCATGTTTGACATTTCATAATTGCATCATTACTCGCTCAGTCTCCTCCCGCAGGAAGTGGGCGCAGCAGCGCAAAATTTCGCGACGCACGCTCGGCACGGGCGCGCTCTCCCGCCCCATTTTGATTGTGGACCCGGGCGGAATGTCTTCCTCATCAGGTCGTCTTGATTCACCCCAGCATGTGGGCCAGACACCCGCCGCCGCGGCTGAATCAAATTGATTGGACGCCGACCAATTCCCAGGTCCAAGTTTTCTCAGGCAGCCAGAAAGTGAATCTGTCCAAGTGAAGGATGAGCCCGGGTGCCTCGCCCTCCGCTCCCGTAATACATCGCCGTGGCTCTTGTCCCATATGCCTCTTGGTGTCACGCTCAGACATCTCGGTGTGCGAGTTGAGCGAAACCTCGAGCCGCGGAGTCACGACGCGCCGACTAGCATGAGGAAGAAGGCGTCGCACTAGCGGAACCTGGACTCCACATCCAGTTGACGTAGCGAGACAGCTGCACCGTTGTGACGGACCGTTAATTGCATCATGTCGACAACAGAATAAAAACGTCCCGACTTTATGGAGTTTGGTGTTTTATGGCTAAATCATGTTCCAACAGGTCAAGCTCCTCTTCCACGACTGCCATTTGGAAAAAATAAAATAAAAGCTTATTGGATGAAAGGCTCGTTGGCCCGTGCCTGCCAAAGATGACGTTGCCATGGAAACAGCTTCTACTGTTATCAATCATCGACCGTCTGGCAGGTAAACCGTCTTATTTTTTACGTGAGTAATGATTCTCTCCCCGGTCCGGACGTTTACAGTAGCGGGATTACCTCTGAAGAGCAGAAAATCGTGTCAGTGTCAGCGGTGACAGGGCGGCTCCGGGTTTTTAAAGGAGCGCTCCTTCGCTATCGACTTCTGTTCACAACAAAGACGTGATATTTCCTTCCCACAGCCATTTTACACCCTTCCCTGTTCACTTTGTCAGCTCCCCGAAGATTCCCCGCCACTTTCGCGGATTTTCTGGAAATAGAAATTGACAACTTGTTTTTGGTCATCAGTTGACTGTTACAGTCATGGAATTGCGTTTAGATTCGGTCCCAGCCCACCTCTGGTTTCCTGTGCCGTGTTGTCTACCCGCGGGCGCCGAAATCCTCCCAGGAAAAACAAAAGGCAGACCGGTGATTCAGTCTGGCTGGCTTCCTGGCACCACCTCTGTCTGCTTTTATTTTACCAATTATAGACTAAATGAATGGGAGAAAAAGACTCCATGTTTTGTCCCGCGCTGTTCTTCGTTTCCGCTCCTTAGCCAAAGCAAAAAACAATCCAGTCGGCTCTGCAAAGCAGGCGCCAACGGCAGCGCCATTGCGAGGATTCTCACAATAGTTTTGCTTTTCTTTGTGTACTGGTACATTGTCAGAAAATTTACTTTGAAAATCCCAAAGTAATATGAGGCGCACGTCCAAGTTTGTTTTGGGTTTTTTTTTTCCCTCTCAGATTCTGAGCGTTGGATCCAAGCCTCCCGTTGCGTCCTTAATTATTGTGATTTTCCCAAGATTTATTCTCGTGCCATCTTGTTCCAGTCCTTATGCTCAGGCTGTCACTGTGTTTTTCTCCAACAGATTGTCTGGACAGCGGATCGTTCCACGGGCCCCGATGGAGGATGGAGCCAGGTGACTTGTTTATTCCCGTTGACTCCATAGAGGAGGAAGCCACTCTGACCTGTGATGCCAAGGGAATACCGCCTCCTCAGTACAGGTCAGAGCACAGGGTGGTGACAGTGTGAGGAGGGCTGGAGGTGAAGTGGCTGCTCTTTAATTGAGATTTTAAAGAGAAGAAATCAATTCTGGTTCGTATTTTGCAATGGAAATAAGTGAACATGAGTATTATAACTTGTCCTATTATATAATAACTCTGCAGTTTGTGAGCTTGTGACCTCTGTGTTGCTGTCATGGTGGAGATACAGTTACATTGGGTTGACTAGGAGAAGCTTAAAATCACGCATTGACTGCGAAAATTTGCAAAATCCATTTTTACTTTTACCTTTTAAAAACTATTCCACCTTAATTCTTTTAAGCACTGATGCCTCATTTTATATAGTATTATAATTTCTAAAACCTTTTACTCTGACTTTGTCAGCACACTGGTTTCCATGTTGTCGTTTTTTGACATGGAGCTTTAGCCCACAAGTGGTCTTTGCACCTATCTCCACATTAGCGATATGCAATAAAGCATCACTTGACACATGCTAGTTCTTCAGATCTGCTCGCCTCCCTATTTTAGGTCGGCAATGAGTTGTGTTGTTTGTTTTTTTTGCTGACTTTGCTGACTTCTCTTTTGTTTGAATTGTTTTGGGGCAGGGGAGCTTATGAACTGATGGTCTCACGCACTATATGAATGTTCTCCGTGGACAAAAATGTCCCTCTTTCTGCTCTATACAGAATTTCAGTCAAAGAACGGTTGGAACGGAGAAGCACTGCGACTCCACCTGTGATTGCTGTGATCACCGATTTCTTGAAATATAGCTTTTATGCAAAAATCTTGTTTAGACATATGTAGTGTGATGTACTGTTCAAGACTGACGGATGACACTTTAAGGCATATCCGTCACAGAAAATAGAGACGCCAAGGGAATGAAGAAGAAAAAGGAAGGCGCGGATTGAAAAGGAGCCTCAGTCTCGTTAAAAAGCTTTGCTAATTCTTATAGACCAAAATTGCAGCCAATCTTCCCTCTTCTCTGCTTCTCTGCCCTTAATGTATCTCTCCTGCATCCTTAATGCATTCCTCCCGCAGTATGCATTCATGGAAAAACAACAACAACAACAACATTAGCCCTAAGAAGGCTGAACTTGGCATAAACGGCAGAATTACTGCGGCTGAATTAAAACGGCTCATTATTTCGAGCTCTTCAAGCTCCTTGCCTAGGACCAGATATTTCCATGTCCTGATTAAAGGTGAGGTGAGCATGTTCTCCGTTGTGTCTCCTCCAACGGGCTGCACCAGGCTTTGTATGCCCTCAGCACCTCTCCGGCTCCTCTCTTGAAGTGTAAATGGGCTCGCACGGCTCCCTCCCCCAGCTCCCCTTTCTTCTGCCAGCCTTGTCACTCACAAAGAGATGAGACCTTCATAATATGCACATTGTAGAGGCATCGCAGAGGAGAAAGACAAATCTTGCGAAAAAAAAAAAAAAAAACCTTCCTTTTCCACAGTAGGTAGCGGCGGGGCTGCTGCTTTTTAATAGATTCTAAAAAAAAAAAAAAAAATCTCACCTGCTACCTGAGCTGCGATTTTTTTTTATTTTCTTTTATTTTTTATGCTTTTGGCTCTGAACCGAGGGATTGAGCTGGAATAGACAAGTTGTTCTGGCATCCGCTGGTCAGACAACATGTGTCTCAAGCACAGTAATTCAGTTTTGAAGTTGTTATTGGATTGCCTTCTTGATGTTCAGGGCACTGCTGAACAGCAGAGGTCAGAATGAGGTTAAAATTGTTCCTCCGGACAGAGAACCTTGGAATCTTGAGTGCTATTTTTCATGCATACTCCCTCTCAGACTTTTCTTGGCTTTCGAAGCGGTGGTGTCGAGCTCGATACAAGCAGGGACACTTAAGTCTCATTCATAAGTGTCAGGAAATTCCAGCAAACTCCCATCAGCATACATTGGTACTTTCATTAGTGATTTTTTTTGGGGGGTAGACTTGAAAGCGTTTGGTCCACCGTGGCCCTGATCGTTTCCTCTTACAAGCAAAAGTGAAAATACAGTACTCCTTGCTTGAGAGAATGATGAAACATTCTTGAGAAGAGTTGTGCCCTTGAGCCCGTTAATGCTCATTTCTAAAGAGGCCAAGTGTTGTGATGACAGAGTAACTTTTTTTAGCTGAAAAAATGGGACTATTTCAAATCAATCATTAGCCTCATATTAAATCTCTTAGGTGACTTAATTTGTCTGTTAGTAAAACTGCAGTGGAAAGTTTCTTGCCCCCCCCTCCTTTCCAGTGCCTGCTAAGTGTTGGAAAGATGTAATGGAAGGTGAAGAGGAGTGTAAAAGGTATCCTTTGTGGCATTAGCCCAGTGTTACCTCTTGCCAAGTGCTAATGTTTTGGCCTAATGAGAAGTCAAAGGTGGAATAATGTCACATTATGTAAATATAATATGGCAGAGAAGAGGTGATTATCACGAAGACTGATGATGATTTCCGCGATGGCTCCTCAAACCTTAACACAACCCTCTAATAGCAGAGGACAGCTTTGTCTATACGTGAATTATACTCGGAGATTAAATTTTAACTACCCCACTGAGCAAAGTAAAATGGCTGCAGTTGCTTGAAGTGAAATTTGAGCCACGCATAAAATAGAAAAGTAAGACTGCAAAATTGCATTCATTGGAAAAAGTACAATATGAACTGAAGCATGAGCAAACTCACAGTCTATTAAAAAAATGTAATTCTATTGAATGATTGTCTATAAAAAAAAAACCTTTAAATTCAAGTCTAAGTGTTCTCTTTATGGCATTCTCAGTTTTTAGGAGCCTCGGTGTAAAATTTAGATTCAGTATTCAGGAAGCTATTCAGGTCTGTTGAATTACACGGAATCACAAAAAGTTCAGGTCTCACTAAAATGTCTGTCAGGACTCGGGCCAGGCGGCATCATATTAAAAAATGCTGAAGGCAAACAGCCCAGATGGAACCGTATGTTTTCTGGTGAGCTCAACCAGCTCATCAACCTTTTGAATCCACAGAGGAGTTGCTTCATTCATACTCGAGGAAAAATAACTCATTTCATTAACACTAATATGAGTCAAAAGCAAAGTCGTCAAAGTAATTTTTTTGTCATGCATTAGCTTAATGCTATTTGTGAGTGTAGCTCACAATGCTGATGAGCAAGGAGAAATAAAGTCATAATGCTTACAATGCTTACTGAATAATTCAGTTTACATTCTAGCTATAAGCACAAGTTCCTGGAGCCAATGGCTGGTTTTAGCTGACTAGCTGAACTGGCTAACAACTTTCTCCTCTCGAGAGTCTCTTTTAACAGATGCCGCTTATGTGGTTCCATTTTGCTTTTGCGCCGAGAGACACTCTCCTGAGGCTTTATTAACTGACATCTGCACTGTGGCTCTGCAATTTCTCTAGATCAGACAGATTTTCTGCCTGGAACCTGTTGCCTTTTTCATCTTAGGTCTGAAAGCTCAGGTATATCTTAAAATGAGCACTCTCCTTTTGAGAATATATTAAAAAACATGAGCGCGCCAATCCCAGGTACTAGTGGCTGCCTCAAGTGTGCACTTGAATGCCTCCACATTAGCAAAAATGTGCCACGTTTTCGTCTGAATTCACTCGAGTTTACTTCGCAGAGATTTCCAACTCCTGTCAAACCACCTTGGTTGGAGGGAAGAATCGAACCGTGCGAATTGCCAGGGACTGATGGTGTCTTTGCCCTCACAGATGGTCATTGAATGGGACTCTCATAAATCTGGGCCTGGATCGCCGACGGCGTCTGTCTGGGGGCAACCTCATTATAAGCAGCCTGGACCGCTACCAGGACGCGGGGCTGTACCAGTGTATGGCCTTCAATACAGTCGGAGCGATCCTCAGCAGGAGAGCCAGCCTGCAGTTTGCCTGTAAGTTGCACAAAAGTGGTTTTTCTTTGCTCAGATTGCACGCAGACTGCACTTAAGAAAATATAATGCCGCGTCCACAAAAGCGTGTGCACCATATTTGCAATATTTATCGGAGTGCAGCAACGTGGCTTTGGAGCCGCGTTTATCCTTGACGCAGCATGAAAGCTGTGTGGGCACATCACACAACCGCATTGCTTTGCTCATGATCCCAGATGCAGAAGAATGAATCATTTCTCCAAAGGGAATGCATGTAAAAAAAAAAAAAATATGAAAGTCAAAAATTTTGAAGTGTTCATTTAAAAAAATTAGAAAAAAGGATTTACAGTATGCTCTTTCCAAATGTCTGCCGCACAGAAACAGATAAATAACTTCTGTGTTGCTTTCATGTCGCAGATGGACAGACTGGTGGGCAAACACCTTTATAGAGACAAGTACAAACTCTGTGTGTTTTGTTATTATCTATTCAAGGCAAGAACAAAAAGAGATTTTTTTTAAATTATTTTCAACACCTCAACTCGGTGGTTTCCAGCCAAACTGAATAATTTTGGCTTCGTTTGACAAAAATATGCACGGCTGGGGTAATAAAATAATAATGACATTTAACGGCAGCTCTTTGCAGTTCCATGCATGCTGGATATTTTACACTGTCGAGGTGAGTCTGAGTCAATAAAAGTGGGAGCTGTAAAATGTGTCGATGTTAGGAAGGCGATACCTGCTAGCTTTGAAAAATGGGAAAATATGCACATCCTGTTATTTCTTTCCATCTGAGTACTTTTTGTAATTTTTTTATAAAAAGAACACAAGTAAACCAATTACAGCTTTCAGTGCAATCTCAGAAATGAATGAGGATCTGATTTTGCAGGTTAATATTAAGACATACATTATGGGCGAGCGGTTTGGAAGCTAGACAGGTATTTAAAGTGTCCAAAAGTATTGATCGCTTCAACAGACAACAGGGTACCAGGACTGTGGATCATTATTTAGTGTTGCATGGAAAGTTCCTTCTTTTTATTGGACTTTCTGTCTTCCTGGCAAACTATTATTACAGACATTGGCTTTATTAGCGCATTTGCTGTTATAACCTGCCTTGGCTGGCCGGGTTCCCATGGCATTAGACCTTAGGTCCAGAAGTCTGCGCTGTGTTCAGACTTTAAAAAGCCACTCGTACGAAGAAGCCATTTTATTGGACCTGTGTCTCTCTTCTCATGACTTCGCCGGGATGCAATCCTCATGGCTATTGCCTTCTGGGCTGTGTCAGTTTTAATCGTCTCTGTTTCTCAAGATCCCGCGGTTCATCTCTCCTTCCCCACTTATCGCTTTTCCCTTCTCAGACTTGGATCATTTCAAAGTCCACACCAGGAGTGCGGTGTCGGTGCGCGCGGGCCAAGGAGTGGTGTTGCTGTGCGGGACGCCCACTTCCTCGGGCGGTGAGCCTTCTCCTTATCCAGCACTAGAGTCTGCATTTAGAGAGGTGTTTGGCTGCCCAAGAGTATAATCCTCACCTTGAATAACGTCCGCCTCCTCGTTTGTCCTGCAGACCTCACGTATGCATGGGTTTTCAACGAGTACCCGTACTTTGTCCAGCAAGACAACCGGCGTTTCGTGTCGCAGCAGACGGGGAACCTCTACGTCGCCAAGGTGGAGCCCTCCGACGTGGGCAACTACACCTGCGTGGTGATGAACAGCGTCACGAAGGGCAAAGTTCACAGCTCACCGACGGCTCTGATCCTCAGGACAGACGGTAAGACGGCAGAGCCGGCGGTGGCGGGCGGCGCAACGGCTTGGAGCGGCCTCCCTTTTTCTTTTCCCCCTCCACGAGGTGGCTTTAATCATCGCGCAAAGCTCGAGTGCTCTTTGTCCCCATTGTGCCTGGTTCGCGATTGACTCACCGAGTGCTAATGCCTGTAAGTGAACAGTTGCTACTCAATGTAGGCCAGCAAACAAAGCAACCCAAATCTCGTCTTTGCTGACTTTGCCTTCTTGCGATCCGCGTTCCTCTTTTTAAAAGCTTCACCCGCCCTCCCCCCGTGCGCTCGCTGGCGTTCTCGGGGGCCTGTCCTTGGTGGTTTGTTCTTCTATTCTCTGTTATGCTTTCATGGAAACAGTGAATAAAGATTGCCTGCGCAGTGAATAAAACATGAGCCAGACGTCATTTGACCATTACATTGAGTGTTCCGGTGGCTTAACCAGTTGGTTTCTACTCGCACATGGACTTGTGTGAATTTGAATCGGCCATAATCCTCTGATCCTGGACCCGACTTACTCTCCCAAGGCGGATTTTTATGAGCAGCATCAGAGTGTCAGAGGTCCGCAGCCACCCACTTGTGCTTTGGGACGATTGTCAAATGTTCCAGACTGAACGGGAAAGAGAAGAGGAAAACAAAAAAAACTTTTTGAAAATATGAAATCCACGCCATCTATAGCGTCTATAGGGAGCCTCCGCCAATTATTTCATGCTAGTGTTTCTTCAGAGATACCCCTCTTTGTGTTGTTGCCCATCAGGGAGAGTTCGCTCATGTGTCTTTAATCCCTCCTCTGTTCGTTGCAAGCGCGATACTGTTTGGCCTGTGTTGCAAGTTGTATTGCTTGTGCACCATGAATAATGGAGGGAACTGAGCAAGAAGTTTTTTTTTTTCCTGCTTGTGCGTGTTCTCCGCAGGAGTGATGGGCGAGTACGAGCCGAAAATAGAAGTTAATTTCCCCGACAATGTGCCCGCCGCCAAAGGATCAACAGTTACGCTGGAGTGTTTCGCCCTCGGGAAGTAAGCTGGATTCCTTGAAGCATGGTTTCAATCATCCGCCGTCTTTCATTCCAGACGAGGAGCCTCCGGTTCTCTTTGTCGCGAAGCCGCTGTGGCAATTATATTTCTTACAGCGTCGCATCAAGCCACGATTAATCTGAGGATGATAGGAGATGGCTTCTTCTTCTTCTTATTCCGCGTTGTTGCTCTTAAAATTAAGTTGATTCTTAACTGCTCATCCGCAAAAAAAAGAATTAGAGAGAACCTGCTCTCGGCTCTGTCTCGCACTTTATTGCGGGATTACTGTTACATTCTATAGAGGTCCAAAAATTAGCAACAGCCTTTAAAGTTCAAAAGAGAAAAAAAAATGTATCCTGATGATTTTGCTGAGCGTATGTGTCTCCTCCAGCCCTGTGCCTGAGATCACCTGGAAGAGGGCGAACGGTGTCCCCTTCCCCAGCAAAGTCAAGATGAAGTATTCCAACGCTGTGCTGGAGATTCCCAGCTTCCAGCAGGACGACACAGGGGGATACGAGTGCGTGGCTGAGAACAAGATGGGCAAGAACACAGCAACCGGTCGGCTGGCCTTCTACGGTACTGTTTTTTTTTTTTTTTTTTCTTAACACTAGTAGATGGTGTAGCACACAAGATGCTGTAACACACAAAAAGTGTGAGTTTAATAAACATTTGTTGCGCTGCATCTTTTATTCGCTGCTCTTTTTTTCCCCAGCTCACGCTAACACTAGGTTAGCTGGGACAGGTGACCCTGCTAGTAAAGGGCCACGCAGAGAGAAACAAACCACCCACCACACTCGCATTCACACCCACACGCCGTTCAGAGTTGCCAGTGATCCTTGCTGTTCACGTCTATGGACTGTGAGAGAAAGCAGCAGCACCGGGAGAGAAGCCACTCAGACTCAGGGAGGACAGAGCCAGCAGCTGGTTCACACGCTATGCATCGCTTGTCGACTGAAGTGGCCACGTAGCATCATTAGCTCCACCCACAACCTGCTTTTCACGCCGTTTTTTTGTTTGTTTTCACATCTGTGAGCGGCATTGACCACGAGGTATGCATCAACGGTAAATAGTATATTGGAAATAATGCCACAAAACCGAGTTGGGAGGCTGTTATTGGATTCTCTCGGTGTTTAACAGTTTAAGCCAGAGGGGTTTTTTTCGTGGTGGGTGGGTGGTGACTTTCCTGCTGATGCTACTGATTGTTGTGCCATTGATGTGCTGTATTTAAAGGATCCTAAAAAGGAGGTCATATTGGTCTTCAACTACTGTTTCCCAGCAGGACAAAACAGTTTAGAGAAAATGTGCCTGTCTTGGCGGAGGCTGGCGCTCTCCGAGGGCTCCTGATTTAGCAACACAATTTGAATGCTTCATTTTTTTATACGCAGTCGGGGTGGAAAAAAGAAAAGAAGGTCATCACCTCCTCTCACAGATAATAAGCGGTGCTGGTTTTAATTTGACTGCAGCTGTTCTTTTGTATTTCTTGGTTTCTCGCTAACTTCAGCCGAGAGAAGTGACACTAGCTGGCTAGCTACGATAGCTAGCCACACTTTGTCAGCGCCACAGGGTACAAAGGGAGTTGAGGACGCGTTAGAGGATGAGTTGTGTTGGTAATTGAACAGAGTGGTGGCAGGTCGGGTGAGGTTGCTTCTGCTCAGTGTTTGACAGTTGACGTGTCCAAATACAGAAACTGCTCTGCTTGTTCCTCCGGACAAACAAACAGCTTTTTTACCCCTGACAGCTTCAACATATTTGAGCTCTCCGTCATGCTATTTTCCCTTTGAACTATTTTGAATGCCTCATATTTAATGAGATAATTTTTGCTCCTTTGGGGTAGAAAAAAAAAGAAAAAATGTCACTGGGCTGCCTCCTCTGCTTCCACAGCCAAACCTCAGTGGATCCAGACCATGAAGGACACGGCCCTTGCCATAGAGGAGAGGTTATACTGGGAGTGCCGAGCCAATGGGAAGCCCAAGCCGTCCTACTCGTGGCTGAAGAACGGCCAGCAGCTGCTCTCAGAGGTAAAAAAAAAAAAAAAAAAATCAGCCGGTCCTCTGCCACCTACCAATATTTCATTTTAAAGACTTAATCTGCAGCTGTAGCTCATCCTTTCATTTCGCGGTGGAGCCTGGCGTCAAGCACATTGCTCTTTTTTTTTTTTTTTCCTTCTTCCAAGTGCAATTTAGACCCGAGACGAGAGCAGAGTGTAAACATCTCGGCGAGGTGTGCCAGTGATGAGACACGGATGTAACTGCCTGCCGTTCTAGCAGTGCCTTGGCAGATTACACAGTCTTAGAGAGTGGATCAGTGTAGTCCCTGGGAGATTGCTCCATTTCATCTGAATGGAGTCAGCGGTTGCCTTTCATTATTCATGCTGCATGTTTAAGCTCCTCCAGATTTTTTTTTTTTTTAGGCACAATGGACTTAATCTTCTGTGAGATATACTGTATATAGCGCTGCGCGTTACTTCCAGACCACCTGACAAACATGGAACAACCTTCTGCACTCTTGAGATAAAACAAAAACCTTTCGACCTGATGTTTTGTTTTCTCTTTTTTTGCGCTTAATAAAGTCTGGGATCATACTTTAGGTAGCCTCCAA
Source organism: Thamnaconus septentrionalis (assembly GCA_009823395.1). Classification (NCBI taxonomy): domain Eukaryota; kingdom Metazoa; phylum Chordata; class Actinopteri; order Tetraodontiformes; family Monacanthidae; genus Thamnaconus; species Thamnaconus septentrionalis. Next base: position 3,842,798 of record CM020512.1, read on the forward strand.
CTGTAGCACGTAGCACTTTTATTTTTGTACAATCACATTATTTCAAATGTCAGTCTTTAAATGGATTCCAGCCCCGTGCTTGGCATGTGCACGACTTGGAGGAGTCTGATTTGGATCTACAACATGTGGTTGTTGACGAAGAAAAAGCTGCTGTGCAACCGTGCATGCAGCAAACTTTGATTTGTAAGAGAATAAGGGCAACATCCACAAAGCAACTGCTTTTGCGGGAGAAAGCCTGTGCAAATAGGACAAAAAGGGTCCGCTCCACAGGCGCATCTGAGAGGAAAATAAAAGGCGAAAATGCGATGAGGTATAGGCAGCGACGGGGCTGCGAAAGACTCATTTGAATATATTTTAATTGATCATTTCACACAAATGTCTTCTATGCAACTGTACCTCATTAGAAACAGCACCTCATCCACAAAACTTTGCGCTGACTTCCACACTTAGTTTGACGGACGTAAATGCTGCCTGCCAAAAACACGCGCGGTCAGAGCGCGAAGCATTAAAATGTTTTACCACTTAGACCTGAAGCCTGCACTTACTCCATCAGATCAGCCACAAAACAGTTACAAATCGCACTCAAGTGGAGGCAACTGTCAAATATACAGCCTGGCGCGCATTGACTGCCTTCCGATCTGGAGAGCAGGCACAGAAAAAGGGAGGCATCGTAATGCCGGGCCCGTACAGGAGCGCGTAGCGGAGCAGAGAGACTTTTTGAAATCAGAGAAATGGAAATTATAGGCAGGTTGCCGAGATTGTTCTTGCCACTCAACCACACCACAAGTGTATTCATATATAGTATAACGATAACGATTAGGACGCAAATTGCGACCAAGTTACCAGACAACAATTTGAGCCCCTGACTCAAGTGCCCTATTTCTGGGCGTTTTTGCACATGCATATCATTCATTCATTCATCTTCTATACCCGCTTATTCCTATTCAGGGTCACGGGGGTCTGCTGGAGCCTATCCCAGCTGTCTTAGGGCGAAGGCAGGGTACACCCTGGACAAGTCGCCAGTTCATCGCAGGGCCACATGCATATCATTAGGGGCAAAAACCTTTGTGGATACGACACTAAAGTGGCGGCGATTGCAGGGAGCAAGATCGTTGCAAAAAGATGATTTGAGGTTCTGTCCTAAAAGAGTCAAAATAGTTGTTGTCGCTGCCGACATCCGAATGAGTTCCAATGTGCAAGCCGCCTTCAAAAAATTTTTTTCGCCCCACAAGGAAAAAAAAAAACAGGCATATTTTGATAACAAGGGCCTATTTTCTGTCCGCTCATCGCACAATAATCTGCGCAACAGCGCTTCACAGCCAAATACAATAGTTGAGCGTCGCGAGGGAAGCTACCTTCGCGCTTCGAGCAATAATCGGCCACTTTCCCTCCCTTCTCTTCACAGGACAGAATCCACGTGGAGGATGGAGTGCTGTCCGTGTCCACGCTGACGCTGGCTGACGCCGGCATGTACCAGTGCGCGGCCGAGAATAAGCACGGCGTCATATATTTCGCAGCCGAGCTAATGGTTTTAGGTAAGGGTGGCATTTTGTCCGTCCCTTAAATCCCCCAAATCATTGTTGCCAAAGCATCTTAAAGGTCAACTCACTGTCATCCTTAAAGGTTGCCTGGATTAGCGGATAATGGGGTCAGCGCGGGGATGAGTTTGTGGGGTCAAACACATTTCAAAAAGTCATTTTTCTCCCGGCGGAATCCTGATTTACGTTGATGTTGTGGCCGCCGAGTGGCTCACGGGCGCTGGAAAAAAAAATTTTTGTTTGTGTTTTCTTGCGGAAGGACAGAAAAAGAGTGCACAAATGCATCAGCGGTTCCGTTAGATGGTGGGGCTTTTCACAGTTTTTCTCTTTGCCGTCAGCCTCTCCGCCGGACTTCACCGGGAACGTCCTCAGGGCTTTGCTCAAAGCCAAGGCAGGAAGCACAGTGACGCTGGAGTGCAAACCTCAGGCCTTTCCCATCGCCAGCATCCTGTGGAAGAAGGGGAACCTGCCCATCCACACCAACGACAGGTAACGCTACGCCCCTGGAAAATGAGCCGGCCTGTGTTTTGTGCTGAAATAATAATAATCATTGAAATAAAACCACATCTTTGTTAATGGATGATGGATGATTACCCTCCCTGCAGGATCACGCTCTCCCCCGACGGGACGCTGAGACTCGCCAACGTGAGCAAGTCGGACGCCGGCAGCTACACGTGCTTCGCCCGGAATAGATTTGGAATGTCGAGTACGACTGGGAGGCTCCTCGTCACTGGTGAGCTGCGCCGCTAACCAGCCGAATGTTTGCGGGCGCGCGCCACTTAGTAAGCAGAATTTGTTGGCCCTGTATGGATTAACACAAGGAGTTGGGGGGAAGTGGTGGGGTGGAGACGACCGTAGCGTGAGGCCTCCAGTCAATAACCGGTGGGCAGGAAATATAAACAAACTCTTGGTGGTTGAGGAGTGTGCGAAAACAAATGCAGGTAAACTCCTTTGAGGGATGGAAAACTCCGTCTTCATCTGGCAAATTTACCTCTTTGACAATTAAAGTCCGAGCGTTTGATTTTTTTTTTTTATCTGAGCGTGTCTTGTGTTATATCGTCATGCACCTCACAACCCCCAGCCACCCACCCTGCACCGCCGCAGCTCGCAAACAAATAAATACTCTTGTCTTTCGGTTTGGCTTTATTGAGTTCTCTTGCCGGACGCGTCTGCAGCGGAGGCAATAAATGCAGTGGAGGAGGCGCGAAAGGAAATACTCAATCACTGTTTTCCTCAAAGCGGTCGAAACAAGCAATTTGCCGCAGCGCAGTGAAAGTGTCCTGAGTGGAGTGTTAGCGGGGAGGTGTTACAGATGCGGCCGATGCAGCACAATAGTTGTTGATTCTCCTCTTACTTTAATTAGTGCGGTGAATGACGTTATCTGCCAGGCGCGCTTGTGTATCTCTTTTTCTTAAGAAGGTGTCTGTTTTTCGAGGTAAATCGCACAGTGCGTGACTCTGATATTAATTAAAAATTAGCACGGGAACAGAGGAGACACCTATTATGTGTTTCCTGTTTGTTTAAAGTCTGTCGACAGGGTTAATAAGCGAGCGTGGCAGACGCTTTGTGATGTACCTTTTTTTCGGCAGATTTCGATTATCTCAACTTTTGTGAAAGGCCGGCGATTTCATTCAAATGACTGCTCTCGTGTTTTTGTTCCACACACACAGAAAAGCCCAATATTAAAGTTTTATCTGATGCCCAGTGTATTATAATTGCTATCAGAGTTCCAGATTATTCTGGCTGCGTATGGCTCTGGCTATCGGGCCAGTGTAGCAGTGGCGGGAGTCTTGTTATCACATTATTCAACAAAGGCTTCACACGGACCAAATCTGGCGAAAAAAGAAGGTCTTTCCATTCATTTTTAACGAGGCCTGTTCGTTTTGGCTGCAGCGAGCACGTACCAAAAAAATTGCAGCCAGCCGGCTGTGGCAAAAAAAAAAGAAAGTTAAACCAGCTCAACTATTGTGAGTTGTTCAAAGAGGCTCGCTGCCACCTTCTAAATCTATCTATCTATCTATCTATCTATCTATCTATCTATCTATCTATCTATCTATCTATCTATCTATCTATCTATCTATCTATCTATCGCTAGCTAGACAGCTAGGTAGCTATCTAAGTACCTATCGATCTAGTTATCTATCTAGCTAAGTATCTATCTATCTAGTTATCTATAGAGCTATCTATCTATCTATCTATCTTCTATTGCTAGCTAGACAGCTAGCTAGACAGCTAGCTAGCTATCTAAGTATCTATCTATCTAGTTATCTATCTAGCTATCTAATTATCTATCTATCTAGTTATCAATAGAGCTATCTAGCTATCTATCTCGCTATCTAAACACTCTCACCCACATCCAGCCTGAATATGTGCTGGCAACAAGAGCATGTCCAATAGTAGTGGTGATATAGATGCAAAGCGCAAAATCACTGTATCCTGACAGAGGACATGATTTCAGAATTTAATATAATAGGGGAATATATATTGTTGCATAATCTCGTATGAACCAACCAGTGTTCGATGCAGCTGGCCTTGGATATTTGTGTTGCTCCTCAATCACGTGGCACACACATGAGGCCACACCCCGTCCCTGCACCGTGCATCCTTCCATCGCATGTGCTGGACTCGCCCCGCCGAGGGTGTCCATAATTACCATTGTTTAACCTTGTTTACTTAAATGTACCTGATTTTTAATTTTACGCCCCTTTCACAACCCCATGTTAGTGAAAAAGACTCATAGAAGACAATAGAATAGAAAATCCAATCAGCTTCACTTGTCTAGCAGCATATTCTGACAAAAGCAAAGGAAAACAGAAGAAGACAGTGGTAAGGCAGGCCGACAGTAACGGTGGACACGCTGGGACAGAGAAGAAGAGTGACAGATGCTGTTGTAGAGTGTAGTTTTAGTAATAGACCAGTAATAACTGTGTCATCACTGTAATGCTGGTGGCTGCTGGAAGCTCACACGGCTTTAGAGTCAGCGCAGAGACGCTGCGTTCGCTGCTTCCTCCTCCGTATCCTGGATACAGCTTTGCTTGTAGCCTCCCAGGAAGTCGACCCGAGCTTCGCTCCTTTGTGTGCTGGCTGATTGACGGCTAAAACGACTCCCCCCGCTGTGATTTTCTCTTCTCCCCCCCCCCGCCCGTCTCTCTCTCTGCCTCTTCCCTGGGACAGATCCAACCAGAATCACCCAGGGGCCGGCGGACATGGAGATCATTGTGGGCGAGAGCATCGTGTTGCCCTGTCAGGTGGCCAGCGACCCCGTGCTGGACGTCTCCTTCTCCTGGGCCTTCAACGGACAGCTCATCTCCAAGGCGGACAGCCACTTCGAGCTGGTGGGCGGGGTGAGCGACCGCGACTGCCGAGAATGTGCGAATGGACATTTGGCACCTCTTGAGCGGCGGCCCTGCTCCGCTCCAACGCTGCCATTAGATCAGAAAGACAGCTTGCGGTTTGACACGCCGGCCGCCGGCTTACTCGGACGCGAGTGAAAAGCCACCGCCGATGTCCGAGTTCCCCTCCTAGGGCATTATTATAAAATGATTGGTGGGGAAGCTGCGTGAGATCAGCCGACCCCTCCTCCCCAGCCCCCGCAGAAAGAATGCGCTTAGGTCGTCTCACGTCAATTCTCCCGCCGTGCGAGCTAATGCGCTAGCTGCCCGGCCATCGTGACGCGTCTTCTTTGTGGATTCAGATCGCTCGCCCCTCTGAAGCGGCGTCTTTTTAAACACTCCACGCTAAGTTTCTTTCAAATCCTACTCTGATGCAGCCGCCTGCCGCGCTGCTGTCCGCCACCGAAAGCGGTTACACATCATTAGAGGTGTCGGGGTTTTTTTTTTTTTTTTTTAAAGGAGCTAAAGCATGGCACAGTCCCAGATGACAAAACACCCTCTGAGAAAGCCTCACACCCTATAGCCAATTCTTTTTAACCACCCCCCCCCTCCCAACCCCCCCACCCTTGTGTGTGTGTGTGAGAGAGAGAAATTGATGTCTCCTTATCTAGGAAGACACTTTTCGCCCCGGAACTGAAGAAAATAAAACACACCCCCAGTCAAAAAAGATTATCAGCCCCAACTTTTGCTGTTTTAAGGGATTTAGGAAGCCGTGATTAAAGCAACGCTGGCTGTACGTGCAGGTTTCCATGCCAACGCCAAGACAACAATTTAGGCACCAATGCTCGGCGCTCTGATGTATTTTAAGATCGGAATCTGAGAAAACTGTTTGTGGAAGTAAATCTTTTCCATCTGATGTTGAATTTTTTAAAAAGACACTGAATTTTTGATCCTAAATATTTAGACATGGAAATTAAGTGTCAAGCTATTTTTTTTTTTGCATTCAAATTTTCAAATAACCTGTGTTCACGTTTGCACGTACAGTCTTCACAAATTCCCACAAAAAAACACAAGCAAAGTTGAATGAATTTAAAATGTGCGAAAAGTCAAGGGGCTGGAGTCAAAAGCCAAAACACGAGGTGCAAAATTTCAGTGTATATTTTCTCAGTGTAACAAAACTTCTACAAGTTCAGACGTTAAAATTTAAATTGCACAAATTGAAAATTAAAACCCAGCAAGCGCAGACGCTTACTTAGGTTAGATAAAGCCAGCCAAGCTCCTCTTTTTAACTCTTGCAGTTGAACCACTGAAACTTTAAAGCAACAAACTTCATCATGTCACAAGTAGCATAATAAGGTGATTTGCTGATGTTTGATGTGATCTGAAATTAAAATTTTTTATCACTTTTTTGATTTTTTGTACCGAAAAATTAAATTTTTATCACTCAAATTTCTTGTGAGGACCATTGCATTTGATTGAAAAACGACGCTGTGTGCGCGGTGGTTAGCGCTGCCGCCTCACAGCAAGAAGGTCATGGGTTCGATTCCGGGGCCCGGGCCTGTGACCTTTCTGTGTGGAGTTTGCATGTTCTCCCCGTGTCTGCGTGGGTTCTCTCCGGGTTCTCCGGCTTCCTCCCACACTCCAAAAACATGCATGTGAGGTCAATTGAACACTGTAAATTGTCCGTAGGTGTGCATGTGAGTGTGAATGGTTGTTGGTCTCTATGTGGCCCTGCGATGAACTGGCGACTTGTCCAGGGTGTCACTCTGCCTTTGCTCTAAGACAGCTGGGATAGGCTCCAGCAGACCCCCGTGACCCTGAATTGGAATCAGCGGGCATAGAAGATGAATGAATGAATGAATGAATTATTGATAACTGCAATTTTTTATTTGAAATGCCAGCAGATATACTTCCCACCCATTTCTTTTCGTTACTTCGACCACTGAACACCTCATCCGCACAGTGTACTTGTGCAGAGCGTTTTTTTTGTGCTGCAGGTCATGAAGGTCATGGTGAGGCTATATATATTAATATATATATATAAAAGTGTGTGTGTGTGTGAGAGGGAGAGAGCTTATCCAAGGCCTTGTCAAACACAAACCTCCATTTACTGCGTACAGTTCTTGAATCTGGCCTCGAGCTCATCCCGGATCCCAATGTGTGACTTGGATGTTCCATCGCGTTCTCGGCTTTTTCCATTACGATTTCCTCCGTGGCTTTGCCGGCACAAATTGTCAGGAGATGTGTGCAGCATCTCTGGTGTGAAATTTCCTTCTTTTTAAATAAAAAAAAATAACGGTCCCCTCCCTTTATTTTCGTTTTTTTTTTTCTTTCTTTCTTTTTTCCAACCCAACCATATGCAGACTAAATAACTGCAGGATCCGCAAACGTTTCCTGGCAGCACCGTTTACTGCACCTTATATATGCTTGGCTACATCCTTTAATAAGCTGTCACAAGGCCTGTTATCTTTTCATGCTACGTAAACCTTCCCTCCCTCCTTTTTTCTGCAGAGAACAGCTGGAGATCTGATGATAAGGAACATTCAGCTTTACCACGCCGGCAAATATATCTGCGTGGTGGACACGGACGTGGAGAGCCTGTCAGCCGTGGCTGTATTGATCGTCAAAGGTAAGAAAAGGCGTCTCCGAGCCCCACTGCCACTAATTAAAGCAGTCAGAGTGGTTCCGTTGCTGCATTTTCTCTCCTTTTTTTTTTAACAGACAGGGTATGCAATCCAAAATGGCAAACAGGCTTCACCTTTTTTTTATATATATATATATATGTATATATATATATATATATATATATATATATATATATATATATATATATATATATATATATATATATATATATATATATATATATATATATATATATATATATATATATATATATATATATATATATATATATATATATATATATATATATATATGTGTATATATATATATATATATATATATTTATATATATATATATGTATATATATATATATATATATATATATATATATATATATATATATATATATATATATATATATATATATATATATATATATATATATATATATATATATATATATATACATATCTCTTCTTTAGCGCTAAGTGTGTCTCTGTCTCCCGCGCTCTCTTGGCCAAGGGCACTTTTAACATGTAATAACTGCAAAATGGTTAAGAGGGAGTCGCGATGAAATGATCATTGTGTCGCGAAGGCTTTACCGAATAGAGCCAAACGGAGGCGGCGAGCGGCTTGGCTTTTTTTTGCTGGAATATTGAGAACATTACTGGGAAGATTTAAGTCTTTTGCACTTGAAGTGGTTTGTTTTCAGCTGTGTGCTTTGTGCCGCGCCGCCGATCGCAAAAAAAGGAGAAGCAAAAAGCAAAAACCGCTTCCACACGTCATCAGAAAGGTTCACAGTTCTCATGTTCGGCTCATTTTCTGTAGCAGTCGTTTGACACCCTCTAATAGAGCAGGCCTGCCTTTCTCTTGAACTGCATTCTGGGAATACAGCTGTGCCAAACAAGGGGAATATTAGCCAACTCTGGGCTTTATCCTCCTCCGCCTGCTCAGTGTCCGCGCTAACGACCAATTTCCAATTTTTGTGGCTTTGTTTTTGACAGCGGGCCGCTTAGACGCTACGATGTCAGTACGCAGGGCTCCGCAGAGAGGGCGGCGCGGCCGTCTCGAGTCGGACTGAGCCGAGTGAAATGGAACTACCCTTTTGCGATGTGTTTTTTTGTTGTTGTTTTTTTTGGGGGGAGTTGGGGGCAGTTTGGAAGGTTCTGGCGAGTTTGGCACGTAGGAGAGGAGCGAATTGTTTCAGGCTTTGATCAATAAACCCAAATAGGCCGGCAAATTGACGCAGGGCAGTAAGTTAAATGTCAGATGAGGTGAGGGGTAATTGTGGCGTCAAGATTGGAAATGGCTTGGATCCATTTCTTTTCTCTCGCCGTGCGGGCGGGGCTATAAATAAGAAGAACTCCTTTTTTTTTCCCAAAGTAATGGCCGAGGACTTAGTGGGAAATGTGGCCGTTTGTCAAGTGGGAGCAAATCAAGGCCTGTGGAGAAGGATTGGCCCCAGTATTGACTGGAGAGCAACTTGCGTGTGACTTGGATTGTGCATTATTTACACTCCCTGCGCACGGCAGCTGTCACTGATGCCTCATCGGCCGGATCGAAGGGGGCCTCAAATGTCGACCAGCGAGCGTGAAGCCGAGCAGATGAAGCGGCGGCGGAGAGGCCGGAGTGCGGGCGTGGCTTGTTAGCAACAGCCCCCCCGACCCCTGAAAATGTCTGGCAAATAGCTTGATGAAAATATCATTTATCAGGCTGCGCCTGGCGGCGCGCAGAAGGACGCACGCACACAACATTTTGGATCGATTGCGCGGCGAAAACGCAAACGCACGCAAGCCGTCCAGCGACATCACAAACATTGGTTATAAAGACCCGCGTCTTCTACAACCTTCTGTCTTTATTATTCCTCCAAGACTCCAGTGGAGCAGCTCCACATCCACAAGATAAATCATCCTGACAGCAGTGTTTTTAGCCCTCTGTTTACAGCCAAGCACAGGGAAGCTGAGTTGTACTTTAACTGAAGCTTTGCCGGACCTTCCACGTCTCGGGAGGTGGACGTGAAGGCGTCGGAGGGGCAGAACAAACACCAGGCTGAGTGTGATGTCACCAACCTGGGAGAGGCCTCCCCGCCCTTTGTGACATCACAGATGATTAATGACCGGACCCGCTTGTCTTAGCATGATATTGGGGGGGTCCAATAATTTTGCATAATACTGGACCCACAGCACTGCCATAAAATCATCAAATATATATCAAATACCAGATATGTAACTGAACTAAACTTTGTCTGTTTGCTGAATCAGTGAATAATTATACACTTAATTTACTTTTCTCACCGAAGCGTCTAGATTTCATTTCTTTTTCTCAGCTTTTGTGCAGGTGCCTGAATGCGGCACCGGCACTGTTTCACACCAGAAATGTTTAAAAAATCCACGAGAACGTCCCTGCGAGAAAGAACTCTCCGAAATCTCTTCTAAAGAGGAGGCTTCTGCGAAGGTGATTGGACAATCTGTGAACGTCTGCTACGTTGAAAGCTGGCCAATGGGATTTCTTCTCTGCCAGCGGAGCCAGTCGGCAACAGTGCGAGGCTTCCAATTGCAACATCTAATAAGCCAATCAGGAGCGAAGAAAATGTCTTTAGCTCTGTTCTGCGTTCTTCTTCTAACGGCGAACACACACCAATTTGTCTGCTTGGCTGAAAAAAAAATAATAATAATTCTCACCTCACCTTGAAAATACATGCGTGAAGAAGCGACGAGGCCGCCCGCCAAGGTCATTTTACAGTCCCTCCCTATTATGTAAAAGTCTGCCGTGAAAAACATCCCAGCGTCACATAGCGACAGAAGTTCAGGTCGCGCATCCGTTTGCGCGGTGCGTCAACTTTATTGGACGCGCTCTTCCAATATCGCGGGAGAGCTGCTGAAACTGACTCGGTTGTTTTCCTGGAGGGCGGGCGGGCGGGGGATTATATCCCAACCTGTCACTGTTCCACTTGTGTGGCGGCGGCGGCGAAGGTCAGCGATAATAGCTCCCGACACAAAGACTCCTGAGTGATCATCCGGCCTCTTGTTTTTTTTTAGTTTTTTTTTTTTTTTTTTTTTTTTTTCCTTTACAATGGCATCAGGGAAATGTTTCAGATGCCACTCGACGGGGCTGCTCCAGCCAAACACTCCACAGGGAGGCGGCGGCGGCGGCGGTTTGAGCGGAAGGTCAAGTTACACCGACAGCAGCACTAAATACCCACTCAGCGACCGACGACACTTGATTGGCTGCTGCGGCGGCATCAGCATCCGGGGGGCGGGCGGAGATGGCCGACAGCAGACACGAGACATTTTTGCCAAACAAAAAAAAAAAAAAAAAAATGTATTACGTGTGTACTGACGTTACAATCAAAGCGTCTCTGTGTCCCTTTCTTATGGATACGACTGTCAAATCTTAATTTGCCCTTTTGCCTCGCTTACAAATGCTGTCTGTCACTATTAATAATGGATCAGTTCAACTCTCCCGGGACACTCCCCCCCGCCCCGCTTCCACCACACACACACACACACACACACAACCTCTCAGTCGATGAAATATAATTAGGAAGGATAAGGGATTGATCCTTGATTGTGTTGCCCCCCATTAATGTGTATTAATGAGGCCAGTGTATTAAAGTTATTTTCGTTGATCAGGAGATGCTAATGAGTTTTATAAAGATCAATATCTGCAAAGCCGGGGCTTTCAGGCCAAATGTATGTGGGCGGCGCGGTAAACGCTCGTGCAAACAACAACAGCGACGGCAAGAAGGAAAAAAAAACGGTTCGGCGGCGCAGCTGCTCGTTGCCGCGCCGCCGCGAGCTCAGGCTTGTTTTTGCAAGGCGTCGACCGTCGTTGCTGTTGTTGCTTTTGTTTTTTTTGTGTAAATTTTAATAATAAATAAAGGGCTTAATAATTGTGATGTTTTGACTGAGCCGAGCCGAGCCGAGCCGTTTGGTTGTTATCAGCGCGCTCGTCGTCTTCCGCCTCCATTATTTACGACGAGCTGACACGTTCATTAGGAAAGGGACGACGAGACGGCGCTGAAGCAACATCACACCGCTTAATTGGCGCGATAATGAAAATAAATGATAACGCTCTGCCTCTCGAGCGCCACAAAATCCGCCCGTTTCATCTTTTACCTTTTAATTTGACTCCCCGCGCACTCGTGTCTGCCGTCTGATCCGTCAGTTACCTGCAGGAGCATGAAAAGGGAGCGATTACACGCTGGGTGAACATTGGAGGATAAAAACTTTATTTCACTTTTAATTCCTCGTGAAGGGCAGTGCCTGCCCAAAAAAAAAACTTTGAAGACTTTCAAAAGGAGCCTTCCTGTGGCATGACGTCCGGCTCAGGCTGCCGTCTCAGCGGCATACCACTTTTTTACAGAACAAGTACTTGCATTTCAATACCAACACTGAGTACTTAATAAGGCCATTACACATCATAGAATTACTGGGATTTTTTTTTTTTTTTTTGTTAATCAGCATTTTTTCTAGAACATGGGCGACTGTCACAAGTTTCACTGCAGTACAAACACAAATTAAACAAAATTGTTGTATACATACATATACAGTACTCAACCTCGTGGTCATACTTAGTCCACCCTAACTTAATAGTCCACTAGAATCACACTTACTCACCTTTATGTAGGTGACAAAGTCGAGCACCACTTAATTAGATTATAATATATATTGTCTACATTATAAATTGCAGATCATTTGGCAACTAAATCTTTAGATCTCATTGACCCACACACGCTGGCTAAAATATGATTGGATCAGAAATCTATTGTAATATTCAACACTGGAAGTCACGCAACCAAGTGGATATTATGTGTTGTGAAAAGAACAAACAATGGAGAATAACTTTATTATCATTGATGGTCCTATTTTCGTTGTTTTTTTTCTTTTTTCTTTCTTTGTTCCTTGTGGCATTTTGTGGGCACACCTGAACACACCATCCCAGTCAGTGTGTCTCCCTGCGTGTATGAGTGCCTCACGGGAGTCTCTCCCCCACCCTTTTCCTTTCCCCTTCCCCCTCCTCCAAACTGTGCCAGGCCCGCCGAGCCCCCCGGACTCTGTGACGGTGGAGGAGGTGACCGACAGCACCGCCCAGCTGGCCTGGAGCCGCGGCCGCGACAACGGCAGCCCCATCGCCAGCTACTTCGTCCAGACCAGGACCCCCTTCACTGTGGGCTGGCAGAGGGTCAACACAGGTGAGCCACATGCCCCCCCCCCTTTGTTTCAGATGAAGCCCCTCCCTTTGCCGGTGAGATGCAAAAGGTCAGCGGGGTCAGGCCTAAGAGAGCCGGCGGGTTGCTGCACTCGTTTAAATGGGCTTTTTTTTTTTTTTTAATGACCTTTACACCTCAGCCCCTCTACCCGTCAACTGCTTTAATAAGCTTTAGCCAGATTAGCCACGGGCGGTTAGCGCTCCCAAGGAGCCGCAGTTTGGGTAAAAAAAAAAGAAAATGCACCATTATTTCTCGTCGCGCTCATCAGCTGAACCCTCGGAACGTGCATGGCAAATGTCATTTTATTTTAACTTTTACGCACAGGTTTATGTTCTGCATGGTATTTCAAAGCAAGCAGCGGTTATTCCATGAAACCGTGATATTATTGCTCAAGGTTTATGGACCGACCCATGTCTAAGCCAGATTAATAGGAGCTGCAGATTAATGTTTCATTGACTTCTCTCCGCGGAGGGCCGCAGCTGTCTGTCTGCAGCAGCAGCAGCAGCAGCAGCCTCTGTACCCTGCAAAACTCTCACCGTCGTCGTAACTCTCGACGTTAATGAAACAATATATTTCGTATTTTGTTTGATCTGTAGTTTATATCCCGCTCCTTTCTTATAGTTTGTCCTTTTGCCCTCGGTAAGTTGTTTCCTTTGTAATAAGCATTAAAAAATGAAGTACCTCAATGTCTTATTAAAATGAATATTCTGACCTTCAGTGCAATTCACTGAGAGGTGCAGCATCCATCCAGGGAAAGCACTGCGGGGAGAAGGAAGTGAAGAACAGAAGAAGAAGAAAGGAAACGTCTTGCAGCTCCTTGTCGGGGCTTTTGGGCTGGAACTCATTCCTGCGACGGTCTCTGCGCTCGTTGGCACCGGTGCTGGTGCAGCAGTGGGATGTAATTGAGAGAAATTGGCAGTCACTGCCGCAGTTCTTAATTAATGAATTAATTCATTTGCTCACTTACTTGCTTAATCCCTTATTTATTTATTTATTTATTTATTTATTTATTTATTTATTTAAGTTCTACAAGCCTGCGGGGTTTCTCTCTTGGGACACGTGACCAGAGTTGAGGAAAGTATGAAGGCGTTGAGCCAGTAAAGTAAGAGGCGGGTTACTTTCACACATGGTCGCCATGTCCCACGTTTCCGTTTAAAACATTAGCTTGCGACAGTCACGCTCAGCTAAAAGCTCCTGAACCCGCTGCTGCCGTGGGCACGCAGGGCGCCTCCGCATCAGAATGCAGCCGAGGTGGGGTCTGTGTTTTTCAGTTTGTTTGTTTTTTTCTTTTCCTGGCAGCCACCAGGCAGTCTGGACTCGGCGCCAGGGCGCAGCTGGCTGTCGCCATAACGACACCGCCGCAGCAGCGCAGCCACGTGCGACCCGCCGCATCTGCTTGACGACTTTCTCTGTCGGAAGAGGATCGTGTCGTTCGCTGCCGGCGTTACAGGAGGCGGGCGACGTTGCTCGAAAACGGAAAACGAGAATGCTAATTGTTCCCCGCTCCCCTCGCGTGACTTTTAATCCGGTAACAATGTTTTAAAAAGCCACAGTGAGGGGAGACGCTAGAGCGCGGCAGACAGCAGCAACACGCCCACGCAGGGCAGGCCGGAGGGGCCGACGCTGCTCCTCAGCCCGCTGCAGCGCAGAGAGACCAAGAGCAGAGACAAATGGAGCACTCTTTCCTGCTGACATCTAGCTGCCATTTAATCAGATTTTTCCATTTGCATTAATTTTTATATTTCAACTTAAAAGCCTGTGTATTGGTGTTTATAGTGCATCATCTCTGCTTGTCTGTTTCCCTTGGCAGTGCCCGAGGTCATCGACGGAAACACCCTGACCGCCACTGTGGTGGACCTCAACGCCTGGGTGGAGTACGAGTTTCGGGTTTTGGCCAGGAACGGCGTGGGAGTGGGCGAACCGAGCCCGGTGTCAGTCAGGACCAGGACGGAGGATGCAGGTCCAGCATGGCTCACATCATCCATCCTGATCGCGAAGAGTTGTCATTTTGAGAAGTTTTCACATGCTTTTAGCCTTTTTAGCTTTTTTTCCTTTTTTAACAATCAATTTCATTTTGCACTTTGCAAAAGTACACATTAAAACCCCAGAAAAAAAAGATTTCTTTGCCTTTGCATCTTGCTAGCTCAGAGATTAGTGGCAGTTTTATCAGAAATGGATGACCTGCCTCAATTAAAAATTGAACTCTGACAGTTCACTGAAGGATTTCCTGTCTCGTTGTTGCACCGCTTCCAACTGGCTTTTGGCAAGAGTTTTGTTGAACGCTGCAGCTCACCACAGAGCAGGGACGTGTGTCTAGTGTCGCCCCACGCAGCAACAGCAAGTCTTGAGCTGTTACTAACTGGTTCAACTGGCACTAAAAACTTTTTTTTTCAAAGAACCTGCCCTTTACAAACATTTTCCTTGCGTTCCTTTACCAGACGAAAACATAGAATAAATCCATTTGTGCCAGATGGAAAAGAGAAATGGTAATGAATGCTGGCACTTCTCTGCTATTACTCCGCACTCTGTTTTTGCAACTTGCTAAAGCCTCAAGTTGTTCTTTCACCGAGGTGTGAACAAAGTCTTTGCTGTCGCGCAGTTCCCGACGCGGCGCCGGGCGACGTGGGCGGAGGAGGTGGAAGCAGATCAGAACTGGTCATCACATGGGAGGTAAGTGATCAGTCTTATGTTCTAGTCCATTATTAAACCAATTAATCCTTTTTAATCCGCGAAAATAGTCTTTAATGCCTCCCCTTTGATTAAAGCGCTGGCTCTCTTTAGCCTGAGGGTGTCATAAATTTTAGGTCACGAGAAATCTGATGCTCCAGCCTGGCTTATTTTGTTTTAAGGCACCGGACACACTTTGCTCTAACCAGGTAGCTCTTAAAGTGGCTGGAGAGCGTATACAGTGTGAACTGCTCTGGGGTTGGCTGTGCTTCCTGTGGTCTCCAACAGGGAGCGCCCATTGTGAAACATCAACAAGGCATTTTAATCACTTGATATTTTCTCTTTTTGGGACCATTTGTTTCTAAACCCTGGAGATGGTCGTGCGTGAAAGACCTTGTAGTTTGTTAAACACTCAGTCCAGCCTGTCTGGCACCAAGTGCGTACCGCACTTTCAAAGTCACTTAAAGTTGGCACATGATTGTGATCGTGAACGTGATTGGCTGATTAGCCATTTGTGTTAGCAAGCAACTGAATATTCTGCTTAATTAAATGGCCAAAGGCTGTATGTAAGTGTAATTTGTCAACTGTAACCCTTTGAACTTCTTTGTATCAGCAAAATAATTCAAATTGAATTGCAGTCGGTGAAAATTACACAACAAAAAGTAATTTGTTGGACAAAGTTTGCCCAGTATTGAGAGTTATTATCATTTCCATGGAGAAATATCAGAAACGCTGTTTAGCGATGAAAGCAACCCAGGCGATTTGAACTGGGAGGGTTATTTGTTTTTCTATAATCTGGCATTTTACCGCTCATTTCATTTCACCAATGGGGTCGCGAAAGCAATTTGTAGGTCATATATTTTCTTTTTTAGTGCCACGCGAGCGAGCAGCGTCGCTGTCAGCCCAGCGGCCGGCCGAACGTGAGTGGTTTGTATATGTTTTAATATCACTATAGTTTTGTGTTTCACTCTCAGCCTGTCCCTGAAGAACTGCAGAATGGCGAAAGCTTCGGTTACATCATTGCCTTCCGCGCCTTCGGAGAAGTTAGCTGGACCCACGTCGCCACGTCCGCCCCCGGCGCCTCGCGCTACGTCTACCGAAACGACAGCATCGCGCCTTTCTCTCCATTTCATGTCAAGGTTGGCACTTACAACAGCAAAGGACAAGGTCCCTTCAGCCCAGTGGTCACCATCTACTCTGCTGAGATAGGTACGCCAGCCAATGTGAGAATTGGTGTGTTTGTATGTGTGTGTGTGTGTATGTTCCCGCGCAGGGAATGGTGCTAAGCCTTTCTTTTAGCAAAGGACAAAGATCAGAAAAGTGGTTTTCCAGTGGCGAAAAGCCCCCCTCTCTCTCCGTGCAAAATGAAAAGAGATGCGGGAATATAAATCCGCAGGCATCTCGCTTCATGTTTAAAAAAAAAAGAAAAAGAAAAGAAAAGAAAAGAAAAGAAAAGATAGAGCGCTGGAGGGAAAAATTGCAGCACATTCGTGTAAGGACGGGCAGATTGCCTCCAAATATCGCTCCTCGTTTAAATGGCTATGCTAAAGTGAAAAGCGCTTGGCATTTAGATCTCCGCTGCCTCTCAGCATGCTCAGAGCGGGTCAGTCCGCGGCGTAGCGGTGGTCTATTTACCAGCACCACCTGTGCACGATGATTCATCCAAGTGGGGATCAAAAGATTGCGCTGCACTGTTACAAATGTAAAAAAAAAAAAAAAAAAAAAAAAGGGAAAAAACTGGAAAGATTCGTTCTGCTTGTCTCTGCACCCGCAGAAGGAGGCGGCCGTGCTTAGTCTCCTGTGTGTCTGTTTTCAGAGCCAAGTGGGATGCCAGCGGGAGTCTGGGCCAGAAGTGTCTCAGCCTCTGAGATTGAGGTGAATTGGCAGGCTCTCTCCAACAGCCCTGAAAGGGTTCTGGGCTACGAGGTACATTTTAGCCTTTTAAATGGAAATAGAAATCACACACACACACAACATGATTCAAATGCTTGTCAGCGCCCCTGTCGTTCCTTTGAGCCATCACTTACAGCCAAAATTATACAGTTCTTTGTAGCGGCACGACAGGAAAACATATCAGAGTGTTTTCAGCGGGAACAAAAGGACAAACGCCCGTCCACATGGACCTTTTTGTGCAGCTGTCAGCCATTGGGGTAGCTCGCCGCAGACGCTCCAGTCGGTTGTATTGCAGCCCTGGAGTCGCGGCACAAACTGTGGCGGTGGCTGTTGCTGGAAATGATCCAGTTGCTGCTGACAAGCGAAATTTTCAACGTAAACAATTTCATTTTACAGTTCAAATTTGATCAATTTCAATTTTTCGCAGTTAAACTGTTCAGATGTTTTAATATGTTAATGCTGTTGTATGTATGTTAAAAAAAAAAGTTTGCCATTTCTGATTTACCCATCCATCCATTTTCAATACCCGCTTATTTGTGTTAGTAGAACAATTCATGATGGCTGTATAATATTGTGAAGACATGCTATTTTGTGACTGATAATTAACTATTTAACTAATTCATTGTTGTGCTGTAAGTGTTGTTGTTGCATTTGGACATCGAAATGATTACCATTCTGGTAACATGGTGTCATTGACGTCTGGCTTTGATTCGGCTTTGGTGACAGATACGGTTGTATATGTAAATAATTTTACATGGAACATCATAGTTTGTGTACATAAAATAAATATTTGGTGAAAAGGGGTTCAGAATTGGGATTTAAGACTCGCAACAATGTTGATTTAGGCTGATGGAGATGGCTTCGGTTTAAGGTTGTTGTTTTTTTTTAGCCCAAATGAAGTCTTGTTACAACCGAAGCCTAAACTCCTGCAATGAAAACACAACATGTCTCCGTACTGCTTGCGTGGTGTTACCTCGATGTCTAGAAGAGCTGGCCACGCTGACACCTTGTTTCTTGCCAAAGTATCTGTCGTAGGCTCCCAGCCAGCAAACGCACTAACGTTAACTCTCGCGAGCATGTAAACAAACTTGGACGTGGCTGCTGGCCGCGAGGCTGCAGCGGAAGGCCTTAATGTGTGAACGTTGTTCCTTGTCCACCTGGACACCAGGATGTCACCATCCAGAGTGGAACTCCTTCCCTCAGTGAAACTTACTTAGAGTCGCGTGTTTTAGAACATTTCACCGGATGAATTGTAAATGCTGGTTATTATTAGATTTTAGGCAAACTATCCCTTTACACCATGTCGCACTCACACTGCAGCTCCCTTGGCATTCAGTTCCGCTCGCTTTAACCGCAGACTTTGCGCAGTTTAGGGGGCAGAAGCCGTGGTCTGATTGGCCGTTCTCCGACTGCAAACACACTCCTGCAGACATGCGGGGTCGTTTTCTCTTTATAGCCTAATAAGCACTTCTGTTAGTTTGATCTTTTGGGTTCTTTTATGTCTTTGGATGTGTTGTGCAAGATTGGACACAGAGCGAGAAAAGGCACAATTACATTTTGAGAGGAGAATCCCTTTTATTTTTATAACGCCAAGACGTAAAATTGTCACGGCAGAAATGAAAAAGTAGCGTTTTATAAATTTTGAGGTCATATCGCCCACCGCTGTCACTGCTCAGTCAGCGGCACTTTAGCAGGAGGCTAACTTTATCCGAGCAGTAAAAATAAAATAGAAGCAGTGTGATGTCACATTAAATACACTGCGGGAAACTAGAGCAGACACTAATTTTTCTTCAGAAAATAAACCAGGCTGCTCCCACATCTCTGTCTTTTCCGGAAAAAAATACAAAAAACACCAAAGTATTCACACCACAGAATCCAACGGAAGGAAGTTCACATCCAGGGGGCGCTCTGTATCTCCAAAAGGCCCCGGGCATCAAATATGGTGTCCCATTCATTTCAATGGAGTTTCTCGCCTGGTGCAAGATGCCAAAAAAAGTCTGACATCTTGAATTGACTTCTGCGTTATGAGGCCCATAGAGCATGTGCAGTAGTGTCACTTCCCATCATGCCTCTGTAACTCACTCTCTTGATGCATCAGAACGTATCAGCCAATCAGGACAAGCCGAGCCACGGCACCAAAGAAGCTGTCACATTTTTTTTGCCTTTAGAATATTTAAATTAATGAATTGGAAATACACAATAGAAAGATTTTTAATGACCCATGTTTCCAGTGGGAAGAGTCCTGTCATCATTGCGGTCTTTTGGGGGGGAAAAAAATGCTTTTTGGGGCCCTATTTGATCATTTTTCCTTTGCAATACCTCTGGTGGCCACTGTAAAAAAAAAAAAAAAAAAAGACTCACCAGCACTATATCTAGTTCTTATAAAACATCCACGGTCTCCAACAGGTGGCTTACTGGGAGGACGACACAAAGCCGGAGACCATGGGGAAGGTGAGGGTGCCGTGGAACCAGACCTCGGTCACGGTCAGCGGCCTGGCGGGGAACACGCAGTACTTCCTGACAGTCAGCACCTTCAACACGGCCGGCACCGGCCCCTTCCTCCCCGCCATCAACGTCACCACCAAGAAGCCGCGTGAGTCGGCGGGAGAAATCCTCCGCTGAGCAGACACGGCGCCGGCACCGGCAGAATCAATATCTACTTAAAATCTCATTCGGCGATATGGTTTTATAATGAGCGCGTAATGTGTTTTGTTTTCATATCCTGCAGCACCGACTCAGCCGCCCTTGAATATCGAATGGACCCTAATTGGCTCTCAGCTGTCTCTCTACTGGGAGCCTGTGGTGGCGACGGAGTCGGAGTCAGATGTTACGGGGTACCAAGTGAGTGTCACGCTGTCGGGGTGCATCACGCCGCCGCCGCCGCCGGCTGGCTCGCAGCTGTCAACCGGCAAAGTGGGCATGTTTACAAAGTGTCAGCCGCCCTTGTTTTTCCTCAGCTGTCCTACAGGAGGCAGCGGCAAAAGGAGGTAAACACGCTCACCACGGCCAACTCCACCGCCGAGCTGACCCTCCCCGGGGAGGAGGACGACTACATCATCCGCGTCCGGACGCTGAGCGAAGGCGGGCTGGGCCCCGCCTCCGAGCCAATCAGGATCCACCAAATGAGTAAGCGAGCGAGCGCGACCGCTATCGGGGGTTTTCTTGTTGCCGGCGTGAAAATGGAAGAGGAAAGAAAGTTCAGGGGCTGATTTGAATTTGCCCCCAAGACACACAGATGGAAGGAAGGAGGGGAAGGAGAAAGATAAAAAGTCAGTTACTCCCCTGAAATAGAGTCGCCATGGAAGTCCTGCAGCAGGACCTCCGTCGCTAACTTTTTCTTTTTTTCAGGACTGAGCCACTGTTGAAAACGAAGTCGCTTAGCACTTCTTACACCTGACGGGGACATTGTGTCCTCTTGTTGACTCACCATTACTGGAGCCTCCAACCTCCCTCCCTCCCTTCCTCCACCAGCCACCGCCCTACACCCCACACACACACACACACACACACACACACACACACACACACACACACACCCCATACATACACACACACACACACGCGCACAGTCTTGCGCCGCATATTATTTCTGAAATATGCGGCGCCATCCATCTCGCTCGCAGAGTGTTTGGCCCGCTCCTTTTACGCGGCGCCGTTCCGCTCCTCCGGGACTCCGTCGCGCTCCTCTCTGGCTCCCAAACGCTCATTTGCATTGTTGATATTCCCGCGTTCGAGATCCCCCGGAAAACAGCGGCCGAGAGAGATAAAATTCCGACGCTAGCTTTTTTCCCTTTAAACTCCATTTGAAAATGTGTGGTTTTTTTTGCCCCTCCACCCCGCCAGCCCCCTCCCCCTCCACCCTCCCCCTCCCTCCCCTGGAGAATCTTTGTGTATCGCAAAGAAAAATATGGCAGCAAAACACACACACACACACACGCACACATTAGTAGGGCAAACTGAGCGACTGAGCAAAGCAGCGAGCTGGTAGGACCGGCTCTGCGGATGCGTTTGCGGAGGTTTGTGGCACAAATAATCCAGGGTGCAAAGGCTTTTCATGTAGACGTGGCGACGGTTTAGGTTAATACTCAGTGACGCACACGAGTTAATTGAGTCCTTTAAATGATAGAAGGCACGAGGCGACTGGCTCCTGTGGCCTCGTTTTACAAAAGTCCGTTGAGACTCACCACGGGAAATATATATATATGAAAAAAGACAGAAAGAAAACCTGGCGTCAGCCTTGCCAGCGCTCTGATCCCTTTAATAAGCCCCAAATCATCTTGTGTGGCTGGTTCTGCCTCGCATCCTGCGCCTGGCTGTCCTGAATTTCAGCCATAAATGGTCAGTGGCATCTCATGAATGCTTATGCATAGGAATGAGGCGGCTGATTGATGGTTCTTTATGATGAATCACCGCAGCCACGGAGGGAAGAGGCCCGATATTCTGGCAGGAGGAATCATGACGGCGCGTGGGTTGACGTGGAGGTTCGCAGGCAGAAGTATTTACATATTAACGGCGATCAGACGGACTTGCGAGCGCAGCGGCGGCAGGACGGAGGACGCAGCGTCCCGCCCACACTGGGATCCTGGTTAAAAATAGAACTTGTAGGTTGTTTTTTTTTTTTACTTATTCCAGTCTGCAATGAAAAAGAGATGGAATATATGTAACATGTAGCAGGTGGATGCGTGTCATGTGACCTGAAAAGCGGAGTGCATGTTGCAGCCGCCACCACATATCTCGCTACTTTACTTCAGCGCGCTGCACTTGGTTGCAGTACACTTAATGGCCCTCATTTATCAAACAAGCATAGAAAGCAGTGCAGGTTCAGCTGTAAAAAAAAAATATATATATATATAATCCTACATGGAGATCCATGTGTGATTCATCAAACGTGTATGTCTGCGTGGAAACTGGTGAAAATGAGCAGGCGTTGATAAATCTTGAAAAGTAGTGGTTAGAAGCTAATTATTGAAAAGCGAGTGGGCAATACACACACACACATATATATGCATGTGTGTGTGTGTGTTTGTGCAAATATGTAAGTAAGCCTTTAATTTAAATGCATTTTTTTTTTTCCTCTTGTTAAATACAGGATTGGATCCTCAATGAGCCTCTATATATATACATATATATATATATATATATATATATATATATATATATATATATATATATATATATATATATATGTATACATATATATATACATATGTATATATACATATATATACATATGTATATATATATATATATATATATATATATATATATATATAAGATTGCTGTCATTATTCAAATTGAGGTAAATAAAAAAAAACTCCTTCTTAAAGGAAGCAGCAAGCTGATGTGAATTTCAGTGAAGGCAACTCTGTGTTCATCGCTTCTACTTCACTGACAGCAAGAAATAGCAGGGTGCACTCTGATATTAAGGCCTTTCAAATGAAAAATAAGTTCAGTAGCAACTTCCTAAATAGCGTCGCTCATTTCGAAGATGAGCTTTTGACTTCTGTCTGTTTTCTCAGTAAAGACATCGGCATGCATATCGGGGACGTCTAATATAAGTGAAAGTGGCCTCGCTAATCTTTTAAGTAAATTAATGAAGAACATGCTCATTCATCAAATTCAGCATGCGCACACACACACACACACACACACACACACACAGAAAATGTACAATCAAAGCTACTGCTGCAAAACATTAAAAGCAACATTGCCACTAACTGGGAAGCCTTAATGTGAAATTGGTTTTAGACGCCATGTCTAATTGAACGAATCATTGGATCACAGTTGGTCTTTCTCTACAGCCACTGAGCTGCTATGATCCAGTTGTTCTCATCTTTCTTCTGGTAATAGGCTGTAATGCAGGTCCAGTTGCCTTAACTTAACTTTCAAGAACTATGATGACCTGGACGGCTGAGAATCTTCACACTTCTTCTTATCTTCTGCTTCTTCTTCTTCTTCTTCTTCTTCTTCAGTAAACAGAAAAATCTGCATGCTGAACAGTCAGTGCAATTAAAATGTGCCATCGTGGGAGCATGTCAGCTAGCACGCACTTGCCTTATGTTATGTTAGCTAGCACAATAGCCTTATCAGATAATGACAGGTATGACAACAGCATATAAAAAAGTTGTACCCTGTGCGAGAACATATTTGTCGTATATCTGCCACGCTTCCTTACCTCTCAGCACTCTCACGCACTTTGAGCCTCTTGTTTTCTGCCTACTGTATTTGAACTCCACAGACAAGGTCTGGAACAGCGTGACAGTGCTTGGAATGATGAATAAATATTTGAGACTTTAATTTAAATGTATAGCACCTGGGATTGAGGGGCACTTATGGAAAGGCTGGTTCATAAAACCCTCCCCAGCTACAGTAACGCTGCTGGTATTTGTTGCTGTCAGTATAAGTTATAAGCAAAGTAGAAAAAGCCGCATACAGACGAGTTCTTGCTTCCCCCGGTAGAGTGTTTCTAAAAACCCCAGTAATGGCGGTGAAGCATGTGCACCAACCTTCCATCGCCTGTTTGAATTTGTTTTTTAAATTAAAGCCCCATGCTCTACTTCCACTTCACCGCCTTAATACAATTTTACGTGCGATTGCAGTTGCAAAGGCCGAGACAAAAGTACTTGTGGGAACCGAGAAAAGAACCAAGTGGAATTGCTTTATTTCAAGTGTGGACTGCTTTTAATTACCTGCTCTGCTTTTGTTTGGAAAGGGAGGAGACCTCTGCACATATATAGGGGAAGACCATGTGTGCAGGGACCACTGAACATATAACTAGTCTTTGGGTTTCCTGAAGAAGGCGAGCAAAACTGTAAAGGTGGTAGCAAGATGATGATGTGAAAATACACCAGCAACTTTTCCAAGGCGGCTGCTCCCTTTGGGTTTTTCTTTCAGAAATTACCTCCCATGTGGCATTTTCATCCGTAGGAATAGGATCTGCAAGTACACACTTTAAAATGACAAGATCTTGTGGACCTCAAAAACAACTATTGTCATGTGCAAAGCAAACAGTGAGCTTCTTCAGTCTCCAGGAGCTGTTCAGGCCTTGAGCAAATCAGTGGAATTTACAGGGAAATTCCATCTTTAAAAAAAAGCCCCAGAAGAAATGCTGCGAAAAGTCATTGTATGTCTGTTAAAGGAGTAAATGTGTGGGACAGCCTGAATGATGAATTGAAATGTTTTAGTTCAGTCGCCAAATTAAATAAATAAAAACAAAACAAATACAAAATCATTACAAATTAGGGCTGTCAAACAATTAATTTTTTAATCGTGATTAATTGCAGAATCTTCATAGTTAACTTCGATTCATCGCAGTTTGGATTGCATGTGTAAAATTATGTTATTTAGCATTTCAAGACAGTTTTAACCCCATAATGTAAAGTATTTCTTAGCAGAAATGGGCCAGGGGGGCCGACTACGGGTTAGTAAAAGGGACAAAAAGACTTACACCGGATGCGGAAGTGCCGTGAATTAGCCTCCATGAAAATCGCGCGAGCCGCAGCCCTCCATTTTTTTCCCCCAGCAAATTCTACTTTTGATCTGCTTACAGTGACCAAACTAAATGGAAGTAAACTGAATTTTCACGAGTCCTTACAAAGACCTCTTCATTTTATCTGCGACAGCAAGAAACCTAAAAATGTGTCTGAGCTAAAGAAAAAGCAAAGTAAATTGTAACTAAAGACTCATTCAATAGGTTCCCTCCAGCCAAGGAAGTTGAACTTGTTTCCGTAAAGCATTTGTTCAACGTCTTTCCGCGACATGGATCTCAAGTGTTTCACAAGTGCTTCTTTTGCCCATGTTAAAGAGAAAAGCTGTTTCCACTCATCCCTTTGGGAACTTCCTCTTAACCAATTAGAGGCAAGGTCTTCCTCTCAGCTTGACATGGAACGGACCAGTGGATGGTCACGGGTGGTGCAGAAAATCATGGACAAAACATCGAGCATTGGCTCATCCTTTGACTCTTTTCTTTTTTTTCTGCTCTGCAAACATTTATGGCTGTGCATATGCAAATATATGCCTTTGCAAACGCAGTGTTTATGCAAAGCACCAAATTCTTTGCAGTTGGAATCTGATTTGAAGCTCTCGCTGTTATGCTTAACAGAAGGATTGTATAGAGGAGAAAACAGGAAGTGTTTTTGATTTGTCATAAAGTCCTGCTGCTGCTGTCTGCCTCCTCCAGCAGAATCAACATCACTTTATCATTTTTCTCCCTCTCTGTCTGTCCGTGTGTGTGTGTGTGTGTGTGTGTGTGTGTGTGTGTGTGTGTGTGTGTGTTCCAGGTATGAGCGCCCGTGGCTCCAGAGCCTGCAGTCTGGACGTGTCCCCCGTCTGGCTGCTTCTCACCATCACATCATCGACATTCAGGTCCACGTTGTGACACACTGACAAACTCTTGCTGTTTCTTCTTCTGGATTTTTTCCCCTTTCCTTGAAATTTGTGAAAGTTGCCGAGTGTTTTTTTTTTTTTTTCCTTTTCTCTGTTCAGCCTTTTTTTTTTTTTTTCCTTCTTCTCCCATCTCATTCCGGGAGGTGAAGGTAAACTCTTTTCGCAGTGTCACGGTTGTTGGTACCAGGCAGCGGCGGCAGAGTGGAGCGCGCTGTCACACAATTAACAGTCAGTCGTGGAGCTTTTTTTTATTTCTCGGCCTTTTTGTTGGCCTGTTTTGGACTTGTCTGCCAGGTTGTTGTTGGGTTGTTTTGGGGTTGTTGTTTTTTTTTTTTTTTTTGAAAGATGCAGATGCCTTACTTCCATCCATGTGCCAAAGTAGTTTCCGGCCTTCTCGTCGTGGTTTCTAAGATAAGTACACGCTTTCTTCAAGTTCAGCGACCCCTCCCAGGTTTTTTTTAAATGGTGAGGGTCTCCACGTAACCTTTTTGTATTTGCAACACACACACACACACACACACACACACACACACACACACACACACACACACACACACACACACACCACAATCCCCCAACCGCGCTGGCGAGTCGGAACAATCTCCCGTGCCTTTGGAGATCCCTGTGTCAGTGATGTTTGGTGTTTTAGAACCTGCTGCAGCCTCCTTCCTCTTTGTGCGCTGCTTCCAAAAAAAAATTATAATGTAAAAAAAAAAAAAAGAAAGAAAGAAAGAAAAGAAAATCCGCCGCTGCGGTATTGCGCCGGTTTTAGCGTCTCCCGTTGTGGGGAGCGGAACGTTTCCCCCTGACTGACGGATTGATTGGAGTTTTCAACCGCATTTGCAAAGTTCACATCTGGCTGAGCGCAGCGCTATCGGGGGAGACGTATATCTGCCCGTGTGCTCACCTAGTGGACAGAGAATAATTAACAGTGTGTCATTCAAGCTATCGATCAAGCAGGAGCGGCAGACGAGGTGTTCGTTCCCTCGCAGTTTGACTTAATGAGATCTGTCTTTTTTTTTCTTTTTTTCTAGAGAACATGCACATTGACAAAACCTTCCATGTTGTTCAATAGTTCTGGTGTTATTATTATTATTATTATTATTATTATTATTATTATTATTATTATTATTATTATTATTATTATCATTATCATTGTTGTTGTTGTTGTTCACATGAAGCCACTTCACATGAAACTGCCCCAGTGGTCATCAGAGCAGGTTAGAGCTGCTGCGTCTCGCTGACGTTGAAAAAAAACACAGTTTGCCAGATTTAAAGCTGTAGAAGAGATGATGCAAAGCATGGTGGAACTCCACAGCCTGTCAACATGTTGACTTGACCCACGGGTGTGTCAGACCTCTTTAGAGAAACTTTCTTAAAATGACAATCTAAACACTGAAAAAACACACACACACACACACACACAAAGAATGCACTCCAGCCGTTGAAGCAGCTGTGAGTTATGACAAGACCAGTATGAACCAACTGCCCACCGTGTCAGTGTAGGTTTTGATTCCAAGCTCATGAAAGAGCCACATTTTCACAAGTACAGGGCACATAAAAAAACACCTGATGAAACAACGGCTTCGGCTTTGTCACGAGCCTCCAGATTATCAACAATCGCGCTGTGCTGAAGATGATCCGCTAAAGTTAGCTCAATGCTAACATGGTTCCCTCATTATGACCACTTATCTCTTCTGGCCAATTTCAAGTAGTTGTGTTCGATGAGCAGCTGAAGGGGGTCGGCCGACTGAGCCAATGGGAAGGCAGCCGTCCACTGGCTATTGTTTGAAATCAGCTGGCTTCAATCCCTTGGACAATTGGAAACACTTGAAACCGCCACCTTGAGTTCTGTTGGGGAGGAGGATTTGTGCATTTTTCGTCCCTGCTCTTTTTTTCTTTTTTTTTCTTTCCGTTTCTCTTCCCTGTTATCTTATACAGTGTGTGTGACTAATTGAACAAAAAACATTATTTGCAGCTCGTCCTCCATCTGGACCACAAAGTAGTTTGTGCCAGTCAACGAGCGCCATGAGCCATTGCAGCAGAGAACGGGAGGCTTAACGTGCTGCCAATCGTGCCAGTCGTGATGACTGAAACTGAGCCACCAGCTTAGACAGTGTTTGGCTAAATGTACGGTCAGCTGTGATTGAATACTTTGTGAATCTGTCCTTTGTTGTCGCTCGTGTTGGCCTTTTTTTTTTTCTTTTTTTTTTTTTTTTTTCCGTGGTATTTGTTGTCATTATTTATTTACGTCTTTCAGCGGAACCCTGCAGCTTTGCATTCTCGCCCGCTTTATCCGACCTTTTAAGGCCCCGCGCGCGCGCGCGCACACACAACACGCGCACACACATACACGCATTGGCAGGAGACGATCGATCACAGATCTGTCGGCGGCTGGCACGGGGGTCTATTTAACAGGCCGGCTAGATGAATGAAAGGCTGATATACGCCGTGATTTAACAGACATTAAAACAGCGGAGTAAAATAGAGCAGGCCTGGGGGGATTCTCTGGGAAAAGGGCATAGTAGTAATGGTACTAATGATACCCGCACAAGACTAATACAGTGGGATTTAAGGAGAGCTAAATCAGGACAATCCCATCAGGGTGACAACAGGAAGATTCAGATAAAGACATTCTTCCGCCCGCCGGTGCGAGGGCGGGTCTTTTCCTTTTCCAGCCGTTTTGTCACACGGGAAAAGGGCTCGTGTGCCAATTTCTCTCGCCGAGATTCACGACTTTCGGGAAAGTTTGCAGAAAGTCCACAGGCTTTCGCACAGAGGATGCACAGCACAAAAAAAAAGAAAACTGCAAAGTGCAGGTCACGCAAAACCTTTGGGTCAGAACTCTGATGTACCTGCTGCTGCACGCGAACGCTGGGAAAATGAAAATTGAGCTTTTAATTGTCAGCACCAAAGGTTTTGTGTGCAGAGGAGGAATAATTTGAATTGTTTACGTCTGATTTTTTTAAACTAGTGTTGGCGCTGAGAAACAGATAGCAAGCTCGCTAACCATCGGCCGCTGATGTTTTTGTCCGTTCGGCAAAAACAACACGATGTGGTTCGTGCGTTTGTTGTCCTGGGAGAGAAATATATACACACACACACACATATATATATATATATATATATATATATTCCAGTCATTCAGTGTGCGAAGGCTTGTGCAGATGATGAGAAGAGGCAGGAACCCTCCAGAGTCCAGGGTCGAGTGCACGGCATCAGCCACTTGTTCTGAAAGCAGCGTCTGTGAATCCTGTTGTGTTGTTTCTGTGGCTGTGTGTGTGTGCTTCGCCTGTATCCATCCTCGTCAGTCGTCAGTCGTGGCTGTTCAGCGGACAAATGTTTACACGGGGGAGAAAAAAACTCACCGCTCCGACCGGTCGCTCATGCTTTTTTTCTCCTTATTTTTTATAAATTAGGAACGGCTGTGTTTGAGCTTGTGACTCGGGGTGCAGAGAAGCGCCGGCAACCAATTTGTTTTTGTCACATATCGGTTCTGCGGAGATGCTTTGAGTTCGACCTTTGGTTCCACCTCTCACTTCTCGGCGTTTGCTGTGGTTCCTAATTGTTCTTTCCAATCCGCTGCACAAAGGTTGTGTCAAGTGTTGGTCCGAGAGGCAGATCTGGAAGGGGTGGTGGGGGTGCGGGTGCACGCTGTTTGTGTGTTTTTTTTTTGCCGTGTGATTGGAAACGACAACCACCCCCACCTGCGGGATACCAAAAACTGTGGTGTCCTACTTCCAACTGTAATTCTCAGTCAAACCTAGGGAAGGGGGGAAGAGAAAAAACTGAAAAATGCATGAGCAGAAAGATTTCTCCGCAGCTGCTATCACACACACAGCCTTCTGCCGCGGTGACACAAACACTACCTGTTGCGGTGCACGCACGCACACGCACACACACACACACACACACACACACACACGACACAGCAAGCAGTTGCCCCGTGTTCTCTCTGTTTTTTTCCTCTCTTCTTTCATACCAACGCAAAGACGAACGATGAAATCCAATTAGGGAGCCCCCTGGGTGTCAGCGCTTGGCCTTTCTGTCGTGACTCCTTGCTTTTTCTTGTTTTGTTTTTTTTTTTGTTGTTGTTGTTGTTGTTGTTTTTTTCTCTCCAATGTCCAGGTGATCTCCGTGAGATCGTGGCGGCGACGTTTTCACATTGAAAAGCCCATCAGCTGACCGCGGTGACGCTGAAACTGTGCATGTACAATATCGTTTGGTGCATTCGTGTTTTCTAAAATGGGGGAGTTAATAAAAACGGTTCACTTCGAATTCTCTCGCGTGTCTTTATTCTTTCATTCATTCATTTATTTGTTTATTTTGTCCTCTCCAGTACCTGTACTCGTTGCCCCGAAGCAGCCGGCGGGTGTCTGCGCTGCTGCAGCGTCTGCAGGTGCAGTTTGGTTTTAAGTGGCGCTCGGGGGCACCGTGAAAGGTACAACATTATTAGAAAGTTTATAAATGAGCATAGAAATGGCAGCCGTAATGTCCTACTTAATGCATAAAGAGCACCTTTGTGTGCCCCCCCCCTCCCTGTAATGCCGCCTTTGCTAATTGCGTTGCCAAAAAATTTATGTCATCGCAGAGACGCGTATGAATACATTGGAGATGGCCACAATTAAAGCAGCGCTGGTTTTATGTCTTAAAATAATGGCTTCAAAACAGTTTTTGGTGATTCATTAGGTGCGGTTCCATTGACAGTAAAATTTCGGATTAAATGCAGATCCGATTAAAATCGCTTAATGTCTTCATGTCTGCAACGTAGCCATCACGCCAAATCACTGATAGATATGATCTGCGTCTCCATGCATTCTCTTCCTGCTCATTTTAAGAGAGGAGAATCTTTGGCGTTTCACTTTGCAAAGAGACGCAAAAATGTGCACCAGCTAGCTTGATTAGCCTTGCTAACAACTCTATGTAAAAAAAAAAAAAGAAGCTGGCAGCCCTCCAAGTGTAGCCGGATCATAGCTACGTCACAATCAATCGGATCGATTGATTCCACGTTGGTGTAAACGGGGCAATCTGATTTCAAACTGTTCAATCAGATCGACAAACAAGTGACCTGCATGCAGATGCACCCATTGACTTAATACAAAGAGAGTGGTGTCCATTACAATGACACAGCGCCCCCGGCTGGCCTGTTATAGGACTGTCTAACTTTAGTTGCCAGCCCGGCACGTCTCACCAGTCCCTCGCTCAGCTGCACTTCTTTCCTTCCTTCTTTCATTATCGGCCGAGAGATGTTTGCTGTTGATGTTTGAAATGTTGCCACTAAGTGAGGCGAATTGCTGCAAGAGGCTGCATTGTCGGGCGCTCCAGGTCAATAGCAGTGCCGCCTGAAACCGCCTGTCAACCTGCTGCAATTCAATGACTCGTAAAATAAATTGAAAACCGGAATTTCAATGCGGGAAAAGTACATAGTGTTGCTCTCGTGCAATTAATTCCAAAGTGTGTTTTGCTGTGGCACATGAAAAAAAAAATGCAGCGTGATCTGTTTTTGTACTGTTTTCATTAAAGGTTACTGATTGTATTAATTCTGATTATCGGCGTGCGTGCATGTGCTGAGACACAACTACCCCCTTAAAATAACACGGTGGCATGGAAATCCACTGTGAGATATTGACTGAGCCAGTGTTGCGGGGATGCTCTTAAGATAATAAGGGAGAGAGGACCCTGTGAGGAGATCAATAAGACTGGAAGAAGAGAAAAGAGAGATTTCTGCCTACACACCACAGATCATCCGTAATGAGCCGCTGTGTCGATACTTGAGAAACGGCTCCCTCGCATGCTATTGACTGCATCAAAGCACCGGCGCTCAGGATTCCTTCTGACACCAGGAATAAAAACGAAAAGAGGTTTGCGCGTGGGTGTGTAATTTTTTTTCAGCCAGATATATTGGCCGTGACGTGACCGGCGTGTAGTCTTCCATCTCACGTCCCCGCAACGCCTTAGGCGTTTGCGAACGTCAATACTGCCCCCTCATGGTGACGATATACCGGCGCAACACGTGATGGGAGGGTCGACGAGTGTCTGCAGTGCCTGTCGCCTCTTTCTTCCCCCCAATGGTTAGGTACAATGACCAGCGCAGAGGACCAACCCCTGCAGGAGGAAAAAGGGGACATGGCTACGTCTGTTTGGGATCTTAATTACCCAGCATGTAGGATTTAGTCGCACTGGGTGATCAGAAAACACATTGCAAAATATCATCTGTTTTATATCATCATATAATCACATAATATCATCACCTGACGTTCTGCCATTGGCCATGCTGTCTCTGTAGCAGTAAGACTTACCCACCCTACAGAAAGTAGGACATTTTTTTCACGGCATTGCAAAACATTGAACTACAAAACGCAATAGTGTTTTTCCATATTTTCTTATGTGTCATCGGATCTCACATCCTTCTTATGAAAGCTGTGATGTGATGTCAGAATCATGCTCAGGGCTGCTGAGGAAACCTGGTGCTGCACTATTCAGTGTCCTTACAAAAAGAGCAGCTGTAAGTGCCTATTGTTGCTAAAAGGACGCACAGTAATAGAATAGAATAGAATTGTTTTCGTTGTAATTGAAAAAACACACTACTTATTCTGTTTTAAATGTGTCCATTTAAATGTTGCACACTGGCCCGAGATCCAACCAATCTCCTCCTCTGCACATTAGTTTTAGTTGCAGTGAGATATCGCATTTGGTCAGGTTTATGCTAAAGATAGTAAAGTGCATTGTGTGGGGGGACGGGTGAAAAGACACACACCCCATATCATTGCTGATATGGGTCGTCAATGCAACATTTTCCAAGGATAAAGATTGTTGAAATGTGCGACCTTTACACCCCACTCCATTAGAGGGCGCTGCTTTAGCCTTCCTACCGCGAAGTCGCGCTACTAGCAAGGCAGAGGAAGAACAGCAGGAAGCAGCGGCTGGTCCACATGCATGCAGTATTCACAACAAAATAATGGCTTCCTCTAAGAGTAAGGGTGCCAGAAAAAACGACTCTCAAGTCACAAACCTAGAGACAACGGAGGAGGACAAGAGCGAGTTGTGTCCTGGTTTCAAAGACGTCGACGCCTTCGTTAAAGTAAGTAACAAAAACGCAGAAGAAGTCGCTGCGCGCATCAAGCTAGCAGCAGCAGCAGCAGCACTTCAGGGGGCAACGTGGATTCGGCTGCTGCTGCGACTACGAACTGGAGTGCAGGGGTGTTTTTAAAGTTCGAGAAAACAGCCGTTCGTTGATGTTAAATCAAACGCTAGGTCTAACTTAATAAAAAGCACACTTTTGCTCTCAAAGCATAGCCACATTGGTGTGCCAGTTTGCTACAAGCACCAAGTTCAAGAGGAATGTTCAAAATCACTCACACAGCGCAACACGTCAGATCTGCTAATAAAGTTTCACAGATGCAATGACACGTGTTGAAGTAATAATAATGTAATATAGTAACTTAATAGGTAACATTTTCAAATAAAATTGGTGATTGTACATTGATACTGAATGTATTAAATAATAAGAAAAGCTGCCAGGGGCAACTAAGAGTGGTTTGAGTCTTGTGGAAAGACCGATGCGACTGATAAAGAAACAACAAATAAATAATGTACTGTTTAAATAGCTGCATTCGGGATAAACAGGATCATGCTGTGACATTTAACAATGTTGTATTTATTTATTTTTTTTTATTAAATTTTTTTTTGCTGCATCAGTATGGATTGGGTGCCGTTCTGTCAGCCACAAAGGCATCTGCTGCTTTGCCTCAAGCAGGAGATGAATATGATTTTTATCGGAGCTTCCCAGGATTCCAGGACTTCTGTGAAAGTCAAGGAGATAAACTGCTACTCTGGTGAGTGGAGATGTGCTCAGATTTTTATCCCCTTGCTGATTCCCTTCATTCAGACATGACAAAGCTTTGAGTCTCAGAATTTTTTGCTTCTTTAAAGTTGAAATGTGAAAATTTGAACTTAAAGTGGCCTTTCCACCATGTGTGCTGCTTCCTTAAATGGGCACCGCTGATTTTACGTGGTTGTGTTCGTTGCTTAAGACGAGTGACGCAAAAATGTCCAAATCCCACGGTCTCATCAGTCTCTCATTACGAGTTTCTTACAAGTCAACAGTATATTGATTTCATCCCTATTTAACAAACAGCGATTTCTCTTTAAACATTTTATCCAACAAAGTTGCATTCATGTGCATTAGTTTAAATTCAGCAGTGCCTGTATCTTGTTCATATAATTCCACATTTATTGACGTGGGGAATTGAAAACACTTCCACATGCTCATTTAAAACTCACTGAAGCGTTCACAATTTCACCAAAAAAAAATCCATTCAATCTAAATGTGTATCAGCTAACAGAGCAGAAAGGATGATTGGCACACAAGGGTGGATGGTTCTGCAGGTCTCGATGTTGTCTGCTCAGCTCTACTTTGCTGAAGTTGAAAGGAAAAATTGGATTTGTCGTCGTTTGAAACCATCATATGTCCGCGAGGACACAGAGACACGTTTGCCTCTCTGCTCCCTCCAAATTGTCGACACTTTTATGTCCCTTCTGTAGACCAAATCTAGTCTGATTAAGCCTTTGGAGCAGGATGGCAGTTGCGCCATCTGCCACTTTTCCGGCCTCTGTAATTCTTCCCCTTTTACTCCCGTCGTAGCATGAGTCAGATCATGAGGCACCACGGCTGCCGGTCGCACATCAGAGACCAGAGCAAGCTGACGGGGCAGGAGGAGAGGTTCGACCTCATCGTAGACTCCAATGATGTCATCCTGGAACGAGTGGTGGGACCCGCTTCTTTGCTGTTGCTACAAAGTTGCTCATTAAAAGGGATTCATTTCACATCCGGCCCTCGTGTCTGTTTACCAGGGGATCCTCCTCGACGAGGCTGACGGTGTGAACAGGAGCCAGCAGCCCGTCATGCCTGCAGGCTTTCAGCCTCCAAAGATTGTCGTTTCCAGCTGGAATCGCAAGGTTGGCTAATTAACCTCGCCGCCCCTCCGCCGCGCCAATTTTCTTTTGTGTCTCTTTAAAGCTGAATTTTCGTGCCAGCTGTGCTATTCAAGCACTCAAATCACTGGGCTGTTGTGTTTTTCTAATGACATAACCGCTCAGCCAGTGCTTCGCGCCTCATGTCCTTGCTTTTATCCCTCCCATCAGGGCTCCGGCTCTGGCAGTGGTTCTGACATGTTCCGGCTGCTCCAAGCCAAGAACGTTGCGAGGCCACAGCTGAAATTCAAGGAAAAAGTCGACAACAGCAACACGCCGTTTATCCCCAAGATCTTCATTAAGCCCAACGCGTTGAAGCCTCTTCCATCATGTAGGATGCAATTTTTACCCACAAGTTCATCTTAAGTGTTTTTTTTTTTTTAAATTGTGGTTAGTAAGTAGTAACTAAATAAAACTTCTGTCTTTAATTGTAGATTTCAGCAAAAAACAAGAGCGTAAAGAGAGAGCAGAGGACCTGGATGTGCCAACTGCCCTGGCCGACCTCATCCATCAGCAGAGAACACAGGAGCCTGTCGACGACATGTATGACTCCTTCTGTGTGTGTGATATCAGTTTAGTCTCTGACAACCTCACGTCACCCATCCGCCCTCCTTTCATTGACAGGTTTGCTCACCCTTACCAGTACGAGCTGGACCATCTGACGGTACCAGACGAGCTCTTGTCCAAGCCAGATCCACAGGTTGGTCCAGGCAAACTGTCTGCCTTTTTTTTTTCACTTTTGCTAGATATGAGAGCTTTGTGTCACCTTTTTGTTTTGTTTTTTTTTTTTAAAGTTGTACAAACCGATTGAAGAGACCAAGTGCTCCTTCGTCGACACAGTGGAGGACCTGGTGGCTCTGAATGAGAAGCTTTGCAAGTTGACCGAGTTTGCTGTGGATCTTGAGGTGAGGAACAAGTCTAAAGCATGTTACATGATAATAATCCATTTTTTTATTATTCCTATTTTTTAATTACTTAATATATAATTATATATCTTATTTTATAGACAACATGTTTAGTTAAAGGAATAATAATAATATGATAATTCACATCATTTATGATATACAAATATATTTGGTATATTTATAGAATGGAATTTTATACTATGATAATATAAAAGAATATATATATTTATCTAAGAGATAGATTTTGTATATCTAAATATATACCTTGCAACCAAAATGTGTTTTTATTTAATATAAAAAAGTATTTTTCTAGATTTACAGTGTACTAGAATGGACAGCTATTTTACTTTTTTTTCACCTAGCACTACACAGATTAGTAGAAGAAACATCAGACAGATCAGATCAGATTCCCTCCACCCCACGTCTCAGCAGTCCACTTCAACTGCCAGTTGCCTAAACACAAGTGACAACATTCTCATGTGGCCGTCAACGCCTTGTGTGTCACAAGGCGCCTGCGACATCATCGCCACTGTCCAACCCGCCTGTGAACACTTTCCATTTTTGTCCGCTCCAGCACCACTCCTACAGGAGCTTCCTGGGCATCACGTCGCTGATGCAGATCTCCACCAGAGACGAGGACTTCATCATCGACACCCTGGAGCTCCGCAGCGAGATGTACATCCTGAACGAGGCGTTCACCGACCCGCAGATCGTCAAGGTAGAGCAGAGACAGTGGGCAGTTTGCAAAGGGCCACATGAAAAACCCAAATTGTGTCAGAGTGCCGCACCAACAATATATATGTGTGTGAGTGTGTATATATGCATATATCTCTATAATAATAGGCTATGTGAAATTGTGGTGCATTTGTGTTTTAGCTTGTTAAGCTCCACAAACACTGAACGCGCATTCCCAAATGCGGCCCTTTTCTCCGGGCATATGCTGTAAGTGCAACAGAGTCCGATTAGCGTTCCTTAATGAACTCTCCATCAGAACACGCCTTGCTTTTTTGGGCAATTTCTGTCAGAAAGTTGGGTTTGTAGTTTTGTTAGCAATGCGTCAAACTCGTCTGACAGATTTCTGTATTTATCTTCACGTTTGGTCATTTAGTGGCGATTGAAATTGTAATCTTTGAACACAGCGACCTGTGTACCAGGCTTTACCGTTGATATTGTGTAAAGAAGCACTTGGCAGTCCACGTCTTGTTGAAAACAAGCCATTCGTTTCTTTCGCCAACTTTTCTTTTCTTGGCGTGAGCGACTGACATCTTGAGTGTAACCTGCCTAGCGTCACTCGTCGCTGTTCACCTTAGCTCACGGCTCACACACACGTGCATCCATTCGGAAGTTATACGAGCGTAACTTTTTCAATATAAAAGTAATAGTTATATTGCATGCACGGCATAAATGTTTTTAAATAGCCTACATGTTCTGATTTATGATTAGCCTCAAGCGGACCAGACAGTGACGTACAAAGGGCCGGATGTGGCCCGCGGGCTACAGTTAGAGTTGTCGTCCCTGTGGCTGAGCAACATCTGATCATTTGTGATTAGGGCTGTCAGCGTTAAGGCATTAATCGCTATTAGTTAAATACAATCAATAACGTGTTCAATTTTTTTAATCGCATTTGAAATGTAAGACCGGGTTCACACCGGAAGTGGAAGCGCCATGGAACGGAGCCCGCTACTTTCAGCGCCCTTGTAAACCTTTGGCGTCGGTCAGACCAGACGCGAAGCTGCACGCAGCCAGCGTTTCGGCGTCTGGTCTATTTTGTGAGCGAGCCGTGTCAAGCTGGACAGGAAGTCAGTCAAAGAAACAGGAGAAAATCCGGCTAGTCTTCAAAATAAAAGAAATTTTCAAAACAAAATACCGATTAAAAACAGTGCGAGAGAGATGAAAAAAAACAAACACACACGCGCACACACAAAGGGGAGCAACAGCGTGGGCTGGCAACGGGCCGGGGGGTTTGGTTTTGGGTGCCTAAACACACAAACAAACTGGGAAAGAGCGAGAGAGCGGCAGAGAGGAGTTGTTGTCAAGTCAAGATGTGATGTGAAATTCATCTTGATGAAAAATAAATGGGAGAAAGCAACAGCTGAGCAGAAGTTCTTGTCGACCCTCGCGGAGAAATGCGTGTCTGGTGTGAACAGGATCGCACGCGATTTTTGTGGGTGCGTCCAGTGTGTGAACCCAGCTTGAGCCTTTTTGTCCCTTTTACTGACCCGTAGGCGTAATGTTGTGATATAACATTATGTGGCTGAGTAGATCTGTACCCAGCCGTATCGTGTTTTTGGAGCGTTCACATCACACATCGTGCAGTATCGTAGTACTACAAAAGTTTGCGATGGTTTAAATCAGACGCTCACTAACGCTGGTGGGCGTCCTGTGATGTGTGAAGCCTCCTGTGACTCACACACTCTGGGAAACCTGTGAACAGGTTTGCTGCGTGGGCTTCGACCGTCGAGAGATCTTGAAAATAATCCAATTTTAAGAAGAAAAAAAAAGTCAGCAGTTGTGTCGCTGGGTTTTTTTTTTTTTAAAGAGTGCTTGGGTTGAAGTTGTTCTGTGGTACCTCTTTGCTGAAGTCACGCCTCCGTGCCGTTTTCCCCGCCCGTCTCAGGTGTTTCACGGCGCCGACTCCGACATGGAGTGGCTGCAGCGCGACTTTGGCGTGTACGTGGTCCGGCTGTTCGACACGCACCAGGCCAGCCGAGCGCTGAACCTGGCCAGGCACTCCCTCGACCACCTCCTCACACACTTCTGCAACGTCTCCTCAGACAAACGCTTCCAGCTGGCCGACTGGAGGATACGGTACGAACAACTGCACAGAACCTCGATGAATCGATTGACGTTTTAACCCAGCAGCGCCTACGGAGCGTTTCCTGAATCCTTTTGATTTATGGCAACCAGCGAAATACATTTTAAATTTTCTCAAAATGTGTTGTGATCTTTTACCATTAGTGTGTGCAGCACACATCTTACTCCCATAACTGGTGTTCAGAAACTCCTCTGCTCTGTGTTTAGAGTACCAGGTTTTCTAGTCGCAACAGTCGCAGTCAAAACTAACAAGTAATGGAATGCAGTAATGTTTTTAATATCATTTGAAAAGCTGGACAAGATTTCCCGGTTGAAACCTGATCTGCCATCATCAGCACTGATTGTCTCCTCTACCCTCCCGCACGCAGCCCCTTGCCGGAGGAGATGGTGCAGTACGCCCGGACCGACACGCACTACCTCCTCTACATGTACGACTGCATGCGAGGCCAGCTGTTGGACTTGAGCCACGGGCAGCCGGGCCTTCTGCAGTCGGTGTGGAACAAAAGCAAGGACATTTCCCTGAAGGTTGGCGCATAATCTCACCTCATGCCTCCTGAAGATAAAATAGAAAAAAACCACCTACCTCCACCCACTAGTTCCACACTTTCTTTTATTACTCTCTGTATTTTCACAATTTCATGCCCCAATCTCCTGGCTGACAGTCGTCACAATTCCCCAACGTGTCCGTCTTCAATGCAGAGATATATGAAGCCCATATACACGGAGGAGTCGTATCTGGAGCTGCAGAGACGGCAGAAGAGGACTTTTAAC
Source organism: Thamnaconus septentrionalis (assembly GCA_009823395.1). Taxonomy (NCBI): domain Eukaryota; kingdom Metazoa; phylum Chordata; class Actinopteri; order Tetraodontiformes; family Monacanthidae; genus Thamnaconus; species Thamnaconus septentrionalis. The sequence continues at coordinate 3,881,914 of CM020512.1, forward strand.
ACGCAGCAGCTCACCGCCTTCAGGCTGCTGTTTGCCTGGAGGGACAAGCTGGCCAGACAGGAGGATGAAAGCACCGGGTGAGGCTGCGTGGAAGCGGACGGACGCACAGGAGCCCTCTGCCATTCTGACGGCATTTCGCACAAAAGCTTCAAAAGCACTTTTTTTCAGAGCCCCTTTCCAAGTGCGTATTTCTTTTCTTCACCCGGCAACCTTTTATGTGTTTCAGTTACGCCCTGCCTACTCACATGATGATCAAGATATCGGAAGAGCTCCCAAAGTAAGTCACTGGAGAGAGAGAGAGAGAGAGAGAGAGAGAGAGAATGAGCAGTATGTCAAAATACAAAAGATCTTGGATTGGAAAAGGATTTTATTTGAAAACACTGGACGTAAAGAACAAATAGAAAAACACAAGACGTTTCAGTGTTCATCCAAACACCATCAGTTGTTTGGTCCTCGGGAAGTAGCTGTGGCAGTTATAGACACATAAGGGTCACATGACTGAGGTGACATGACAGCCGGAGAAGATGGGCTGTGTCTCAATTCAGATGGTCTGCATCTTTGAAGTCCGCATTTTGAAAGGAAGTTGCGATTTGTCCCAATTGCCAAAAGTCCTTAGGACGCTCCAAATTCGTACTCGGAATGCACCCTCGTTTTAGCCGATTTCCAAGGCTGCACCGCTACTATCCTTCGCGTACTTGTGTATCCTATGATGCTTTGCGTGCTGCTGCAAAGCATCGTGGGATCCTGGGAAGTCAGCTGAAATTAGCGGCATGTGCTGGTAAAGACACGACATGTAAATTTAAGTATTGAAGTTTCACATTAAGTATCCAGTTTTTAACGTAGGATTTTACTTATTTGATCATCCCCTCCCCGCCTCTATTTAAAGAGGGTTGCTCTACTTTCACATAGATGGCCTCCTTGATGCCCCTCTCCAACCATCCATCCTCTCTGTCCAGGATGTGGTCATCTACATCAACAGTGTTTTAAAATAAACACTTCAAGTAAATTCCTTTTTAGAAGAACTTTCCACCTGGATAAATGAATCTAAATTTAATAATTGAAGAATAAAATTGAAACTGCCAGCAAATTTGATGGTGCACCCATGTTTCTTTGCTGAAGTTTCTGAATCCACTTGCAGCCTAAAAATAAGAAAAATGTGGTGATAAAATAAACTCAACGCACGTTGCATAACAAACTGAATCATACTCGGGTGGTGGTTTGTTCCTGAGCTGCATTTTCGGTTATGCAGATTGTTATTTTTTAAACTCAACGGATGCCAGTGTGACCTTCCGACCCTGCGGTGCTTCCGCCTCTGCACTCTGCACCCCAGATTATTATCGACATGTGTGAGCGGGATGCGCTCCGACGACTCCGTTCGTTAGCGAGCGAGGCCTCGCGCTCTCGCAGCCCTGCGTCTGTGTTTAACCCGGGCGACGTCGCGCTGCTCGGCGCTCCTGTCTTGATCTTCTCAGAGAGCCGCAGGGCATCATTGCCTGCTGCCACCCCGTCCCCCCGCTGGTGAGGCAGCAGGTCAACGAGCTCCATTTGCTGGTGCAGCAGGCCAGAGAGACGCCTCTCCTTAAGGTGAGCGAAGATGGCTGCCAGCAGGGCAAACGAGTTCCCTCGGCGCTGCTCAGGCGCCTGTCAGTGGAGGTGATCCGGTGACTCAACGTGCTGCACTTCTTTTTTTTTTTTTATCCCTCTTTGAACCCTCTGCAGGCTGAAATTGCAGCGCAGAAGAAGAAGGGACTCACGCCCATCAGAAAGGTTGGTGAAATATAAATGAAGACTGTCGCCAGTGGCTGGACTTCCTTCTTTCTCCCTGATTTCTGCATAATTTTTGCAGGTAGCGCCAGGAAATGGTGCTGGAGAGGGCAGAGCAAAAATATTTTATATGGTCGCCTTAGTAGTTTTCTGACAGGCGAAAGAAAGAGTTATTAATAATTATGGGAGATGAAAGTAACCCACAGTGTCTTTCCTTTCTGGTTTGACCCATAATGCAACATGGACAACCTGTTTGTGTTTGAGGAAACCAAAATGTCCATTAGTTATGCAATAATTTCTCAGCATTAAGAGGAATAAACACACTAACCCTGTAATATCAAACTTGACCAGTTGTACGTTACCAGGGCAACTACTCATTTGGTTTCTGTTTAGAGTCCTGGTGCGATACCTTGCCTGCAGTGCCATCTACTGATACAGCTAGTGTAGCTCATCTGCTCTCCAACCAGTTGCCAGACACGCACTCAATTTGTATTTCTTTTTCTGGCAAGCCTTCATAATAATTATTTTATGTTAATATGATATTGTAGAGAAAGAAAATCCATATTGTTTTGTTTTAATAGTTTATCTTTGTTTGGATCTTGTCGTTTCCAGCCAGAGGTCACGTTGTTTGGCCCTCACGATACATCCAAGGTCTCAGTGAGTGACCTGTCGTTCTCCTCAGAAGGTGAGCTCGACACTTGGATTGCGTTCATTTTGTCTTCTGTTTTCATAGGTTTGTGTCTTTCTTTTGTTCAGATAGGGGTTCCGTTTGTTTACTTTGACATGTTTCAGCAGAGCTTCCGCCTTCCTCAGTCATGCCATAATATCTAATCATTAACAGGAACATGGTCTTCATTAGCTGATGTTATGGACACTTCACGTGCTTTCTGATGACATCAGCGATTATTCGTTACCGTCTGAGCTTTGTGTCACTGACCCAAAACTGCTGCGTTCATTCTCAGATCTACCGGAGAAACAGGGCCTACTCTTCTCGGACGACGAAATCAAAATGGACGTGGACGCGGACAAGACCGGCGGTCTCGTGGCCGCCGCCAAAATCACTCTGTTTGAGGTAGAGGTCCTCCTTCGCTCGCTCGTCTCTCACTGTGTTGCAACGCTGACACCTAGCGTCGCATCTCTGCCTCTGTCCCAAGGAGCTGGATCCCCGCCAGGAGCCGGAATCCCTCCCCGTGGCTCAGATGAAGGCGCGGAGAATCATCGAGTCGTTTGAAAACCCCTTCAGAATGGTGGGAGGCGACTCCGTCGGCGTCCTTCACGTTCCTTTCCCTTCGTCCAGACACTCAACGCTCCCTTGTTTTTCTTCCAGTATTTACCCTGCATTGACGTGCACGTCAACAAGACCTCCAAGTTTGACCCGTCTTCCAAAATATTTGAGGTGACGCGGCGAAGCGCATGGAGAGACTTATCGTCGGGGGTCCTCCCTCCGCACTGCACTTTTCAGCTGAACTCCACTGTCTCCTCTTCGCAGATCAGCAAAAGGTGGAAACTGCTGAGCATAGAGCAGCAGCAGCAGGAGCTGGAGGCCAAGAAGAAATCCAAAGCAGCAGCCAAGGAACAAGCCAAGAAAGCAGCTGGTAACAAAATCACTCTTGATTTTTTTTTTTTTAGCCTCACAGTTTCAGCGAGAGTTCCTGATTGTGTTTCAACCTTGATCCCCCTCCACACTCACAGAGGAAAGAAAGAAAGTGAAGCTGAGCTACCAGGAGTCTCTGCAGAACGTTGCCACAGTTCGCCAGCAGGCAGCGGTGAGTCATTTGCACTCGTGTCGTGTCACTCCTGCTGCTCCTGCTATCTCACGGAGGCTCCTGCACACTGGCGCCTGTACATCTGCTGCCCCTTGTCAGGAAAGAATGAGTGGAAACGTTGAGTTCAGTGGCCCCACAGAGCTGCGGAGCTCGCTTTAAAAAAAAAAGGATGAAAGATAAAACAGACACCTCTGCAGCACTCCCCCCACTTTCTGCTCAGGGAAGAAACAAGTTAAAAAAAAAAAAGAAAAAAAAGAAATGCAGTAACTCACGAATGAGTGAACCTTTGCGGCCAATCCGCAGCACCGGCCTGTTGGCGATCTTTTAATATTTGTATCCGTCTCACGAAGTGCCCGGAGAGAGCCAAAGTGCTGTGCGTCAGCTCGGAGCTTCAGAGTCGGACCTCCTCCACTCTCTCCGCGCTTCGCCCGACCTCCCGGGGAACGACGGTAGCCCGCCGTCCGTCTGAGCGATGAGCCCACTCTCCGCCAGCTGGGGAATAGCTCGGCGGGCTGTTACGCCTCTTCTCCTCGTCCTTTAATGAGTCACCGGCCTTCTCTTGTTTTGTTTTGTTTGGTGTTTTAAAAGAGAAGAGGAGCGCCAGCAGCCGCCGCTGCACTTCAGTCTTTTTGCCGCCCCAGCAGCAGCAGCAGCAGAACGCCTCGTCTCTGCTTATGTATGTGCACGGAGACCGGCGAGACCAACAGGAAGTCCAGTCTGTAGACGTCTTAGAGCGAGTGTCTGTAAAAAGACCCCCCTGTCTGTGCTGTATTGATGCAGAATTTCCCTCAGTTACATGCGCGCAAGCAAACATTTGTCAATACAGTAAGGCCTTGTTCAGACTGCCAGACAAAATCCGATTTTCAGCCCATCCAGATTGAAACCGGGCGGCTCTTTTGTAGTCTGAACAGTCACAAACTACATGAAATCCGATTTTCACAAGACGGATGGTTTCAAATGGCATTTGAACGGATGCGTCTCCGTCTGAGCAGCTCCAAACACGCCGATGGGTTTTGACTGTCCGTGACGTCACTGTACGAGACGCCAGACCCAATGAGGCGGAGAACACAAAGCAGATTATGTGACTGCCTGCTTGTATCTCTTTCCTTCAGTGAATAACTTTAAATCCACCTCGCAAAAACTTGTGTCCAGGAAAAAAGGAAAGAAAAAATGATTCCCCATCTTTGCCAGGTTCTCTTCAGTGAAACTGGGCGTGCGCGGGCCTGTGGAAAAGGCAGTTGTAGGGTTTCGGTTTAGTTTAATATCAAGTATTGGGCACAGTTGTCGGGACACACCTTCAGTGCACTGCTGTTTTAAAGGGTGCTTACTGAGTTAGAGTCTATGTCTAGTCTTTAATTTCTTTTCATATGGTCATTAGTAAGTGTGTTATTCTAATTATTTTATGATTTATAAAGTTTCTATAGCTCTGCTATCAGGAGCACAGTAATGATGCAGGTGAACTCAAAGAACACAAAATGTCTCGATGAAAGAAATCTACATTTGGTTTAAAGCCTCAATTGGTGGTTTGTGACAGTAAAACAGTGAAGATAGTTGTATCATATAATATGTAATGAGTGCTGCCAATGATTTTTCTTAGATATGTCAATTTAAGAATTTGTACAGAAATGATACCTCTGGTCTTCTCACACCAGGAGTCGGCAAAAGGTGGCACGAAGAAGAGAGAGAGGGCTGCCAGTGAGGCTGAAGGGTCGACTCCCAAGCCCAGCAAGAAGTTAATGAAATCTGCCGAGAAGAGCGAAGCCCCTCCCCCCGAGACCTTCAAGCCCTTCGACTACAGTCAGTCAGACCTCAAAGTCTTTGCTGGTATGTTGGATCGCTCCCCCTGTGGGACAACCAGGGCAATCGGAGCACATTCAATGCCACTCACTCCGAATCAGAATGAGTGAATGTTGGGCTTTTTCTTTTTTTAATTATATTTGTTTTATTTTATTAAGGTACGAAATCAAAGGACAACACACAGTTTGATCCAAACCGGCAAGACCGTGATTTTAAGAAAAAGGTACGGTCCAAGTTTTCAAGTATTATTCATTTTGTTCCTCAGTAAATTAACAGATTTAACTCTTTTCCATCCAACAGAAACACCCAAAGGGCCAGAAATCCAACTTTGGGCCAGGGGGCAGAAGTATGTCTTACCTGACTGGAAAATCAGAGAGGTAAGATGACAGAAAGATTTATTTAAAAAAAAAAAAAAACGCCTCGGCATCTAAACACTACAATTTGTTAACTAGTTTCTTCTTTTTATTTTTTACAGGGGATTCCGACATAACTGGCCCAAAAGATAAACAATGACTTTTTTCTTATTTTAAAATGTTATTTTGCAGAAATAACGTCTTCTTATTTTCTTTGTTGCCGTCATTTGCAATATTTAATGATTTTGTTTTTCAAGGTGTTTTTTTCCAGACATGGAACAACAGTTCACTTTGTAAATATGTGGATGCACACCTCTTCATTAAAGACAATTTTAGGGAGATGGTGGGTCATTTGTTGGTTTTGGTGTTTTGTTTTGCCTTCAGACACTCAAAACAACTATAATAAAAAAATGTAATAATCAAAACTTTTCTACAATATAGTTTAACCAGACCTTATAACTGAAGTGATATTGGAATGGAAACACTTCTTATGTATTTTGGTAAAATATGTCTGTTTGTGTCAAATATATGGGATATTGTCCTGATAAGGTCTAGAATTATACATACATGAATGAGCAGCATATGTATGGCATAGAAAATCCTATTTATACTGTTTTAGATACATGCCAAGACAGCAAGGCAGTAGTACCACAACCGGTTAATTAATTGATTATTACACTTCCTCATTCCTGGAACTAAGTGAAGCCAATAACCACACCTAACCCTCTGCAAGCTGTTGTAAATAACTTGGTGACTTTGAATGAGGACCAGTACAACAAGTCTTCCTGCCACACTGACAAGTTTGAGGCGCAGAAAAAAAAACTTTCAAGTCAATGTTAATTCAAGCTGTTCAATAGAATGTACTGTGGTGCAGAGAAGACACAGTGACTTTGTGTGTTTGATGGTTTGCAAAACACAAGTTTTTCACTACAATACACAGATAGTTTTATGATATAATAAGTTTTAATGAATGGTTTCATTCAATAAACATTTAAAATGTATCAAAAAAAATACGCCGCAGTGAATTGTGGTTTCCATTTAATGTTGTGTTTAAATTAGTATATTAAAAAAACACATACACGGATGCAATACCGTCAGTGTTTCTAATTGTGTGGCATTTGTTTGTAATTTAAAAAAAAAAAAAAAAAAAAAAACTTCCTGGAGGGCCAACTCTGGTCTGGTTGTGTTCCTTGCAGCAAATCACGGGTTTGATTCCCGTGGAGCCGTCACTCCAACACTCTCCAAGACATGACCATGCTGTTACAATAGTTATCGCTGATGCAATACAAGCATTATTCGTTTTAGTAACTTTATAGAACGTGTGTATCTTTTTACTTTTCGGTTTTAAAAATAGCAACCACATTATTTCCTTTGTATCTTTCTTTCTTTCTTTCTTTCTTTCTTTATTCAAAAAAAAAAGTCTACAGTCATTATTATATTTTAGTAAACACAATTAAATCACATAAGACCACGTGGTCGCCTCGTTGTACGCGTGGCGCATGCGCAGTGGCACGAGGGGCTCCACGCGGGGTTCAAGTGGGCCAGCTTTCGCTCCATGCAGCGTGAAGCGACTCGGCTCTGGCTCGTGCTGCAGGCAGGGCGGCGCCATGGACAAACGCTGCTGCTGCTGCTGCTGCTTTGCTGACTCACACAAACTACTGAGGCTCTGGTAGGGACAGCCTACCCTGCTCTCCGCCCGCGTGCAGTTGGCTGCATCGACGGCAAGTGGCCGACGCACGCGTTCCCCGATTCGCCGAAACGCGACGTCTAGTTTTTGCCGTCCAGCGGCAGCCAAGTGTCAGATATTTCGACGTAAATTGACTCCGTGGGGCAGCATCGCCACATTCATAAACACGCCAGCACTTGTGGCCGCCCGGCTGCCGACATGGATTACATTCAAGATGGCTGGTTCATGGAAAAATGCATGTTATGGCCCGGACAAGCGATGAGCCTCAAAGTCAGCGAGGTCCTCTACAACAAGAAGTCCAAATATCAGGATGTTATGGTCTTCAAGAGGTGAGTTTACTTGGCTGGAGCTCCGTGTCGTGGCTAGCGCCGCTAGCCGCTAGCCGGACACTAGGGATGAATGGGCGCAAAGCTCATGCGGTCTTGAGAAGTTTACTGCGACTTGTTGTTACTACTTTCAGCTCCGAGTCCAGCTACGCAGTTAAGTAAGCTAACGTTCGGCTGCCTTTGGTTTGAAACGTTCGCGAGACTGGCAATAACGGCGAATGGGAAAATGAAATGAGCCGTTGTCATCGTTGTGTTTCTCCGAGTAACACAAACGTTCACTGGGGGCATGTTTAGATTTCCATATTTCTATAAGGTCGGACTGACGCGGTTCTGACCGTTGTGTTGAATTAATCCGAGAGCTTTCGAACATTTCCAAGTCGCCTCATTCTTTCCCTTCCTGACGTCATTTCCAGTGAAACGTATGGGAATGTGTTGGTGTTGGACGGAGTGATCCAGTGCACAGAGAGGGACGAGTTCGCCTACCAGGAGATGATTGCCAACCTTCCGCTGTACAGCCACCCCTCACCCAAGAAGGTACCACTGACTCTCTCTCACTCTCACTCACTCTTCCTGAAGGTGACGTTGACTTAACTGCAGTGTGACTAATCTGAAAATGACTAATGTTCCCCCCCACCCCCATTGTAACCGCTGTCTTTTTCCCTTTCGCAGGTGCTGATTATTGGCGGTGGCGATGGCGGCGTGCTGAGGGAAGTGGTGAAGAACCAGCTGGTGGAGTCTGTCGTCCTGTGCGAGATCGACGAGGTTTGTTCCCCGGTGGCCAGGAGTCTTGGCTCTGCTCACCGAGACCTGCGTTCCTCAACCCTGCAGCTTTTTCAAAACCTGGGACGCCTACCCATTGGTTGTCGTGTTGTCCGCTGTGCAGGATGTCATTAACGTGTCGAAGAAGTACCTCCCCGGGATGGCCAAAGGGTTTTTCAGTCCCAAGCTCACCCTTCATGTCGGCGATGGCTTTGAGTTCATGAAGCAGAATCAAGATGCCTTTGATGTCATCATAACGGACTCCTCGGACCCTGTCGGTGAGCGCTTCTTCAGATCTCTGTTTATCGTCTGTCACGAGTGGAGCGTGCAGATGAAATCATTCCTATGGTTTGTTTGCAGGGCCAGCAGAAAGTTTGTTCAAGGAGTCCTACTATCAGCTGATGAAGGCGGCGTTGAGAAACGGCGGAATTCTTTGTTCCCAGGGTAATTTCATACATTGCCTTTAAATCGTAGATGGTAATGGAACAATAATGAGTAACTTCAGGCCGTATGAGAGTTTTTTTTTTTGTTTTTTTTTAAACTTCCGTTCCAAGTCAACCAAGTGCATTTTCCCCCTCCTCTTTTATTGCTCTCACAGGAGAATGTCAGTGGCTCCACTTGCAACTCATAAAGGAAATGCGCAACTTTTGCAAGACTCTCTTCCCCGTGGTGGAGTATGCCTATGGCACCATCCCAACGTATCCAAGTGGCCAAATCGGATTTATGCTCTGCAGTAAAAATCCCGTAAGTGTGTCGCGCACTGCATTTGCAGTCAGTTTGTCAAATAGCCCACGGTTTTGGGGTGATTAGTAATGGAGTTTTCCAGACATTTGAAGTGGCTTTGCTTTTTCTCCCTTTGAAACTAGGAAACAAATTTCAAGGAACCAGTGAGAACGCTGTCAGTAGAAGAGCTGGACAGTATGAACCTTAAATATTACAACCCTGAAATCCACAAAGCGTCATTCATCCTCCCCGAGTTTGCACGGAAGGTACATATTTTTGAAACGCTCGCATGCAATGCAGTAATCGCTTCGACCTTGCTTTACTCCGCATTTTTTTTTTTTTTTTTTTTTAACAGGTACTCTGTGAAGCATGACACCTAAATCCCTGCGTATCCTGCATTTGGCGCTGAGACCACAGAGAAACAGTGTTGTCCGACACCAACTCATCATTAAAGATCAGACCTGCAGAAGATGGAGACCCTTCTAATTGTTTTCAATGTCTGGGCACAACTGACAGCGAGCGGTGAACCCTTTTCTGAGTTAGACAAAAAAAAAAAAACCTAAGGTGTCTGTGTTCTTTCTCCTTCCAGTCTTACACTCTCTTAGTGTTTATTTATTATTTTCAAAACACCTGTCTGTTTAATTCCTACTTCTGGGATCGTCTTATCACGTGTCTTGTTCTAGGGCAATGCAGTTTGACTGTGGTTTAAAGAGACGCCAAACTAAACTGACCTCACTTTAAAATCGTACTGTCTATAGGATTCACTCTGTCTTCACATTATGCAATGTATTACAACGCATGTAAAGTGTCTCTGCGTCATCTGTTGGCTGACTTTTATTTGTAACCTCTCATGTTGTCCTAGTCTCACAGGAAAGTACAACATATTTGGCTTCATATTCAGAATACTAATTTGCCCCGATCACATTTTCTCTCGTGCCTGAAAGCAGTCGTGTAATGATAATCATGGTTTTTATTTTTTGCCTAAATCAGGCCTTAGTAACAAGTCTTGGCAGAATGGCCCTTTAATATTTTTACCAGCTGAATTTAATTTGTGTTCACTTGTTAAAATCAGTGTGAAATGGAAAAACAACTTTATTTTAAGGATAATGAAACGAGGAATTACATTGGAGCTTTGCAGTGCAGGAAATGTGTAACGGCAAGTAAATATGCAATAATGATTTGTAGTATTTGGTATCAAGTACCAGTGATAAGTTTACAGTGGTGTGCCCTGTATTCTGCTACATGGTCAGATATCTTGATTTATTATCTATACGCTGTCAACCATCATGTAGTCCTTGTTGAGGAAAAGCATCCGACCTGAGCGATGTAATAATGGCTTTTTAAGAGCCGTAATAAATTGTTGACATGAAATGGTTCTTGGAGATCGGGGTGAGTTCGACCACAAGAGGTTGTTTGAAATGTCCTTTTCTGTGTAAATAAACTCTTCTCAGACTATGACGTGTTCCACTTTTGCTGTCAAGTCATCACGACGGTGCAGTTGCATTGTTCGGACACTAGATGGCAGCATCGAACAAGCCAGCCTCAGAATAAAAGACGTTCACGGTCGGTCGTATTTCTACCCGTTTAGTGAGTTGCCGCTATGTTTCACCTTTACTTTGAAATCAAGTGTGAGGACCTCTGGCCGTGTGGAATTAGTCGTCGTTGGCTGATGTTGCCCTGAGTTGCATCAACTCTACTTTTGTCAGCGGAATGCCTTAAGTCCCAGCTGTCAAAGGCCTGACAAGGCTGTCAGGCACTTCGCTTCAGTGCCTGAGTGCTTCTCAGTGAGAAAGAAGTGTTCAGCCGTAATTCGTTTAGAAAATGCGTGACAAGATGAGTTGTAACTTGTTGACTCCTCACTTTACTTTCATGAAGTGCATGTGGTCAAACTGGAGAATTCTACGCCCAGTTCTCAGCTCGCGCAGCACCTACACCGGGCGTCATGCTGACGTCGGTCGGTGTTTGAAGTCTGTGGAAGGCAGGGCTGCTTGCTGTCGATTCTTCAAGCCATGAAGTGCCAACATGCAGCCGTCTCGGCTGTTGGCTAATCTCCAGAGTGGCTCTGCCCCCCCACCCTCTTTTTTTTTCTTTGAGTGCTGGTGTTTGAGGGAAGAAAAAATAATTTCTCAGACACTCGGGAGAGCGCAGCAAATCAGTTTGAACGTATCAGCTGAGTCCTTATGGACTATAGACTGTCCGTACATTCAGTGCCGGTAGCACTTTTGGAGTACGTCACTTATTGTGCTTTTTGGCATCCTGGAGGTGTTAGCATTTCTTCTCTTCCAAGAACGTACACACTGTCTTAGTGGGATAACATTTGTCTTTACTAAATGGTGAATCACAAACTCCTCAAAGAGGGGGAAAAGGCTCAGAGGAGAATTGTTTTGGAATCAAATGATTAGCAATGGATAATTAAAGCAATTCACTGGAATATCACTTCTAGCCAGAGCTTTTATGATGTTTTGCCAGAATGCATTTTACTCTGAGAGTCGTTGCTGCCACGTTTAAACGAGATGACTATGACTTTGTGTTAATTCGCGTGGGGCTTTGACAGCGCTGCATAAAATCTCCAGGTTTCGTTGCGTGTTTTTAAACAAACCCCGTTTGATCCACAGAAACTGGCCGTAGCTATTGCCTCCATCGTATGTCTGGCAAAACAACATGTGAAGAAATCAACCTCCTGCTCATCAGTGCGCCGTGTTCGCTGGGCCGTGTTGCTCCCTCCAGCCACGGCCAGCGTCAGACGGGTCAATTGTCATCTGCAGGTGTCAAGAGACGCATCATCAGCCGCCTCGTTGTCCGCTCGCATCACGTCGGGGCCTGTTGAGTCGCCGCCGCTTCCCGCCCTCGACCCTCCCGATTGTCCGCCCCTACAAACTCGAACGCTCTCTCGTTTGAAGGCGTCCGCCGCGGCCTGCGGAGGCCGGAGTTGTAAATGATGCCGCAACCTGGTTTTAGCGCCGTGACGTCAGCAGTCACGCCGCCGGTGAATCACGCCGGTTACACACAACCTTCTCATCATGCATCAAAAAAAAAAGGTTAACCGTTGAAACGCTTCCATTAGTTCTGGCCTCAACTCTCCGTCTCTCCTCCTCCTTCTCCTCCTCCTCCTCCTCCTCCTCCAACTCCTCCCTGCCCACGCACATGCAGTTACATCCCACCTACCCAAACATACACACACACACACACCCCGAGCCTCCACGTCAGTGGCAGACTGGTGGCGGGGGGAGGTGGGAGGCGTATAAAAGAGTGAGGGACTTCAGAGGTAGAGCAGAGGAGACATCTCCAAATCTCGCCACCAGCCTCCCACCACCACCACCACCTCCTGCACTTCCTGCGGCTCTTTGCACTCCGGCCGGTCCGAGCGCCTCACTCACTCACTCACTCACTCACTCACTCGCACACACACACACACACACGCACTCGCCTCACCGACGACGCTACGAGAGGCTCCTGTGGCAGCAGCTCCGCTCCGTCACCCCGCACTCCTGTCACAGCAGCATGCAGCTCCTGGTGGTTTTAGCGGCTCTGATGGGGGTTGTGTTCAGCGTGAGAGCAGCCGCCTTGCTCCCTGTGGACGACAGGAGCCCCGTCCACATCAGCAGGGTGAGCAGGATTCCTTCTAATTATTGTCTTTATATTTGAGAAGCTGGCTAAAATGTTGTGCTTTGATTTGTGATTTTTTTTTTTTTTTTTTTGTTAAACACAAAATAATTTAACATTATGGTTTGTCAAAGAAACAAGATTTTTTTTAAATGGTTGGTTACATTTTGAATTTGAAAAAGAGAAATTAATGTAATAAATCTGTATTTTTTTCAGTTAAGCTCAGATATTTGGATGGTTAAAAACCCAACGTAAAGTAAGTGCAGGGTATTTTTGTTCACACGCTGGTCCCTTGTGATTTCTGGGCAGGAGCTGAGCAAAGAGCGCAAGGAGCTGATCCTGAAGCTGGTGTCCGGCTTGTTGGACGGAGCGTTGGACAGCAACATGCTGCCGGGCGAGGCGGCGGCACCTGTGGATCTTGAGGAGCCGCTGGAGTCTCGCCTGGAGGAGAGGGCCGTCTACAACAGGCTATCGCTTCCCCAGCGGGACCGCAAAGCCCCCTGTAAAAACTTCTTCTGGAAAACTTTCACCTCCTGCTAACAGTGCCCTCTGAAGAGCCCCTGAAGCCTCCCCCCACCCACCTCCCGGCCCCCGCCTGCCCACCCGACACCTTCTTTTTTTCCCCCCTCGCGGCTCCACATGAACTGTAGTAGAACTCAGCTGTACATAATCATCTCATCCGGTCAGACATGTGGCATCGATGGACTTCACCGACACAGTGTGTCTGTTTGAACAAACTGTTGATGTATCTATTTGTGTATATCCTCGCTGTATTTATGACGCCTTTAATTTAAGATCAACAATAAAGCATGGATATAATAGTTTGGATGTCAGCCACACTGAATCATTTATTATGAGTTTTTTCATCACATACATGTATTTATTAACAATGCAAAATTTCATTTTAAGCAAAATATTCTATTACTATTGCTCTGTATGGAGCTAGAAAATGAACAATCCTGGGACTTTAAAATAAATGCGAGGTTTTGCACAAATGTATCTCTAAAGTGCATAAATAGGCGGTCAGGAATGTGTGTGTGTGTTTTATTTAAGCAATAAAAACATATAAATCTGCTATTGTCTCAGGAAAAACACAGGAGAGGCAAAAAGCGGTGGTGGATAATGAGGGTGTGTGCCTTCCCAATATCCTTCAATAATTAGTTAGAAGACAATTAGGAAAAAAAAAAAACAAATGAGAAAATAAATCCTTGATGCGAAAAAAAAAAAAGTGTTTTAAATTCTATTTGCTCTGTGGCTGAAAAATGAGAACAAAGTAGCTTTCAGATGTATTCATCAGAGCGATGCGCACCAGAATCAAAACAACAGTTAATTTCTTTATGTTTTTCAATTATAAAATGAACACGGCTCAGCTGTGAACACTTGCAGCACAAGGCAATTCTACAATTGTGGGGCCTGGCAATTCTTCTTCTTCTTCTTCTTCTTCTTCTTTTCTTTTTTTTTTAATTTTAATACATTTATTTATTTATTTATTTGGTTTCAAGACTTGGATGGGAAATCGGTCGATCACACACACAGAGGAGTGAATCAAGTCCAACCTCAGTGGTAAGATAAAAGTGTCTCCAGCTGCTGCGTGTGGAGACCATCAGCTGATCCTGCGGACCCCCGCTGGTTCTCTCCAGCCAGCCTCTCTCTGCGTCGGCTACCCGCCTCTCCATCCGTCACACTGCTACGCGGCCCCTCTGGTGTGTACAGCCAGCGCGCCATTTACTGGTGGAGACCGCGGCGCTGCCAAGGCGAGGAGGAGACAATCACTGTATCGTGCTCGGGGCCGGGCCTCGCAGCGGTTAAGGGTGTAATGTGTCGTGCTGCTCAGAGTTCCTGTTGTTTCAGGCCATTCAAACAGGAAAAGCTACAGAAGATGCGTGACAGTGAAAACCGTTAGTTTGACTCCTGTGGCGAAGAAAAATTCCTACGTGTGGGGGGGGGGGAATTGACCCTTAAAATAATCCAGTGGGTGTTTGAATGGTATTCAACCTCTTCATGGATCTTCCTTCTCAAGGCTCCCATACTTTACACATTGTCTTTTAAAGTTATTCCTGGTCTCCATTGAGCAGCCTGATATAAATAATCATCAAACACATTTTTTTTTTAAAGCTCTGACTCCAGATTGACCAAAACATGCTTGATCTACTTTGCAAAGTCTAAAATATAGAGATACATAGTTGATGTAATTAAGGTAAATATTACATTTTTACATGCTTTATGGGTTTGGTATAAACAAACCCAACTTTGAAAATATTGTTGTTTAAGGCCAAAGTGTACTGCGGTGGTCATATATAGCAAAAGCCTACAACTTGCCACAGTCTGGTCGTCAAGTTACAACCTGAGTGCTCACAATGTGTGTGTGTCAAAATAAAGACCCATCCAAAAAAATTGACATTTTCAACCCTCATTTTTCAAAAGCAACAAAACAAACCCATAAACATACCATATTTTCTCGGATGGTTATTTCTCATGCTGGACTGGAGCAGAGCAGCCCCCCGAAGACGAATCATTCAAAAACTCTGTAGATCTCCGGAAGACAGCCGTGTTAGTCCTCTGTTTACAGCCTCCTGCAGAAAAGGCTTCTACCTGTAAGATAAAACTGATACTTTGTTGGACCTCACACATTTTTGGAAGGCGATCTTGAGGGCGGAACCAGCACCTGGTTGGTTGTTGCTAGATGTAGCCTGAGAGAGGTGTCAGCGCCCTTTGTGACATCGCAAAGGTCCGTGTTTGAGTGCAAAGTTTCAAAGCAAGAGAAGTAAAAACTGGATTTATTCAATATTAAAAAAAAAACCAAAAACAAAACACCAACAGATGAATAGGGCTTGATGTCTCATTGACATGCTTGTTTCAAGTGCAGATCTCAGCTCACGGTAAATTACAGGTGGAACTTAAAAGGTTGCGAACCCGCCATTTCCTCTCCTTCGACACCCTGATGTACATGTTTTAGAAAGCGGGAGAGAAAAGCCAGTCAATAATCCATCCCGACAGCCACATCCCTTCAGAATGCGGCTTGATGGTGACACAGGGTTCCACGAGATGTGAATGCTGCGTAATTATATGGTTCCTGTAACCTTCCGGGAACTCTGCCACTTCCTTCAGTGTCGCTGAATAGAGAAAGCTCTTGTGGGCTCGCTTGATTGCGATTCATGGCGCAGTGTCTTTTATTCTCCCACTACCACTTAAAAAAAAAAAGAGGAAGAAAAAGAAGAAACCGTATCAAAATGACAGAGTCTCGATGTTAACAACCTGCAGGCGAACGAGTAGAGCAGGAAAGAAGTGAATTCCTTGTAAGGGACAATGTGAGAACAAAGTGATTTCTCAACAGAAGATTGAAAGGGAAAAAAACATGTGTTTTATGACAATAATTCCCTTGAATCAAGAAACAAACTGATGTGACTGGACTCTCTGCCTCCTCGTCACCCACCTCCACCTCCACCTCCTCCTCCTCCTCCTCCTCCTCCCTCTCCTCTCCAGGGCAGATATGAGAGTGCACAGGAGCAACATCAAAGCTCCTGCCTCCCAGCAAAGCATTTTATTGGCTTTCCTTTTGATCTGAAGGATGAGGGTTAAAGAGTGTTTGAGCCCCAACTGTGTAATTTGAAAATTTTGAATGGGACTTCTGGTGTTACGGTGTTTGAAAATCACAAAGACCTTTATTTATTTATTTTTTTTTATTTTTTTTGGTTTGGTTCTGTTGCTGCTCCTCACGGGAGTGAAAAAATAAAACATCTTCAAAATGACTTTTGGCCGCGACGTGACGCTCGTACGTGTTTCTGTGTTCACAGATCACGCAGCTCCTTAAACTGAACCTGATTGGTGACGACAGGGCGAATTAGCGCCACGTGTTGGGGAGTGGGGGCTGGAGGGTGGCTTCTGAGGGAAGGTGTGAACATGCAGTTTCTTCAAGGCTGAAGACAAAATGTCCAAGTTCATGTATGGGGTTGCATCAGTCCAAAGAAGGGGGGCTGAAAATGGTTCGGTTTGCATCTATTAATTGAAATTAACTTAGCGATTATTTTTGTTCAATTTGATTAAACAGTTATATTTTGGGGGGGGGATCATAGAAATGTAAGACAAAAAAAAAGACGTGTCTGAAAATAACGGAAACCCAATTATATTAAAACATTTTCTTCCTTCCATTCAAGTCGATTAATCTATTAATCGTTTCAGCTCCAACGGACACGTTTAACATTTTACCACTTTATTTGCTTTGGTTGTCCACCCATGTGGTGCGTTCATTGTGTCCACAGCAGACTGCATATTCAAAACGACATTACGCCATTAATTTCACATTTTGGCCTCGTCCCCGGCAGCCGGTCTGTCTGCAATGCGCGCTGTGTTTTTGATCATTACATGGTTGGATGTACGTGTTACGTTTGAAAAGCGCTGACGGGAGTTGCAGCGCGCTCAGCCGACGCGGTCTTGTACTTTATTAACCCGGTGACTCTGGACACGGCGCTTTGCAGAGCTCAGATTCATCTTCCTCAGATGGACGCAATTTGTTTGCCGATGACATTTTAAGACAAGGTTGGAATATTTATTTATTTTTATTTTTTTTACCAAGAGCGGTGAAGGAACCAAACAGGGTCGACTGTCTGAGGCCTTCGGTTGCATTAAATAAATAAATAAATAAATAAATAAAACATGTCTCCAAATTGGAAGCATGGAAGGTAGATGCCTGTTTGGAATAATGGGCCGGTGTCTCTGCGCAGACATTGGATTTGCATCACTTTGTTGCGGGATCATTAGTGCCTTGTCTGGAGAGACTTTCCTGCTCTTGCATCTTAAAATATTCTGATGCCGCATCCCCCTGCTGCTGATCAGCCGGTGCCTTTTGCTCCCTTGAATTTTCGCACTTGTTGATGTCATGTAAAAGTCCCCGTTTTGGCTCAGTGGGTAAGCAGGAAACCGGATATTTTGGATCACAATCTCAACGACTCATTTCCAGATTAGGTTTACAACCAGTCGTCAACTGAGTGACGCACAGGCGTTCCAGTGTCCCTGGTAGGTCCTCTTCCAAAGTTCTCCTGTTTTGGAAGCAGTAATCAGAAGCGGGGAGAGATTGTCCCCAGCAGGACCTAATGATGCCTGATGGCTTGTTCGGCCGCCCAGCATTGCCGCTAAAAGCTGATCATTACAGGACCCTCTGCTCCCTCGGCGCTTAACCCGCGCCTCCAAAAACGAGCTGTCACCAGGAGGAGGAAGAGACGCAGCCCACTGGTCACCGTAGTGACCCCCGTTTCTTCCAGAGGGAAATGAGAGCAATAACTAGCTTTAAACTGCGAAAAGCATCGCGAGCTGCAGGCGCAAAGTAGTTTGATTTTTCAGCTGGGATTGCATTCTTATTTTTAATTGTTGGCTCAAAATTAAGAGACAATTGGGAGTGAATTAAGCAAAACTAGAGGAGTTTAAAAGCTCCTTGTGTTGGACAAAGTTGTGCAAACTACTACATTGGGTGCATACATGCGACAATTTGATTACATGACATTAATGTCACATCTTTAATCTAGGGGAGAAAGACGGGCAGGTGGATCGTGCGCCGCAGCTGGATGAACTGGAGTTCAACTGTGAAATCAAGCTCATACATCCATCCAGCCTCCAGTCGAGGGTGTTTTCAATGGGGCCTCATTTTCTTTTCTGATCCCAAATCAGCTCCCTCCTTGACGGTCGAGGCAGGAGGTGCAGCAGCTGCTCTGAGAAACGCTGCGAGGGGGAAAAAGGGAGAAGAGTTGTAAACACTTTTTTTGTGGCTACTAATGAGAAGTTTTGTCGCTGCTGCTGCTACAGCGGCGGTTTGATCAGAGGCACATGGAAGCAATTTGTTTTGCAACCAAGCCATAACAAGAAACATCACTGAACATTTCCTTGCTTTGCTTGCAAAAGTTCTGCTACACTTTTGCTGCGGAGTTCTAAAGGGCTCAAACAAAATTGGTCAGCTTGAATGTGACAGAAGTTTCGCCCCAATCGCCCACCGGGTTTAACTCTCTCAGGGCTCTTGTCCTCCGGGATGGAAATGCTCCTGGCGTGCTGAGGTTGATGACGACCCTGTTGATTTGTTGGGCTCGGACGCCACCGTGACGACCGGACCTGTGCTGAGTAAATGCGTTGGTGAGTAGCAACCTTTACGGTCATCGACCTGCCGTGCGGTGATGAACGTCCGGCCAGGATGTGATCCTCTCCAGAAGAAGAAATGACCTACATGTTTCTGCCTGACCAGGCCGACAATCCACCGTTCAGACTGAGAAGGTCAAGTGGGCAGGGTCGAGGAACATTGACGAGGGCAGAGGAAGAATCGCTGAGGGTTTTCGTACGGGTAAGCACTTAGTCTGCGAGTGCCAAAGCGGGAGGACTCCCTTTTTGAGAGCAGTATGTTTAACATGCACACTTTTTTTTACCATTACCATATCATATTTGTTTTGATTAGCAGTGTCCAACAGAGCGGATGGCCACTGTTGAAGTTACTTGTTCCGAGTGGTCCGTGAAATCTCATGCACGGGAACTTATGATTATTGTATATTTGAGACATTTAGGAAACAAATGGTGCAACAGACATTTGGGGAATATTGGAACATTTCCTTTTCTTTTTATTTAAAAGTAGAAAAGCTAAAGGAGAGTACAGTTTGATAAATAGTCAAATCTAGTCCAAAGAAGTACCAAATCTATAATCCGTTTTGAGAGGTGCGAGGATGAGCAAAAAAATCAAATAGAAACCACACATCTTGCATTTTTCCGAACGTCCATATGTCACCGGTTTCTGCGCAACGTTCGCGTTTGATAGGAGCGATGCCGATCCGTCACATATAAAGAAGAGAGAGTTACTGTCACAGTTCATTAGTTTGGCTTTTTGCACCGAGCGTCAGACTGTGTGACTGTGAGCCACTCGAGGTGAGTCATTAGACCCAGTGTCATTAGAGAGGCCCTGCAGGCGGAGACCAACGCGGCACATGCCGATATTGACTTTCTTGTTCAAGTGCCGCTGCTGCCGTGCCCTGTGCGATGCGTGTGCGACACGGGGCCCTAATCACGGTGGTGACACTCCAGTGATTAGCCACCAACGCTGTCCTTGTTTGCCACGGCCTTTTGCCCCTGCAATAGATTTGTTGCCACAGCTCCGAATGAGTGCTTAAAGTAATGTCATTTTCTCCCGCTACGTCCCGCTACCTTTGACTATTTTCAGGAAAAAATTGGGCCCTTGTGGGATTGCAATGCACATGATTGCAGTAGGCCTAAGAACACAACCCTGTCAATTGGTCTGGTCCATAACGCAGCGACAAACGGGAGCAAAGAAAACGAATAAGGGACGACGGCTCTTGAGATTCTATATGTTACCGCAGCACAATGGGAGAGGCTGATGGTCGTCAATTATCAACGGTTTGTGAGGTCTTTGCTGTTGCCACCGCCATCATTCATATTGGAAATCGATGTCCGCGGCTATCATTTCTCTCAGGCCTAACGAAGCCGAAAATGTTTAATCAGTTACGCAAGACGCACCCCCAGCCCCTCCACCCCCCTTCATTTATATCCCTGCCAGACTTCTTGAGTCATGGCAGGGTCAGCAATGTTGTACGAGTTCACGTCAGTGGGACGCCGATGAGTCGAGAAGACCCGTGTCAGAAGAGACATTAGCCCGTCGGAATAATTTGGGCCAGTGTGCGTATTGTGCGACCAAATTATCCCAACATGGTTGGTGGCGCTTCCTCGTCTTCTGCCACCACTTCGTTCCAGAGCAAATTGAAAACACGTGATCAAGGGAGCACGGAGCACGTTCTACCACACCGCAGCGCCGCAGCGCAGTGCCCATAAAACCACAGAGTCCAGTCTAAAATTGTCAAGCCGCAACCTGTGCGCTCACAATGCATTTGGTAAGGACCACCAATCAGCCCCCCGCAGACCATTATCAGGCTATTGACAAGTGTCAGCAAAGATTTGAAGCTTCAGCGGAGGACCGGTTACCAGCAGCAGCAGCAGCAGCACAGAGGACGAGAGGACGCCTATTAGGAGCGCTTTTAAACTGAAATTCAAATCTTTCATTTTGGAGGCAACATGGCAAAACGTTTAAAGCAAAAGAAAAAACTACATATGTGTATACATACAACCAACATTATCGCATGTTGTACTTTTTTAATGATTCAAAACTCCACAGTTCTCATTTCTAGCCTAAAAGTGGTGCTCTCACTTGCCAAAGCCTGGGGAAGTTTAATGACAGGGTCGAGAGACATTGTTGTCACAAAAAAACAATGTCACACCTATAAAACTGTTATTGCTACGCATGAAAAAGTATCAACAAAAAGGGACGCCCGCTTTGCAGATCGTCCATTTTTCAAAGGTGGTTTTGAATGTGCGCAGCACATTTTAAAAGCCTTAGCCAAAAGCTGCAAATGGGCACGCGCTGTGTGCTAATGTCAGAAAACTGCCCCAAACACCTACTAATTCATTCACATCTCTGCGGAGCAAACGGCTCGCCATCGCCGCCTCTAATTCACCGCTTCCCCGAGAACGGAGCTGTGTGAAATGCAATGAAGGCGAGCGCGCCGCCGCTGAAGCGGCGTAATGAAGGAAGGGATCCGGGCTTGAAAGCAGCACCTGCGCGCCATTTCTCATCATTGTTCGTGCGCCGCCGGCATCACCCAATGCTTTACTGCCTGGTGGCGGTCGGCTCGATCGCTAAAACCCGGGGAACCTGCCGGAATTAGCAAGGAAATGGCCGTATTTGTTACCTGTGAGAAAGAGCCGAGCCTGGGCAAATTGGAAGAGTAATGGACCCGGCGTCAGCAGGCGAAATCCGGCACGGGGGGGGGGGGCGTCGGCACCAATTCATCAGCAGCCATGAGCATCGGGAAGGTTGCTTGGAACCAGACGGGTGGTGAGGAGAGGGAGGTCTGCGTGGAAATGCTCAGCAGGTCCAAGAACATCTCATTTCACGCGAACCCCCTCTGAAACGCGCCGTCTCTGGCGCTGTACCGTGGCTGCTAGCGTTCGCGATGGGGGAAAATTCACTGTTTTTTTTACATTTTTCATTCCCGTTTCTCTCCACCCTCGATGTCGCGCGCGGCAAATCGAGCGGAGTCTCTCGCAATGGAAACCAAACTGAGACATTTCCAGGCCTTCTTTTGTTTTGATGCACTTTTTTTTTTTTTTTTTTTTTAATGTATTCTCCGCGCCCACGCGTGGGCGAGCAGCAACAATGGCCGTGCTAATGGAAAGAGTTCACTCAGCCCACTGCCGCCCGCAGAACAGAAAATGGTAATAGATATTGACGGCGCTCAATCAATCCCGCTCCTTTTTTTTTTCCTTCCCTCCGGCCGGAGAGTGTCTGGGCCCCCCCGAGTCTCAAGTCAAGGCGTCGCGGGAGCTTGCTGGTGCACCCCACGGCTCCGAGGGCTGCAACATTTTCAAGGCCGCTCCGTCCGAATGCGGACATTCCTGCCAGCGAGGTTTTTCTTGTTTTTACATTTCTGCCGCAACCAAACTCACAAGCGGGGGAATCTCTGTCCACCGCCGCTGCCGCCGTCGCGATGTTTGTTAAAGCGTCCCGATGCCGGAGGTCGCAGGTACTCAGCCGCCTTTTGCCGTGAAAAGCCGAAATTGTTTCGGCGCAAAAAACAAAAAAAAACGCAGCGGCGCGCCCGAACGAAATTACAGGGGGATTAACTCCACATTGTTCCTCTGCCTTCGACTCAACTGACACATCCCCACTTATTCAAGTCCTTAATTACAGTTTTACAGCGTGTGGGTGGTTTGAAACTGCAGTGATTGCGGGAGAGCAGAGAGGATGAAACACGCTGGCTGGAGTTGACCAGCATGGTGGCGGGTACAACTTGTTTCTCCGGCACACGGCGTTCGGAGAAGAGTTTGCGCACAGGTTTTCATCCTCATATTCTGTTTTATGACGTCTCACAAGATCTCACATCTGTCTTACGCCAGCGGTGATATATGGGTAAAAGTCACGAGGCATTGAATAGGTCCATCGTGTTCTGGGCTACTGGAGACACTACAGATGCTCACTGCTGGCAAATTAAAACAGCTTTTTGAACTATTATGTAATATCTGATATACAATATTTGCTCTCACACACACACACACACACACACGTTATATTTGTGTATGTCATATGATATTTATGCCCATAGGTACATACTGTATATACATATATACAGTAAATGCATAGCAGCATCTATATATGTATAGGTTACTTACTGTCAGTATATTATAGACAGATAGATAGAGATAGATAGATAGATAGATAGATAGATAGATAGATAGATAGATAGATAGATAGATAGATAGATAGATAGATAGACAGATAGATAGACAGATATTCATGTCTCCAGTATTCAGAGAAGAGTTTGTCAAAAAAAAAAAGTGAAAGAGTGAACCTTGTCCTCTTTCATCCTTGCCGGCGTCTGATTGGACATTGATTTGAACGCCGCTCGCTGCGTCTCTCCCACCATCGCGGCCTTTTGTTGACTCGGCAGCGGCACCGTCTCTCTTCTCCCTCCTCCATTGATCTTGGGTGACTGTCCTCTTCCCTGATGACCGGCTGACTGCACCATGAGGAAGCACTTCATTACGGTACAGCGCTGGGAGCAGCCCAAACCTGCACACACACACACACACACACACACACACGTGTGGACGCTTTGAAAGAGACGGCCTGGTTCCCGTGTCACCCGCTTGCGCACGCTGAGCCTGTGCGCGTGAGAGCAAATTAGCCACGCCGGCGCGCGCACACGGCGGGCGACAAACCAGCGTCTGGCAAACGTGCTCGGTTTGATGACGCAAGCCGCTCGGCTCCCAGTGCTTATGGATGACGAGTCGGTACATTAGTTGCTTTTTCATGTTCGCACACACACATAGACACACTTGGACAAAGCTTGAAAATCCTGCAAAAAAACCCATCTACTTGAAAATGTAAATGGTGAATCCACATTGTTGTGTTTTTTGGATGAAACTTTGCACCCTCACAGTTACCCTCACCTATTTTCCACGATGCTCTCAGTGTGTCTTCACGTTGCGCTCACCTGTCAGGTGTTCTCGATGTTAATTCGACAGAGCGTGCTGCGGTGCGTCGTTAGACCTCTCACACCTTCGGCTCTGACCTGACGGTGTTGGCTCTGTGACCTCGGGGTGTGAAGGGCTGTTGTTAGCAGCGTCTTTCAGCCAATGGGAGGTATTGGCCGTTCATTTGCGTAAATGAAAAGTCGGAATGCCTTTTTGGAAATCTCTTTTTCTTCTTTCTTTTTTTCAGCTATTACGACTCAGTGCCGGTCGCACGCTGCTTTCTGACAGATCACTTCAACCTGTTCGACGAGCGCCCTGCAACCAGTGTCATTTATTGATTTCTCACTAATACAGTTTTTTGAAACTGAGTTATTTAGTCTGTTACTCAGTTTGTCATATTCCCACTGGAACAGTTACAGGTTGTCGGTGGCGACCAGTGAGAACAGGGACACTCGTATCTGTCCTAAGTCTGAAATCAATGTGTTTGTGACCTTTGACCTCAGCGGTTCTAACAACGGCCTATCTTTGCTGTTTACTTTTAGCTGGGTTCGCTCTTAGAATTTGACTAAAGATGCAAAATGTCTTATTTCTTACATTTTAATATTTTATGAGTCTAATGGTGCTGCCAATACTCACGTTTTTTATTTATCTATTTGTGACATCTGCGTAATGAGTCATGAAACTGAGTAGATTCAGATCCAGTGGCTGTATATATATAAAGCCATATATATGTATTAACAAAATATGGAGTGCATAGAAACATATTTTTCAAGCCATTCCTTGGCGGTAATTCTCTTTGAACGCATCGTGCGACTTTGTTCCGCTGCTATGTTCACTTCAGTGACGATGGAGTGTTTTTAAAAGCCAAAACCGTCCATTAAAAAAAAAGAAAAAGAAAAAACAGGGTTCTGTAGTTTCCCTCTACTTAGACTGTAACGAAGAGACAACCCATTCAGTACAAATTTAGTGATTTGTTCGTTCTGGCATTTCATTAAAAGCCTTGCAGGTGCCGCGCCGTGCGTGTCTACGACTCGCACCGACCTGTGAGATGCTAATGCGGCGAGGAGCCCGTCAGCTGGTCCTCTGAGAGTCACTTCGATGGGGACGGTGACGAGGGGGACGGAGGGCGGCGATTATGCACTTCGTGTTGTCCGCGGGGAGAACTTATGGCCCACTTGTCATCCACTCCGCGGCGTGATTGTGAGCGCCGAGGGCTCTGCGAGCGAGAGGTTACCTACCCAGTGTGCCAAGAGTAGGGCACGTGCTATTTTTATTCCGGAGTGAAAATAATCTGCAATTTTGTTATCCGGCGCCTGGCTGCGCGTCAGCCGGACTGGACGCCTGTTTGAACATGACCAGCGAGGCGGCTTTGTTGCCGCCTGCAGCTCTGGAACGATCTGAGGAAGTGGGAGCCACTAGGTGTAAAAACATCTACTGGATCCCTTCTGAAAAATGTTGCTTGTTTGCCTTCAGTCAGATTCTATGACTTTGATCTCTCTTTGATAAAACCTACAAAAAAATCATCTACAACAAAGTGAACAGTGCGCCATCGCCAGTGAATTGGTCTTCACTGTGCAGATATTACTACCTCGACCCTCACCTCTTCCCCATGTCTTGGTCCTTCATCAGCGGCAGCGTCTCGTCGTTAAGAAGGAGGCTGCTCTCCTTTTAGATATACAGGTAAAAAAATATGCTACTTCCTCCAGGATGCCTTTAAATTTTGAATAGTCACGCAACTGAGGGGTCGAAACTTTTACTTACTGCCTTGATTTTGAGTCTGAGTGCTTTTCCAGCAACACTGGCTGGCTGGCTGCCCCTGTAAATGTGACACTCCTGCAAGCCTTAGTAAGCAGCAAGCAGCAATCAGTGCGACGTTACATCAACACTTGGAGGCGTTGTGAGGGTCCGACGGGGTCTTACCTGCGGCGGCATGCAGGCCGCTGGTGATTACCCCCGCTAGTGTTTTTGATGTCTGCTTTTGATTGTTAACGATCCCGGACGAGAGGACAAGACCTCCGCCGCATGTTAACATTTCTTTTCTGAGCTGTTTACTGGTTTCATCAGACGGTTTTGCAACCTCCATTAACTTTCCTAGTGGCATTTTTAAAGTGGCACCAATGGAAAAAAAAAAAAATCAGCGGGCGCAATTAGATCGACCTGGGAGCAAAAGAATTTTAAAGATTTTCTCATCTGATTTGACAAATGTAATGCTAACGAATCATCCTGCGTAATAACCAGACGCTGTCATTAGGTCTGGCCAATGGCTAAAGCCCGGACCTGACGGGAAGTAAAATAAAGGCCGTTTCATCTTCAAACATATCTTAAATGATCAAATGTGCCTGTCTGAAGATTCGTTCTGCTGCCGCTCGCAGGCGACTGGAAAGGAAACCCTGAGACACATGTCAGCTCTCTCAAATTAAGAACCATTGTTGCCTTAATACGGTTAATACAGGCCGAGTAGTGCTTCACTTCTAATGCCGTCATCTTCACTGCAGTCCTACTTCCGGTGGGAGCTTTATTTAGGCATCATTTGTCGCAGGGTTGCAGCTTTTCATCAGCATGCAACTGCAACACAGTGTCCAGGATTTTGCTTTTGTCAATCTGTGTCCTTAACATAGCTTAACGTCCTACAATACCAGCATGTTCACTTGACCGTTCTGTAAATACTAATAATGATTGTAAATAACTCTTGAAATCAGTCAGTCTGGTCTTAAAAAAAAAAATAAGGACATAAACATAAATATGGGACGTCTAAGGAGCTCCTTCACTGGTCCATGTATGAATATAAATAATTCAAGTTTAAAATGATCTCAGACTCTCTGAGGGAACAAAAACCATCCCTAGGGTCTGAATGTCACAATTGCCTTTATTTTTCCTGCCAAGTGCTTCCTAAAGCTGCACTTTGCCTCCGTCGAGTGGCGCTGAGTGGTGCCTCTGTTGGTGCATCATCACCTGAGTGGCACATGGATGATAAGTGAGAGGACACATGTCATCTGTCCCTCTCAGCCAGCTCACAATCAGGCGGAAAGGAAGGCAAAAAAAAATAATAATAATAAAAAGAAACAGTGATGTCACCATTTTAAAAGTGTACCGTCGGCGTCGGCATTCGCAGGAGGGAAATAAATGCTGACATTCGTTTGCGTAATTATTATAATTAAGTTCAAATATAAGCCATTAGTGCTATAGCATTAGCGAGGATGGCGCTGGGTTATCGCTAGATTGTTTATTGTCCCGCCGCTGCTGCTTGAAAGCTTCCATCGCCTCTGAATCACATTTGTTTCCACGTTCTCTCCAAGCAGGCGGCATGAATGCTGCTCGGAAGCCGCGTTGTGATAAAGTCACGGTGACATTAAAGCCTTTGGCTCAGTGCAGCGAAGTGAAAAGGGGCCTCGCTGCGTTTGGGAAACGGTCGCTAACAAGCCGCTGACTGTTTTTTTTCCTCTCCTCCAATACCAGTAATTATGGCAGATGGACTGCACTTAGATTGCATGATTATGCCTTACAATTTTCCTCCCCTGTTCACACACGCTGCTTAGGCAACACACCTACCGCACAATCTGAGGTCAAGGACCTTCAAGGCAGGAGGAGGAGCTGGGAATCGTCACCTGACCACAAGGATTAAAAGTTCAGTTGATCCGTTGGTGCCAGTTTTTGGATCTTGATTTCTTTTTTCCAGTGTCTGATAGAGCATCCTCACATGATTAAAAAGAAAAAATGTAGATCTAGAAAAACAGTGTGAAAGCTCTGATCACATGGCAGTTTTGGTATGTTAAAGGCATTTTTTTTTTTTTTTTTTTAACCAAATTGGATTATAAAACTCTACTATTTAAATACAACAAAACAAAAATAAATAAGGAAAAGGTCCCATTTAATACCAATATTTTTCAGCCTGGATTCAAGCTGAGCGGCTTTCAACAATTAATTAACCCATTAAAAAAAAACCTTTCAGCTCTCCAGTGAACAGTATTTTCAGCGCTCCCTTTACAGCTTTTGGCTAAAACATTCAGTTTGAGCTCCCACATACTTGACTGGATTTTCAACATGTTTGGAAGGAGACAATAACAGGGAGGCCAGGAGACCGGCAAACACCTGGTTGGAGGTTGATGTCACCTGTGTAGGGGAGGAAATATCTAGACACAAATAATAATATCTCCCCAATATGTATTCCGTCGTTCCGGTGCTGAGATGAAGATTTCAAAGTAAAGTACATAATAATTAATTTAATCTGACTCCATTTAAAAAGTGACTTTACTTATATACATTGATTGAAAAGAATACTTCACTAATGATTAAGAATATAGACTATAATAATTAAGTTCTAGTGGTCTGAAAATAGTCTTCAGTTCAGGGACGGCATACATAAATTAACCAAACTATTCAGTTTGTTTATTAAACATGGAAGAATAGCCTTGGTGTCTGGGTTGGAGTATTCAGAGGTTATAGAACATGATATCCAATCTTATCTGTCCAACTCAGAGGTTAAGGGTTTGAATAATGTCCAGTGAAACTTACCATATAACTAAGGTCATCCAGTGACCTTCTTAACATAGAAGAACAGCCCAGACATCTAGGTTGAGATATTCAGAGGTTTATATCATCTAACTTAATAGTTCAAAAACATGATACTCAATCTTTTCTATTCAACTCAGAGGTAAAGAGTTACTCGGATAAATTTACCATATAACTGGAGACTAAATCAATATCTGATGTCAGATTATTCTCCACATAGAACAAAAGTCTCAACAAGTCGATATTGAAGGGAAATGGATGACATACCAGTTTATTGCGAAGTCCTGAGTGAAAATGCAGCAAAAATATAACAGACCGGTTGTGTAGAAATGGTAGTGAGCAGATCAAGATGAAGAAGAAGAAGAAGAAGAAGAAGAGTAACAAGGACAAGAAGAAGCTTGAGGAGAACCTGGAGGAGAAGCAGAAGAAAAGGAGAAGAAGAAAAAGCCACGGGGTTCTTGCTCTTTCCCTTAAATATCCTCCCAGAACAGAGGCACCTCGAAAATGCATACTCAAAGGATTCAATGGGGATTCCATTCCTATTTAGGAACCTTTTGCCCATCAGGGGTTCTTTTCCCGTGACAATAAATCACCTCGACCTTTGTACTTCTCGCACTGAGACACACAACATTATGAAGGGAGGTCAGGTCAACAAAAGGTGTTAGTTTTAGGTGATAACAGACCTCAAGTCCCCAAAAGGTGACGTCTGAACTTAATTGGTTAGTCACAAATAAAGAAAAGATAAAACATCACAGTTGTTACCCTCAGTCTTGGGAAAAACTGCCATTGTTTATAGACAACGTTTCAGGGTGGGGGTTTGACTGTCTTACACCTGTAACCTGAAGGGGGCGACATTTTGTGATGTCACAAAGGGCCAACTTCCATAAATTTCAGAAAGGTACAGGCAAGCAAGCAAATAATTCAATAATCTTCTGCTGGCTGACAGGTTAGAGACACATGTGATTGTTGCCTTGTTGATTGGGCATCTTTTTTGTTAAGTTTTTTTTCCTTTTACATAATTCTGTAATTTAGTTTTATATCTATATATGTATCTGCATATATATATATATATATATATATATATATGTACTGTATATATACTGTATATATACATTCGTTTTATATATTTTCAATCATAGAACAATGAAAACATGTTTTGCTATCACGTGGATGCAGCCTCTGAATCTTTAAAAAGGCAAATTTTGACGAAGACAAGCCAGAGACATTAAACAACAGCGATACGATGCCTATCCCAGCTGTGAGGTCTGCTGTAATGCGGTGGAATTAAAATTAATTAAAGAGCGCAATAATAATGAATATAAATTATCCTGACATTTATCTGCTTCATAGATTTCTGTGGCCGAGGGAGGTGGCGAGCGATGACTGATCCTCCTGCCGCGCTCTGTTTACCTAAATGTCGGCCTGCCAGCCCGGCCGGGTTCAGTCACCCTCAGAGCAGCCGTGGCTAATGTTTCCTTAAAGCTGAAATATCTGGACTGGACTGTTTAAACAACATGAACGGGTGAGTCTCAGCATTGACTCTCTTTTTTTTTTGCTAAACAACAACGCTACATTACGTCTTTAATTTTTTTTTCCACCCTCAGTTGGTGTGGTGTCCTGGTGCTGTCCTCCCTCAGCCTTGCCTCCCTGAGCGTGGAGCTAACAGGCCCATACGGCAGCTTCACCTCCCCAAACTTCCCGCAGCCGTACCCGGACGAGCAGCTGGCCGTGTGGAACATCAGCTTGCCGCTCGGCCACAGGGTCAAACTTTACTTCCGCCACTTCAGCTTGGAACCGTCGCACCTTTGCGAATACGACTACGTACAGGTAACAGCGTTTGGAGGAACATTAGCAAAGAAGAAGCCCTACTATAACCACGCAATCACACATAAACATTTCAACGCAGAATATACACTGAAAGACATGAAATGTTTATTGACACATACACACATAACAAAAATATGGGCATTCACCCTCTAAGTCCATAAAAATAAAAAATAAAAATACCCAGGGTTTTGTAACTCAAAAAAACTCAGTTAAGGTATCATTTTGTTGGCGTGCATGTTGGCGCTCATTTGAATCCTTTGTGATAAGTGCATTCTCAGTACTCACTGCTCACTGATTCTCAGACCCTCATAAACGATCCACAGCAGTCAGACCTTCCGTTCAGTGGAGAAGGTGACGACCTGAGCACCCTCTACACAGCAGCAGCAGGCTAGCAGGCTAGCAAGCGTGTAGGATTCGCGGCGTCGAAGCGGGCAGAATGAAGGCCGGCAGGAGGCCAGACAGGCACACTATGCAGAAATTCACAACGCTAATAAACTCTACTGTTCACTCCCATAAATGTTCATACTGCCACCAGTTCACATAGAGTGCATACTCACTCAGGAATCCCAGCGCAAAATACTCTCCCACACACACTCAGTCTCCTTCCTGTCCCGACTAGCGAGGACGAGGCGAGAATTTCCGTCTGAAACAGCTCCAAACACGGCTCACTTCAACATTCTGTAGCAGATAACACGCAGATAAACCACTGGCTTGCAATTGGAGTTAACAGCAATAACTTTCAACAGGTTTGAATGCTTACAACTAGCTCTTCAGGTTATCGTTTTTCTCTTCCTCGTTTAACCCCGACATTAGCCTGAGCGTCGTCTCCCACACTTTTTTTTAGTCCCACCCCTTTCTCGGAATTAGGTAGGTAGTTGACGCTCATCTCTGACTGACACTAATTGGCTACTTAAAGATGGACACCTTGCTGCCCAAATAGACAGAGGAAATGACATGAGACGTTCAAGGACCCTCCAGAGCATGGGACATTTCAGTATCTCCCCACATAGAGTACCAAATGAAATTCCCCCCATTAATTATTAACTTTTTTCACAACAGCAGTAATTTAACCAGCAATATTTCAACTTATACTGCATATTTATTAACTGAGCACACATGTAAACAAACACAATTTCATACATTTTAAGCAGGACACTGCGTTATTACATTTCAGAACCGGTACTTTCTTACTTGTACTTGTGCAAAGGAGTCAAATCTGTACTTTTACCAAAGTATTTTTTTACAATGGTATCCGCACTTTTGCTTAAGTATAGAATGTGAATACTTTTGCCACCTCTGCCTCTAATACTGCGTCTGACTCAGACGTCCCTCTCACCGCTGCCTACCAGGTCCGGGCCGAGGGAAATGAAACCCTGCGATTCTGCGGCGAGGAGGCGCGGAGCTACGAGAGCGCCCCGAGGAACGCCGTCATCCGCTCGGCCGGGAACCTCCTGTCAGTGGTCTTTAGGAGCGACTACTCTAACGAGGGCCGATTCACGGGCTTCCAAGCGTTTTACGCCTCGGAAGGTGACGCTGAAGATGTGACGTTTGCCGCCCGCCGGCGGACGTGTTTCTTTTTTTTCTTTTTTCTTTCCCAATTACAGCGAGCAACGTGTCGCGGGGAGGTTTAGGTAGAAAACAGGGCCAGGCTTAATCATCGTTGCAGGGATGTGCAGGGGGAACAAAGAGGAGAAAGCTGCGTGTTTCTTTTTAAAGGACCAGTGTGTAGAGTTTAGCAGCATCTAAAGGTCAGTGAGGGTACTGCAAACATTGAAAACGTTAATCACAGTTGGGAATAGTTAATCACAGTTAACAGCTGGTGATGTCAGAATGAAATGATCAAACTCACTTTTTGCGATACTGTAGAAACATGGGGCGACACGGTGGCGCAGTGGTTAGCGCTGCTGCCTCACAGCAAGAAGGTCGTGGGTTCGATTCCGGGGCCTGGGCCTGTGACCTTTCTGTGTGGAGTTTGCATGTTCTCCCCGTGTCTGCGTGGGTTCTCTCCGGGTTCTCCGGCTTCCTCCCACACTCCAAAAACATGCATGTCAGGTCAATTGAACATTCTAAATTGTCCATAGGTGTGCATGTGAGTGTGAATGGTTGTCTGTTTCTATGTGGCCCTGCGATGAACTGGCCACTTGTCCAGGGTGTCACCCTGCCTTCGCCCTAAGACAGCTGGGATAGGCTCCAGCAGACCCCCGTGACCCTGAATTGGAATAAGTGGGTATAGAAGATGAATGAATGAATGAATGAATGTAGAAACATGGAGGTGCATTAAGGTTAAAAAAAAAAAGTTATAAAAATATAATTTCAACAGCAGTTGTGGATTTATCTCACTGAAAACCTACACATGCATTTTTTATTCCATTTCATGCTTCTAGATTCCTTTAAACGTCCCACGCTGGTGCCTTTACGTTCACGAATTGTGTGGGTTTTTTTTTTTAATAGCACTTGTGTTTTCTTTTTGATTGTGCAGTTCCTCCTTTCATGCACCGCCTCAAATTAATCCTTTCAGTCCCCAGAATTGCTTCTTTGAATTCTGTCAGTTAGAGCTGTTGTTTTAATAGGAGCCTCCGCCGGAGCTGCAGCTTTGTTTGAGATGTTCTTTCAGCTGCCTAATCATTGTTTTGTCTCACCTAATGAACGTGAATGTTTTTTTTTTCTATGCAGCAGAACTAATCTAGTGTCGAAGCGCGCACACAGGTGCAACGTGAAAAACAAAACAAAACAAAAACAGAAGACATCCTCAATCAATCAGTCAGTTTGGTCACGTCTGGGATTTAGCCGACATCCATTTAAAGACGCTCCCTCCCCTTTATGCAGACTTTATCTGTCTATTTAAAAAAAAACAAACAAACACCGAGCTGTGCACGGTGCCCTCTTAACGTCACCCTCTGCTGTCTGACAGACATCGACGAGTGCTCCTCCAAGATAGACGGGGAGAAGGCGTGCGACCATTTTTGCCACAATTATGTCGGCGGATTTTACTGCACCTGCAGACAGGGGTACCTTCTCCATGACAACAACAGATCCTGCACAGGTAAGACACAGGAGCCCGGCTGAAGTGGCCTTTTTCATTTCCGCAAAATTAAAGTGAGTTGCAGTGTTGGACTGTGTGCTGGTGGGGTACAAATGGTTGTTTTTCATGGAAAAATACAAGATACTGGTGCGCAGTTCATAGTTTTTAAAGTCCCATTGATTGTCACATTACAAAGGATGCGAAATTTGTCCTCCGCATTTGACCCATCCCTTGAGGGAGCGGTGGGCAGCAGTGGAATCATTAGGTGACCCAACCCCCCAATTCCAACCCCGAATACTGAGTGCCGAGCAGGGAATGGGTGCCATACACATATTGCAAAAACACAGGTAAATACGGATAATTCTTGACCGAATTAGATTCAGGCTCAACAGTGACCATGACCTTAACTGTGCACACACCTTCCGAACGTTCCGAAAGCGTTGGCCTTTTGCTAATATCTGCCCATGCGTCTTGCCCACCTCCAATCAGATTCATTTATGTGAAAAGATGCAGGGGGACAGTTGTGACAGAAGTGTGGTGCATCTGGATCTGGCCGGGACCAGGATGAAGCCGCTGCGACTCATAAAACAAGTGCAGCTGCAGCAGAGGCTAACGTGGATGCTGCCGCGGCGGCCGTTTCATCAGAACTGGCCGGAGGATTTGTTTCGACTTCACTAACCGCTGGAAGCTGCAAGGCTAATGCGGCACGCGGCGGTGAGCCAGCCACGAGGAAAATACGGGCGTACGTTCGTCTTTTTGTGCCAATGTGCTTCCTAAGGGCTGGTTTATATTGCGCCCACAATTCTGATTGGTCAGCTTCAAAGTGATAGATGGCTTCATCGATCCTTTCCAAACACACGGTTACAGTCACCAAAACTGTTTTCCTTGTAAAAAGCTCAACACGCAATTCCCAGCACACCAGATGAAGTTTTCATTTAATTTACCCCATTTTTAATTTGTTTTCCTCTATAAATTGTTGTGCGGTTCGAAATATCAAACCCAAACGGCACACCGATGCATAAAGTGTTTGATGTCGGCCAGCTGGTGCACGGTTGGGTTAATTACCGTAGGATCCCGAGGGGGGGGGGAGGGAGGGGGGAGTGGGGCAACCAAATGGCATTAAAAATTGATACCTGTGTGCAGCGCTAACAGCGTATTGACACTGTGTAATTAATCACAATTAGCACCTGATGGGCCTTGAATTATTACTCTTTGCCGGAGGAAAAGCGGGTGCCAAAACAAATCATGCGAATGAGCAAAAATGATTATCTGCCCACACTTTGCACTAAGTGTATGAATTGAGGCATTCTGTCCATTTGCCATACGCATTTATGCGTCTGTTTTATTTCTATTTCGTTTGTTTTGTTTGCTTGAAAAGGCATGTGCACACCTGCTCAGTCAATAGTGCGACACCTAAGTGGACGTCGCTCTTTGTGTAGCGTTAAAAAAAAAAAACAGGATTCTTTTTCAATCGAGGGGACCTTCCTCACTGCAAACATTCATCATGCATCACATTAACCTCCAGTGCTGGAGGGGAAACCTGCACCTCAGCGTACTTTGACTGCTTCTCTACGCAGTGGAATGCGGCAGCCAGCTGTTGACGTCGCCGTCAGGGGTTCTGAGCAGTCCGGACTACCCGAGCCCGTACCCGTCTATGAGCCGCTGTGACCACACCATCCGCCTGGAGCAGGGCTACAGGATCGTCCTGGACTTCCTGGAACCCTTCGACGTGGAGGGCCACCCAGAAGTTCCCTGCCCGTACGACGCGCTGAAGGTCGGTGGACGGGTGGGCAATGTATTCGTCCTCATGCTCGTGTAGGCAGCCGGTTGACCGCCTGTCCCTTCCCGGGGTGATAAACGTTGAGGCCCTGCGTCCGTTCCCCGCTGATTTAAGTTTGGCCACTCATCAATCAGTCTGGCTTTAAATTAGCCGACAACGTCGGGCGGTCTGGTAATCGATGTCTTGTTTTCCCAAGATTTCGACATCGGGGCAGGAGTACGGACCCTTCTGTGGATCTGTGGCACCGGGTCGCATTGACACGGGAAGTTACCAAGTCCACGTCGTGTTCAGTTCGGACGCCAGTGGAAGTAACAAGGGATGGAAGATCCGGTACAGCAGCACCAAGGCTGATTGACTCAACTCGGCCTCAGGCTGATCGCAGCCACGTTCTAACTATCATCATGCCATGTAATAATGAGTTTCTTGAGTCTGTGATAGTGCCTGCACTGTTTCCACAATTCCAAAAAACAGTTAATATGTATTTAATAATCCCCATTCTGCTTGAGCTCCGAAAGATCACAGAGTTTACAGAGCTTACTGTTTTCTAAAAATATGTGTCTACTAGTAACTATTGAACTCCATATGTATGGGAAAGTCATGCAAGTCTGCACTTTGTGATGTCACAAAGGGCACCGATACCTCCCACAGGTCAGTAACAACACTGGCTGCCCTGTGGGCAACAGGGCAGCCATTTGTTTGTTGCCCTGTTGCCCACCTTGAGGCATCAGCAGACTATAAACAGAGGGCTAAATACGTTGTTTTCCAGAGATCTATGACTCCATAGATATCACAACATAGATCACATAGATCTTTTACGGAGTTGATTGTTGGAAGCTGCGCTACTCGAATGCAAAATGAAAAAGAAAGCCTTTTTGGTCTCGTTGCTTTCAAAAGGTAATTTGGTCCATTGATTCAGCCCCTTTTGTAGCAAGTAATTATTCCGTCACAAAGCCGTGCTTGGTGTCCTTAACACATCCAGCCTCCCTCATCACCTGCATTTTCCTTTGAAAATAAGTGACCTTCTAAATAATCAAATGAACGTTGAAGCACCAGAAGTTTAACGCTCTGATGTAAATAAGGAATAAATGAAGCCCTTTGGAAGTCAGTGGCTGCGCTGCGGCCTAATAAGCTGTGAACGCAGTCGTTTAACCTTCATACATAATGCAGCTGGTTCTCAGCGGCGCCGCCTCTCTTACTCTATCACGACAAGTCATTAGTGTTTCTCCATCCAATAAAAACTGAAGCACCGTCTTTCACTTGCATGTGAACATATCCAACATCTCGGCCTCTCTGAGGACACGCAGCAGCTCTTAGCGTTCGGACTGGGAGATGTTGTAGATTTGTCTTTATTCTTTTCACCGCTTTTTGTTTTTAACCTCATTTTGAAAGCCAACAGCTTCACTCCCGCCTCCTTCGAACCTGGAAATCCACGTCTTGGCGTGACGAGGTCCTGCTGACCCATGCCTCACGTTTACGTCCCGGCGGCACCGTCGGGTCTTCGGAGATTGACTTTCGTCCCCTGACACAAAATGCTCGCAAAGCAAAACTCACAATGCACTCACAACACGGTCCTCCGCGAGACAGCGTGACACATGTTGGCGCAATTGATTGCTGGCCGTGGCCCCCCATCGCCACTAAGTGTTCAGCCTAGTTGGAGCCAATTCCACAGGAATTACGCCCACCATGAAACCCATTAACCAACAGGTGGAAGATATCCGGCTGCAGGCCGAGGCCAGTGTACCCATCACTGTTTTATTGACAAGCCTGTACTCTGTGGGGACCGTCCCACACGACGTAAAGTCAACACCAAATGGGTACAATTTGGGTGTTTATCACCATTAAATAGCACATGGTCATCAGTATTTTGTGGCGTTTTACATTTTCAGAAAGAAAACAAACTGTGTTCCCTCTCGCTTCAAAACACTTTGCATGTGATTAAACCTCAGACTCTATCTGTTGATAATCACTCGTTGAATTGCAGCTTCATTGGATGTTTTACATTGGATTCTATGTATATTTTACAGTCATAGTTTTACGTGTGTGAACAGTACAGTTTATCCTGCATCGTTGTGTTGCCTTGTCTTGTCTTGTCTTATTGTGTCTCTGCTATGGACAGGTGACTGTAAAATGAATTAACCTGAAGGGATAAATGAAGTACTCTGAATCTGAAGTACGCACTGTGGACACACTGAAATAAACATAATAAATGTGTTAATAATATATATGTTCCATTTGCCATCAGATGCAGGACAAGGTGTTTTCATTCTTTGCCATAGTTTTATACTTGAGGATGAAAACAAATACATTTGATTGTCTTGACTTTGACGTTTTGAGTGTTTGCTGTTCAGAGATCATGCATTAAATCAATCAATCAATCGATCAATCAAACCTTTATTTGTAGAGCACTTTTCATACAATAAAATGCAGCACAAAGTGCTTTACAGTAAAAATAAAGCCCCCCACGCCCTCCACCGCGCCCATGTACATGTCCCCACCCACCCCAACCATACAAACACATACACACACACACACACGCGCACATGCATACCCACGAAAGAAGGAAAATGAGGCTGAGCACAGATGAACCAGAGAGAAAAACACTATCCTAGCGAGCCCTCTTCATCGGGTAGCGGCCACAACCAATGAGACCCGGCCGCAAGCGTGGGTCCGGAGGAAGAGCCAAGCACCACCGCCGTGAATTCTGAAGTAGCTGGAGGTGCAAGATTCTTTTCTTGGGAAGACCAGAAAGCAGGGCATTGCAGTAGTCAATACGACTGGAAATAATAGCATGCACTAGCATCTCTGCGTTGGCCAAGGAGAGAATTGGGCGGACTCTGGCTTCTGTTCTTCAGATGATAAAAAACAGTTTTTACAACATGCTTAATGTGTGGGATAAACGTGAGCTCAGAGTCTAAGATAACACCCAGGTTTTTTACTTGAACCGATGGCCTCAGTGACAGGGCCTGTAATTTTGACTGGTGGTTCTCTCTCTTGGCTTCAGGATTTTGTCCTGGTTGAGCTGTAGGAGGTTTTCTGCCATCCATAATTTGATCTCTAAAATGCAGTTGAAAAGGGCATAAATTGGCCTTGTGTCATCAGGAGATATGGCAATATGGAGATATGTGTCATCAGTGTAACTGTGAAAATTAATGCTGTGTCTCCTGATGACATCCCCAAGTGGTAACATGTATAGATTAAAAAGGATGGGGCCTAAGATGGAGCCTTGGGACACCCCACATGTTATTTTGTGGATCCCTGCATGTATCCATACTTTCCAGGTATCTTCCATCTGTGAGATATGATTCAAACCATTTAAAAGCAGTGCCAGAGAGGCCAACCGGGTGCCTCAGTCTGTTCAGAAGAATTTGGTGGTCAACTGTATGAAATACTGCGCTAAGATCCAGTAGGACCAGGACTGAGATCTTACGTGAATCGTAATTGCACCTGAGATCGTTTACGATCGTTAACAAGGCCGTCTCTGTACTGTGGTTAATCCTAAAACCAGACTGATATGTCTCAAAGATGTTGTTTATGGTTAAAAAAAATCATTCAACTGAATAAAAACAAGTTTCTCTAAAATTTTGCTTAAAAATGGCAAGTTGGATACAGGTCTGTAGTTATCAAAAGTGTCAGGGTCCAAATTACTCTTCTTCAAGAGGGGCCTCACCACTGCCGTTTTAAAGGCAGCAGGGAAGACCCCAGTCTGAAGAGAGCAATTTACCAAGCTTAAAAGCTCAACTGCAAGAGATCCATAAAATGTCTTAAAAAGTGATGTGGGGATTGGGTCTAAAAGGCAGGTGGTCAGATTTACCTGAGCAAAAGCCCTACTAAGGACCACAGCATCAACCAGGACAAAGCTGTCCAGTGTTTCCTCGGATAGATAGCAGGATTTGGTTTCATTAAAAACAGTTTTCTGCTTGGATAAAATGTCGGATCTAATAGAATCGATTTTACTCCTGAAGTGGAAAGCAAATTCTTCGCATAAGGAGTCAGTGGAGGGTCTACTGTACTTGTTAAAATCAGGATTAATTAGATGGTCTATAGTGGAAAATAGAATTTGGGGGTTGTTTTTATTATTGGAAATGAGGGTTGCAAAATATGAATTTCTTGCATGTTTGATTGCGCTATTGTATATTTTGAGTTGTTCTTGTAGTATTTGATGATGTACTGTTAGCTTACTTTTCCTCCATTTTCTTCCGGCTGTCCTGCATTTTTTTTTTTCCAATATTTTGACGTCGTCATTGTTCCTCCACGGGGCCATAGGTTTTGTTTTGGCCTTTTTTGTTACCAGTGGAGCTACTGTGTCGAGGCGTGACTTAAGTTTACTGTTAAAGTGCTCAACAGTAAAATCACATGATGCAGGTAAAATGACTGGAGGACAACTTCAATAAAATGTTCTGCCACTTCAGGAGTCAGATAGCGTTTCCTCACTGTACGAACCGAGGCCTCCTGTTTGATAAAACCGGTGATGTTAAAAAACACATAGTAGTGGTCAGATACAGCCAAGTCAACAACAGAGGACACACCAGCGGTCAAGCCATGAGTAATGACGAGGTCGAGGGTGTGTCCCCTGTTGTGAGTTGGCTGAGTGATATGCTGCTTAAAATCCAGGGAGCTAAGAATGTTGATAAAATCTTTGAATAAGTAATCTGACTGGTTGTCTATGTGAAGATTAAAATCACCGGATATGATAATCATATTATAGGAAGAGTGAACAATTGAAAAAAATTCTGAGAATTCGTTTATAAAAGCAGCACACTGTTTAGGTGGCCTATAAATTGTAATACATAAGATGGGAGGGCTGTTAAAAACAAAGGCGTGATATTCAAAGGTGGTGAACTGATCAAATGAAATTTGTTTGGGGGTAAGGGAAGTGCAGAAAACAGAGGCAGTACCACCACCTTTCCTATCCGTCCTTGTAGAGAAGATAAAACAAAAATTTTCAGGGGAGGCCTCAGTTAGAACAGCTGATGCATCCGTGCCCAGCCAAGTCTCAGTTAAGAATAAACAGTCAATCATATTCTCTCTGATGAAATCATTAATAATAAAAGTCTCGCTTGACAATGAGCGAACATTTAAAAGTGCCAGGTTAAGAGTCCTTGGGGAATTTGTAGTCGATGGGATGGGTGGGTGGGAGTTATAGTCCGGGTCTGGGCTTAGCGGGCGTAAGCAGTGAGCGATCAACTGTGACAGATGCTAGAGGTGGACAGTAGGTGGAGCTATTGCAGGAGGTGGTGGACTGCGGAGGGATGGTGAGGGTAGAGGGCAGAGGTAGTCAGTTGCGTTTTGGCGTGCTGGACTGGACAGCGTGCAGGATGTTGTCAGTCAACACACGGCGGCCCAGTCCGGAGGGGTGAATTCCATCAGTCCAGTAGAATGACGACCGGTTCCAGAAAAGGTTAAAATTGTCAATGAAGCCAAACCCGCTGCTGGTGGAGGTGGACTGAAGCCAGGTGTTTAGATTGAGGAGTCTGCGGAAACGCCAGGATGAGCCTGGTGAAAGTCCCAAGTGCGCTGCCAATAAACCTCTGCGCCATATGCATCGCAGTCGACAGGCGTCGCGGGCTTCACACGCATCCGTTGCTGCGCTGCAGTCTCGACGCAACATAAATCAAAACGACGGCAGGAAAAAAAAGCGGTGTCCCTGTGCAATCTCAAAGCCATGGCGATTGCTGTTCTTTGTTGGAGGGACAAACGCAGCGACGACAGGTGTCAAAACGGTGAGTGCCACATGACCCGTGAGTCACGCGGCGAGACCCGTCGCCGCCAGACTGATACATGGCATCTACAGTCATCCCTAATGGATGATTTTAAATGAGCTTCGAAGCAGGAATGCAGCTCTTCCTCCAGCAGAGTGGAATCAGAGCCACGTCGGTCTGTATGCATCTTGTTCAGTGAAGCTGTCGCACACAGAACGTTACTGGCCGGCTCCGAGCTGCTGGAGTGATAAATTACCAGGCCTTTGAATTCAAGTAGTTTATTTTTTGTAGTGAAAATTCCAACAAAAACTATTTGTTCCATGGTGGCATTTGTACAGTTGCTTTCTGGGAAAAAAAAGAAAGAAAATGTGAACGCTTAAGATGATTCAGTTCTCTCTCTCTCTCTCACACACACACACACACACACACACACACACACACACACACACACACACACACACACACACACACACACACACACACACACACACACAGTTTGGATTCATTATCTGTCACCAATCTAGAAATTAACTAATTTTTTTGGAGGTTGTGTCAGAGGAAATTATGACAATGGGTCTTGCATACTTGAAGAAGCCATAATATCTTTACGCTTTGATTTCTAAACTCTAGCAGTTTCTAGAGGTTGCTCAAACCTTAGAAAAATGCCTCAAAAGTACAGAAAAACTGAAAGAAGATGAAAAAGTAAACTTTGGCTGTGCATCGATCAAGCAGGAGAAAATGATGAGGCACAGGATCGATGGGGTTGAAGCGGCAATAAAAAGCACAGTGCTCTTGCTACAAATATTATTGTTGTTATCCTCAATCTCAAGCGTAAACTTACAGAGAAATAAGTGAATCGCCGTGACTCACTCTGAAGTCAAGAGTAAAGTTCAGTCTTGTATTATTCCCAGCAGCAAAATGTTGCAGATCGGCCAGGAAGCAGTTCGTGTGATTAAATTAAATTAATATAGTGATTACAGATATGAGAAAAAAAAATAAAGTTTTATGGCAATGTTTTAGCAGGATAGAAAATATACAAAATTTGTTACTGTAGAGAAAAACTACTAGGACATTTTAAAGATTTTTTTTTCTTCTTTAAATTAACAATATGCTTTTCCCTTTGGTACAGCAGCAAAATCTGGTGTGCTTAAAAAAAAAGAAAGAAGTACCAATTCAGAATGAACTAATTTAACTTTCATCTGAGAAAATGTAAGAAGTGTGTCACCTGCAGTGTTAAACAACTCCTTTGAGTTTAATCTGGGCATAATTTGACTTGATATCATAATCTGGCAGAGCACAGATCCAGTGAAGGAGCCCATCCAAATCTGTCTCAGTGGGAATAACCCTTTGATAAACATGACTTGTGCAAATCACCCAGAATCCGCTGCTGGAGGCCAAAGCAGTGCAGCGGATTTTTTTGTAGTTGTTTTTTTTTTTTTTGCAATAGAGATTATAATGCCGGCATCAACATCGTTAACATTCATGGATTCCAGCATTTCTAAACAGGGATGAACAGGATGGAATGGATGCCATCCGAGCCACCCTGAGGCAGTTAGTGTGAACTCTTATCAGTCTCTGCTCAGGTGAGGCCTCCGTCTTGCTGCTGCTGCTGCTTCCAGCTGTTGGCCTCCGCGCTTCTCTTGACTGCGTCGCCGGCCGCCGCCCCGGCTACGTGTCGCTCCTGACGGACTGCACGGCCTGAACCTGCTGGAGGCGCTCGGCCAGCTGGGCCTCGCAGGCCTGCAGCAGCGCCGAGGTCCTGGCGGTGTCCCACCCCAGCACCTCCGACATCACTTCCGCCCCTTTGCTCACCACCAACTGAGAGGACAAGCAGAGAAAATGGAAACTTTACTCCGAGCTGTGACAAACTGGCTTTTTAAACTGGCTGAAGCTGGAGTTGGAGCTGAAGTTGCATTAGACTGAAGCACAACAAAACTACTTCTCCTTGTTTGTGCAGCCCGAGGCAGAGGAAATCTGGTTATTGCACTCTTGCCCTCTCGGTTATATAACAGTGCTGTGTCAGTAATAAAGTACAATTTTTTGTTGTGTCGAGACTTGCAATTTTGCGTAATTGCTTCATCAATCCCACGGCTGCTTATTAGACTCGTTTGTGCATGTAAGCGGACAAGGCTGGTCCTAGAAGAACCGGATGGCGCTGCGCTGCTACGGCTAATTTGAAGGCCGTCACTTGTTTGCGGTGTTGGAAGCTGAGTGAAGGACATTCTGTCACAGTCAGGTGAGAGGGAAGGCTTTTCCACAGAGGTTGCTGTCTTTAGACGGGATGTGGAGGAGGTTTGTTTTTTTTTTTTTACCTGCAGATCTGCAGTTGACAGCCTGGTTTCCGGGCTCGTCTTGCCTTTCAGGACCATCAGCGTCCTGGTCATGAATCCCGACACCGAGTCCACCTCGTCTCCTCTGTCCTCGCCCACCGACCCTGTTGCTGTAAAAACCACCTCTTGAATTCCAAGGTCAACTTTTTCTCAAAGGAAAACAGTACCACCTAGTGAGCAAAAGGCGCAAGCACGACTTTTTGTGCACCACAAACCAGTATTGTTACAGTTAACACCGCAGGACAAGGTGTTTTGGTTAAGTAGAAAGTCAAACATTGACAGGATAAGCCAGGAATGTCAAACACATTTACCCCAGAAAAC
This sequence comes from Thamnaconus septentrionalis, assembly GCA_009823395.1. Taxonomy (NCBI): domain Eukaryota; kingdom Metazoa; phylum Chordata; class Actinopteri; order Tetraodontiformes; family Monacanthidae; genus Thamnaconus; species Thamnaconus septentrionalis. Next base: position 3,925,190 of record CM020512.1, read on the forward strand.
TGGAATTACAAGGTTTACATTAGCTAGTTGAGTGAAGCCAAACAATGTTGAGTTCTTCTTTTGAGGCGAAGATGCTGCCCACTTCTGATAATACATCACAAATTAGTGTTGTCGGTGGTTTATTTTTAGCTCCAGTCTTCACAAGGGGCTTCTTCTTGATTGTGGTTTTCCAGAGCATCCTGGAGCTGTGGCCTCTTGTCTTAAACTTCCTGCCTATTTAACCGTACAGGAAGCCCACTGGTGTTGGAATCCGCAGAAAATTAAGACACAGACCAGACAGACGGATGAGCTAGATTACAGCTTGATTAGAGAATAGCTGAAGGCAATGTCTATTTGTTTCGTTTTTTTTTTTTTCAGGGAAAAATTCAGGAAATTCAAACAATGGCACAATTTAGCCGTACCTTCCAGGCTGGCCTGGCTCGGCTCACCCTGGCCGCCCTCTCTGTCTGCAGCCTTGAGGTAGAGCTGCAGCAACTCCTTGGACTGTCGCTCCTCCTCACGGCGGTCCAGCACCCTCTGCAGCGTCTCCTGGAGGTCCTCTGCCTTTTTCTCCTGAAAGCCCAGCGCGAAGGCCAGCTCGGTGGACCGAGCGTCGACTAAGCTCTGAAAACAGGCAGTTGACTCGTGTTAACACAAGCAGGAACTCTGCAAGCACCTTCCCCACTGTGCTTGACCCCTTGATACTTTGTACATCACAAATAGAGAAACAGAGCTCTGATGAAGGTCAATTACCTGTAGGTCATCTTCAGACATGAGGATGACGCTGGCAAGGTCCTGCTTCAGCTGCTGAGCCAGGTCCCACCAGGGCTCCTCAACGTGCGACGTGTCCACTGCGTCGGTGTCGATCACCACGGACTCCCTGGCCATCCAGGCTGTACCTCCATCCACTGTGAGGCACAAAAGACACGGCTTAGTGAACGAGGTCCAGGAAATTGAGCATCTGATCTGGGCTGAAAATAAACCAACAACCCAAAAACCCTTTCTTACTCCTGCGAAGTGGCGACCAGGACTCTTTTGCGTGCAACAACATGAACTTTGTGTTTATGGGTAAACACAGGAAGTAGGCATCGTCCTCAACGATGGTCCCGTCATCCTCTAGGACCACAGTGACGGAGTCCTCGCAGCTGAAGCCCAGAAACTCGCCACCTGCCAAAACGCACATCAAACATGTCACAATCTTTCCCCTTTCATATTCCTTGTTAGTTAGTACCTAAACCATCTTTGCTCGCGCAGTCATAACTCGTGTATGTAAATAAATGTATGTTCCGCACATTGTGTGACCTCACACAAACTCTAAAGTACTGACACTTATTTCAGTAAAGCGGATCTCACTTGCGGTTGTCCATCCTATCACATCTTCACAGTGACCTCTGATTTACGTCCACGAAGACGCGGTTTTGCTGTTCTATTTAGATTCTGTTGCTGCAGTCCAGCCCATCGAACCCCGAGGCGTGTTTATATGCAGAAACAGATGCAGCTTATTGCACTGCCCAGTTGTTGGGGACCCTGGTGCACTTGCTCCTCAGTATATCCGGGCCCACAGTGTTAAGGCCTGGAGGATTAGAGTCGGCACCAGCCAAAGCACTGCAGGGAGGTGGGCACCGCCTGGTGACTAGCATCCCAGGAATGAGCAGCGCAGGAGGCAGATTGTTTGACTTCTCCCGATCCGGGGCAAGTTCGGACACGATGGGAGAGATCCTCGACTCGCACAATTCGTCCGAGATCATGGCAAAAGAAGTTAAGCCTCGGTAATGCGGCCAAAGGCACCGTGGATAAAAGCGACTGAAAGGCGGCCGCACAGCGAAGGAAACACGTTATAACAGCAAAACAACAACTACAACACAGCACACACAAGGTGTAAATAAACACATTCGTGAGAGGGAAACGTTTCGTTTCAGTGCCAAAATTGGACTGAGAGCGTCCGCACTCACTAACACATTAGTTCTGGTCGCGCCATAATGTAAACGCTTCACTTCACAGGAGAATTCTTTGACAACTCACCTTTCGCTTTCAGCTCTTCTAAAGATGGAACTGCCAAGCCGTAAGACTTCTGCCGTGTGAAATTACAAACCTTACAAGGTTTACGGTCTGTCATTCTAGGATTTGTGTGAACAAAACACTTTTTTTATCTAATGGCAATTATGTTAGAAACCAGAAAAATGCCGAATGCACTGCCCAGGCAGATGCTATCTCGCGTTTCTGCAGTTTCGAACGCGGAACCGCGTCTTCTTCGTGACCCTTCTGCGCATGCGTGGTTGTACAACACTGCCATCCTGTGGAGGTAGCTAATTACAGTTTTCCCCAGTCAAGGAAGAAGTTCTGTGAATGCCAATGTCAAACCTTTCCTGGTTTAATTTTGTCAGATCATTATACCCAGATTTAAATTTCACCAATCTAATTACAAATTTAAAAAAACAACAACAAAAAAAAAACATAAGGGAGCAGTAGTATTACAATAAGTGAAAAATATTCGTACTGTTGAGCGGTCTTATCAACCTTTGCTATCTTGCCTATATTAAATTTGAATATGCATATCATAGTTTCTCTATGAGCATGTCTGGGGCTCCGTTAAAATGTTATTCTTAAAAGAAAACAACAAAAATCATGATGAACGTCCAATGCGAAAACCCAGGTCAGTCAAAACAATCGAGCGCCCCTCAGTCGAACAGCCTCGCAACCAACCACCGATAGAAAGATGGCATCCACCGAGCAAAGTGATCCACCACAACAGGTAACGTGTGCATCAAAACAATTGCCCGTCAACAAGAACGGCGAAAACATCACCGTGATAACTTTTGGTGCCGAGACAACTAAATACCATCGTTGTTATTTTTATTTCTTTGTGCAGCCTCTCATGCAGCGACTGTTAGCATGTCTGCTAGTTAGCACGCTAGGTAGCACCTCAGCAACGATTCAAAAGTTGCTCCTCAGTTTTACTAAACTAGTGGAGTTGTATGTATGACCTAGCCGACGTTGCTGCACTCCACCACCCGTTCTCAAAATTCGAAAAAAGTTGCTGTCTCTTATCTCTACACTGTATCAGTGTAATATATTTCCATGTAGCCTGAATATGAGTTGTCATGTGCAGTTTATAATTGACAAGAAAAAGGTCACTGTTAGCCAAACAAACATCATTTTTCAAGGTCTCTGCTCGTGGCTATGTTTGACGATAAGGCTCCTCTCGGACGAGAAATATTTATTTGAAAAAATAATGGGAATGCAAAGAAAAACAAACAAAAAACAACAGCAACCTATATTGCATGTGCAGAGACACAACAATTACACTGTGCAAGTACGCCATATGATATCCAAAAAATATTTCTGGATGGTAGTCAAGCGTTAAGAGGTTGACAGTTGACATCAGTTGTCTGTGTCCACAGTAAATGCAAATGAGGAAAGTCTGAGTAAGCTGGTTTGTTTGAGCTTATCGTGTATGCTAGTGTTTACACAGGCAGTAACTCGCTGCTTTCTTGAATCATAGTTACTTTGCTACAGAATGCTATACACATTTTATTACATATTCCAAATATCCAGATGTTTTTGGGAGGAAGTGTTCAGGTGCACATGTTGCTTGTTTGTCCATTCGCCATGATCAGATGCTACACATGGAACCATGTCAGCTGTTGAAATGTGTTGTTAAGTTTTTCTGACAGGCAGTCAAATCTCAAACTTCCTCAAACACAACTTCTTCAGAGGCCTTTAATTTGTTTAATGACTATCAGATTATAAAGTCGATAGAAGTGCTGTAAGGATATTCATCTGACTTCCACATGTAAATACTGTGTAATTGCCGTAATGTTTATGTCCGCCAGTAGATGGCACTCTAACACAAGTCTTAACTTTCCTCAGACTGGCCTTTTAACTGGAGATGAAGTGGTAGCACCCCCCAGAGAAGCCCTGGTAAGGATTCATTATTTAATACAAATGACTTGACTGATAAGGTAATATTCGATGGAATAACAAAGCCGTGTAAGTGCCTTACTGATCTGTCTGAGGATGTGTTTAATTGATAACTGTAAGAGAATATTTGATCAAAAGATAGTCAGTTTTAATTTAATCTTTATTACATCATCCCTTCCAGATTGTGATCGATGATGTCTGCCATTATTTGGTCAGCCATGTGCTATTAATGCTCCAGAGGATATTTGTTTTGAAACACCATCCTATAAATTTTTTTTTTACCAGTCTCACTCTTTGACCAAATTGCGCACTAACCAGTGTAATCTGTCATCTGCCAGAGAAACATTAGGTTTTTACTCATTTATTTATTCACAGTCGCTATAAGATAGTTGTGTTAATCAAGAAACTTCTTCGCCGCGTCTAATTAGTTGATGTCACTGGTTCTCTGCTGAGATCAAGTATTAGAGGCTTCCAATTAGCAACCAGCCATTTACGCACGGCACTGATGTCTCGGAGCTCATAATGAGAGTGTACATTATGTTCCTTGTCTTTGGGCCTTTTAAAAAAAAAAGCAACTAGAAAGGTCTATTTTAGCAGTCGCTGTGGTTAAGCTGTGGCTTTAATCATGTTTTGCCATGACACGCTCGCCACAGACCTTTGTAATGCAGAGTTTAGCCCATTGTGTTGCTGTTTGGGCTACGGCCCAAATTTAAGCCCACCATGGCTTTCGGAAGGTTTATTTAAAGTTATTCACACTAGTTTTAGACTTCATTTACGAGCACAACACATTTACGGCATCCGCTTACCAAAACTGGGTTTTTTTTGTTTCTGCGGGAGCTCTCAGAATCTTTAGAGTAACTGGTGATTGTGTATGTGGAAAGAAAATACGACTCATCTATTTCTATAGAATAGCCCTTTGGCAAAATTGACATTGCTTATATTTTCTGAATATATTAGTGTCTTCAGCTTGTCATCAAACTCCCCAGGAAAGTCCATTCTTTACATCTTTTGCTTGCACCATTCTTCAGAAAGTTTGGCTGGGACACGCAGTCCTGAAAATCAGCCCTCTGTGATGTCACAAAAGGCAACACTGTAACAGCTCAACCAACACGGTGTCCATTCCACCCTCAGGGACTGGCTCGTGTCATTGAGCGATAAACGAAAGACTAAGTTTAGCTACAAGCTAAACCCAGTGTTTCAACAGGAGGCTGTAAACAGAGTGCTAAATATGCTATAAGAGAAATATGCGATTTGGATAATTAATCATGACACGTTGGTCGTTAGTCTGGAGTGGGAAAAAAAAGAAAGATCTGCAAACAGACGCCCCATCTGACCTTCGCCCGGCGCTCAACTTTAGCAGGCAGGATTTAAACGACCGTAAACATCGGCTGCTTTTCAATAATGCGTGTCGGCAAGCGTGGTGATGACTTTCCCCGAGTGACGACAACGCTTGTAACCCGGCCAGTCTCATCTCTAAGTGGCGCGCAACACTTCGCAGGTACATCCGCTGTCCTTGTGTATAGGCACCGCGTCCGGGCCGGAGCGGGCGGCGGCGGCGGCGGCGGCGCATTGTTCAGCCTCCCATGTCTCAATGTCATTCACCACCATTCACTCTTCATCCTCCCCCCATCATCCCTTCATGCCAAGGCTAATTTAATCCTGGGGTTATTGATTGTGGGAGCGTTCTCCCAGGCTTTCTTTCAATTTGCTTCAATTTTGTCATCCCGCCGCGCTTGGCGAAAGACCTCCTCAAACAACGTGGGGGAAGGAATTCCAGTTGCGAGGGTCCTGATTCGAGACTGCTTGACAAGCCGCCCCCCCCACCCCTCACCCGCCTTCACACCACCACAACCACCACCTCCCCTCACTTCCAGCCCCCTTTTTTTCTCCTCTCTCTTTTTGATGAGCTGCTCTTTCCCAGTTAAGTGGATTATTACAGTAGGGATAATTCTTGTCACATGGCATTATTTGGATGAGGTGAATAATTGAAATTTGTGTCTGAAAGGATTTTATCTGGATGAGAGGAACGGGAGTGCTGGCAGGGTTGGGAGGAGACGGAGAGGGAGAACGCGGCCGCCTCTGTGCGCGCGCGCGTGCGTGCGCTCGCTCACGCACACACACACTTGCTTTTTATTTTTTTATTTTTTTTTCCTGCGCACATGTGCATGTCAGACGAGCTATTGTGTCAGGCTGGGGACACCAGTCATGTTAACAGATTCTGACTCACCTCGCCCAGATCAGCAGGCCTGGCACGGCGCAGCGCGGAGCCTCCTCGGTGGCACCGGGGTCCTGCTCAGGGGTCGCTGCCCCAGCCTGTGCCACCATCTAGGCCAGAGGGGAGGATCTGGACCTGCAGTTGTGCGCCCTGTGTGTGTGTGTGTGTGTGTGTGTGTGTGTGTGTGTGTGCGTGGCGTGCGGTTGAGTTGCAGTTGACTGGTGTACCAGTTGCTGCCAGCCGCTGCCGCTGCCTCTGGCGCGGCTCTCTTTGCTCCCTCTCACTCCAGCCTTTCGCTTCTTCTCCGTCTCTCTCTCTCTCTCTCCCCCCCACCCCCCACCTTACACTCGCTGCTGCCAAGACAACCCTCCACCCTCTCCTCCCCATCCCAACGCCGCCAGTCCCCCTAGTACCAGTGTCTGCCTCGTTTTGCGCCCTTTTCCTCCCCCCGCAGTGACACTCGGCGCTCACCCTCCATCTCCTCCGATCACTCTGCCCTCGTTACCTTCACATCCAACCCAAACACATCACAACAACAATTACTCGTTTGCAAGTCCCCCCCCCCGTTCGTCAGGGAACAGGGCCGCCCGTCTCCGCAGCTCGCTGCAGGAAGTGCATGGACCTGAGGGTGTGTTGATCGTGTTGCTGATCACACAGTAGCCACATATTTATAGTAAGTTTGTCACAGTCGCAGTGTGACAGACAGACTTTTTGTTGTTGTTTTTTTAGTCAGTGAGTGGTTTTGATATTCAGTGATCTGAAAAAGTAACATCAAGGTCAGAGCACTGCTTTTTAATAAGTTTTCTTAAATCTTTAATTCTGAATCAACCAGAAAAAAACTATTCACCGACCTGTTTTGTCAACAACATCAACAATATCTGGAGAAATGATCAACTATTGCGCTGCGCTGGATCAAACTCCTCCGACCGGTGCCGACAAAACGTTCTGCACAGGTGATTGAAATCCGGTTCGAAGCCCCTCAAACACCTTCAGGCGTCTAATTCTTCCCGCTCTCCCTCCTGGAATTTGACCCGTCGCCTCCTTTTCCACACGCCGACTTCTAAGCACCCCGCATGAAAAAGCATGTGTTTGTTTGTGGGGGAATGCAACATACACAGCCCCTAAGTATGTGCATGCGTGTGTCTGCGTACGTGTGTGTGTGTGTGTGTGTCTGTTTGGATTTAGCGGTTTTAGCGCGGCGCAGGGAGGGCGCTAATGGGAGGGGAAAGAAGGAATTGTGAGAAGAACATCCCCGGTCTCACGGCAACTTCAAAAGCTCCCCCTTCCCCAGGATATTAAGCGACTATGATGAAAAATTTAGCAAGCGTTAAATAAGCCGCTTTGAAGTGATCTGTTTTGGCTCCGCCGTCTCCAAATTTCCGCAGCCCCTCTTGCGCTCGCCGCCGCCGCCGCTGCAGCGCTGGCGAGGCGAGGCAGGGCCTGCGTGTCGAGTGCAGGCGCTGCAGGAGGAGGAGGAGGAGGAGGAGGAGACCTGGCGGATGAGGGAGAGGATGTGGCAGCAGAAAGAGTCCGGCCGCTGACAACCGAGGTGCTGCTCCCCGCTGCCCTCCTTTTGTCTCACTGGCTCCTTCTTTAATTTCAACACCCCCCCACCTCCCCCCACCCAGCCACCACCCCCGCTTCTAGATCCTCTGCGGAGCCGAGTGAGACTCGAGCAGACAGATGTTCCTCATATGGCGCCCTCCTCTTTCTCTCTCTCTCTCTCTCTCTCTCTCTCTCTCTGTCTATCTCTCTCTCTCTCTCTGTCTTTTCTGAAGTGATGCGTGGGTGTAACACAAATGTAACGCAGTGGTGATAGCAGGAAGTCGGAGGTTACTCTCGGGTCATCGCGCTGCCTTTGTTGCCCCCACTGGCTCTCCACATGGCGGACTCATGTGCGTCTGTGTGTGTGCTTGAGCACGCAGCCCTGTTGCAACACACTGGTAAAGTGAATTTTGCACAATATGACACCTTTTTTTTTTTTTTTCCATAAAAAAAGAAAAGAATAATTTAAGCTCTCCAACTGTCACCACCACTGTGAAGCAGAAATAACAAGAGCTTAATCTTTTTTTCATTTGATTGTTCATATTTCAATTCATTTCACATTTATCACTTATGAAGCCATCACTTTAATTTTTGAGGACTGCAGGTTTCAACATGCTCCAAATTAATTATTGGTGCCGAAATAAGAAATTAAAGGCAGTAATGAGTCTGGTGCAGGAACTCCATTCTGTCAAGAATGGAGTTCCCATTTAGTCAGTCAGGGGAACCTTCCCCGAGATTTTCCTTTTTTCCTCTTTGCTCATTACTTTAATTGTAATTGTAATCCTTTATTGGAGCTGTCTGCAGTAAAGGAGAATTATGGTGCAAGTGGGGGCGCGAGCCATAGAGATATTTCATGATTATTGGAAAAGACGGTCACTAGGTGGCAGCCACTAGTTCGGCCTCGCTGTAATTACTGGGCGGGATGTGATGGGGAGAAACTCAGCCCTGTGTGTGTGTGTGTGTGTGTGTGTGTGTGAGAGAGAGAGAGAGAGAGAGAGATTCCTCCCATTCTAACCTGGTCCTTGAAAGAGAAAAATCTGATCAGCCGCCATTTCACAGTCAATAGTTTCCTGTCACATCGGCTGTAAACACGCCTCTTGTTTGACACAAACACTGAGCAGCAGTGTGTGTGTGTGGTGTACGTCCGTCTGTGTGTGTGCGTGCGTGGACATCGTCGTCTCACTTCGCCTCTAAACTTTTCAGCGCTCAAATTGCTAATGCGGAGTTTTGAAGGGCGAGCGAGTGATGACATCAAATGCTCTTGAGTCCCCCCCCCCCCGCCCCTCCCCCACCACACACAAACTCTCCCCCAGTAGTTTTGCCGTGTGAATCGTCTGCTCGCTGCAGCAGTAGCAGCAGTTTCTCTCGGTGGTCGCTCTCAAGTTCCCTCTTTCGGAAAAAAAAAGAAAAAAAAAGAAGAGGCTCGAAAGCCTCGTCGGCCGTCACGTTCGCGCGGCGCGGCTGCACAGTGCGCGCCGTCTCGGCGGTTAGCAATACAGGAAGGGCCCTCACGTTTTATTGTTGCTGTGTTGCACTTTTTTCCCCAACCCAACCCCCCCCCCGTCCCCTCCACAGCCACCCCACCCCACCCCGGCCCCAGCCGTAAGCCTCCTTGGAGGACTCCGTATGAATTCTCACTGTCATGTCCAAGGACGAGTGGCGCAGGGTCAGCTAATTGCTTTTATGATTATGATTTCACGTCAGATTTATTGTGCGTGCTCGGAGCACATCTTTCAGCTCCTGCCGACGTTGCTGCCTCAGACGGGGTGGTGGTGGTGGTGGTGGGGTGGGGGTGGGGGGTGTGTGCGGGTGAGTTTACAGCTCGAGGCTGCGACTTCTTGTTTAAGTGCAGGTCACACTTTTTGACTCATTAAGAGTTGCAGGGGCTGAATCACGCAGGCTTTTCCTGTAAAAGCCTCTCTTTTCTTCTTCCTCTTCTTCTTCTTCTTCTTCTCCTCCTTCCTCTCGTACGTCATAACTGCACTCGCGTTTCTCGGGTCTCTCGCCGCCGCGCCGAACACATGTGCGCTCCAGTTTTGAAGGGGTCATGACTGAGGATTGATACAGACAAGGATTTTTGGTATTTTCCGCTGTTTGAAGTTTTTACAAGCCATAAATCCTCCGCGCTCGTGTCGACGCGCTGATGAAATCACGATGCGCAGTTTGCCAGATTTACCAGTTGCCTGCTTTTTGATGTCATGGACTCTTTTTTGTTTTTCTGGCGGGGGGCGGGGAGGGGGATCTCCTCCCACCTCCTTTAAAAAAAAAAAAAAAAAAAAAAAAGCACAGAGTGGAGATGAGTTCAACCCAATTTAAAGACTGAATTTAATTTATGGTATTCAGCGGCGTCGGCCTCATGTGCCGAGCCGCAGTAGCGCTGCCTCGCCAGCCCTGACAATAGCACTTTCATCTTGGATCGCGACAACGGCTTAAAAAAAACCAAAAAACACACAACAAAAAAAATCCTTTTAATTCGCCATCAAGTTCATTTTAAAAGCCGAGAAGAAAGTGCTGCCGCTGCACGTCAATAGTACACATATTTTACGCAGACAGAGAGAGTTGCATGTTGTGACCCGTGGCTTCTTGATTTGTCGCAGTCATCTGACCTCGCTCTGACCCCCCCTGGCTGGAGCCGCGGCGCTAGCAATGACAGATGCATCCTGGGAATATGGTTTGGATGGCGTTCCGTCGCTCCGAGGAATGCTCGAGCTAGTTTTTTTTTCATATAAAGGCAAAGTTCATTTTGGAGACACATCTGAAGCCTGTGATTTAGCTGATTTCAATCAAGGTTTTTTTTTTTCTTTTGCCTCGGCAAGTGCGTATATTAATGTAAACAGCGCGGTGACAGAGCTGTAATTTCTTATTCTCCCACAATTTAGTGAACTGTCACTGCGTGTTTACCGAAGGAACGGCAGGAAATACGACACCGGTTTAATTACAGCGCAGACGTTTTGCTCCAATATACTTGGGAAAGTGGCCTTATTGAGCCGAGCCCCCTTCTCGTGCCCGCCGCTCGCCTTTGTAATTACTCCGGCCTGATTTATCGCCGTTTCTTTGTGTTTATGGTTGTAAAACGGCTGGAACCAGCGAGGGACTCGGTTCGGAGGAGCGGCGGTGGCGGCGGCCTCGTCTGCCGCGCCGCGCCGAGGCTGGAAAATCTCCCGATGAATCTGCGCCGCCGCCGCTGTCAGGACCGCTCACATCGCTCTCGGGCCTCCAATGTCACTTTCAAGGCGTAATTACACAAGTCGTGTTGATTAGTATGAGGAGCAATTACAGCGGGCTTTCCGCCCCGCAAATGGAGAATGTGACGGCTCTTGATTGACAGGAAGCATCCAGGCCTTAATAAGTAAATGACTATGGTAATTCAGGTAGTGAGAGACCCTCGGATTTGTCAGCATCTTTCTCATTTTTTTCCCGCCGTGTCCTCCAGTTTTAATGAACGCCAACGTGATGGGAGCCCAACGCCCCCCCCCCCCTCTCCACACCCCCCCTCTTGCACCTGTCCGTCCGCCTGGCCGGCAAACGGCACTGACATGGGAGCCATATGCACCCGCTCTCGCAGCCATCCCGAACAATCTTGCTGCCGAAGCTGAAATTTTCCCTCTGAATGGATCCGGTGTGAAAAATCAAAGCGAAAAAAAAAAAAGCTAGAGAGACAGGCAGAGAGGGAGAGAGAGAGAGAGAGAGAGAGAGATGAAAAACACCCAGTCCTGGCACACTGTTTAAAAGGCTTTTCAGCACATTGTGCCTTCACAAGTATGGAAATCACAGGGAAAAATTATTTGTAATTGACACTTTGGGGAACATTTTTTCCCCTGGTTTTATCTGGCTTCGCAGTAAGTTATTAGCTGTTAATTTGTCGGCAGGCTCCCCTACAGCGCCAGATATTTGTTCAAATGCCGGGATCCCCTCGGTGCATTTGTAACTACACTTCTGAAAACGCTGCCCTGTCTAATTATGTAATATAATACTGCCTTTTAGGCAAGTTTCTTTTAATTGAATAATATTAGCCCTGGCTATGGGCAGAGGATTGAAACAGCAGTACTTAAAATAGCTCTTTATACTTGGTAAAATACACAGCGGTCCGCAGTAAAATGTGGAAAAGATGAGGTCGGCAGTTTAGGTGCTTTATAGACACTCCTGTGGATCTACAGCTTTTACACTGAGAACTGTGTTTTCGATCTTTTGAATTAAGGCCGAGCGGTTTTAAACGGTCCCGGGGTTTGATTGGCCCTCACCCACAATGCCATATTTCCTCCTTTGTTAGCAACACTTGGCCTAATCAAGTAATTCCCTGTTTGTCTTTGTAACCCCCAATAGAGTCATACATGCAAAAATAAAAAAATAATTTGCTGTTGCACTCCCGGCGCCCGGCTGTAATTTATATGGATTGAATGACTGCTGCATTGTGGAAAAGCGCGAGTGGACCAAACGCTCGTTTGTCACCTCTAATAAATGTTGGAATGTAAATTATGAAGTTATGCTCCACATGTAAATGCACTTTATTCCGGCCCTTTAATGTAAACAGCGCCACTCCAATACATTACGGCGGTGGGAAGAGAGGGGGGGGGGGGGGGTTGGAGGGTGAGGTGGGGGTTGACTGGGAATTTTGACTCTTTTCACAATCAATAATAAGCCTAAAAGAGGCGAGATGGGGAACATTATAACGTATGTGGAGCGGGGCTCGTAAATTACGGCATGAAAGCCTGCTTGTACACCAAAAATGTAAATACATTAATGTTATTAATAATGTAGTGACTAATAGTTCTATCAGGACTGTAATAGCAGTTTAATGGAATATGACAGCAAGAATGTATGACACCTCCGACGCTCAGACGGGACCTCACGTGACATTTATCAGGCTTTTCCGAAACAATTTTTCCGATTATTTTCTTAAGTTAATTGCTTCCCCCGCTCCCCCCTCCCCCCTCCGCCGACGTCTTCCCCGGATGAGGGGCAGGGAGAAATAAATAAATAAATAAAACAACCTGGTAATGGATATTAATTAATATGTGTCAGTTTTCGGGGGTTTGATTAAAAATAATGAAAGCGAAATGCTAATGAGATTACCCCCCGTTTCCTTGTGTGTGGCGCTGTGAGATTGTGGGTTTATCGGGGAGAAATCTTGGGGGAAAAACGGGAACGATAACGGCTTCTCTCAGAAACTTCAGACTTATTATCTCAAAAACCTGGTACGGGGAGCTCTTCAGTGGAAAAATATTGCACACTAATTAGCCTGACTTTAAGCTTGTGATGGGGATCCGTCGACAGTTTCAGTGTTTTTTTTTTTCTTCCGTCTCTTCAGAAAGTTGAGCCTGCCTGACAAAACATCTGCTTTACTCCCCACACGGCGCTCGCCGTGAAAAGTTTCATTACATTTTTTTTTTTGATCAGAAAGAGGATGTGTTGCACATGCTTTTCTGCAACCTCTGAAAGCTGTGGGTTTTTGACCCGAGTCACCTTTTGCCCTTTAATTTGAATCGGAAATTCCTCTTTCCCTCTTCGCTGTGGTGTCGTTGATGACGACAGAGCTTTGACGCGTTGATCTCCAGGCCACAGTCAACAGTCAGAAGGAGCGCGCAGCCTTCAAAGGAAGACTTTTGAAGGCTGTCATTAAGGTGTGGCACGAGCTTAGACAAAAGCTGCTATGGTTAAACAAAAGAAGCGACCCTAGACACCGCTGGACACAAGTGCCAATTATCCAACACCTGGACCCCCCCCCCCCACCCCCCACCACCCCGCCGCCAACCCCGAGTGTGTGTGTCAGGAGCGTCGGCTTCTTGTTAATGCAGTGATTAACAGGACGATTGCATTTGTTTTACTGTGTAGCTCTCTTGGCAGTCGGCACTTTGCTTTCTGTCTGATTAAAAGAAAAAAAAAGTGGATGGATGGATGGATGGATGGATGGATGGATGCACCGTGGCTCCGGTCTGAAGTTGAAAGGAACAGGGTGAGAATGAGGCGATGGGAATGGATTGAATGGAAGAAAAGCTGAAGACTCGCTGTCATTTCTAGATTGCGCCCGTCGTGCGTTTTTAATGCAAACGCAGAGCCTTGCTTACGGCAAAGATTTGCTAAAGTGTGGTGAGATCAGCGGCACATTAGTGACAATCCTTTTTTTTTCTTCTTCTTCAAGGCCCAATTTGTGAGATTAAACAGCATGTGGTGGTGGGAAAATGTATTGGCATCAAGTTAATCCCTGCATCTCCTATCTTTTACATGAGCTGTGATGTCATGGTAAAGTCACTCATCCCAGAGCAGCTCCATCTGTTTCTATGTATACAGTATGTACTGTAGATGCTTCCCTACTTAGACCAGCAGCCGCTCTTCATGGAGATATTAATGCTGAGTATTATTTTCATTATTTTACTTTAGTATTATTATTTTACTTTACTTAAGCTTATTATTATTATTATTGAAAATCACTTTTACTAACTAGTGATTTTATCAGGCACTTTGATTCCCCCCCATTATTTCATACTGGCAGGTCCCTTTTAAATGTTGCCACTTTGATGCACAGACTTCCCAACTTTCCACAATTTCACAATCCCCCCCCCCCCCACCTCCCTCAGCCACACCTATACGTTCAATCGGAAGCCAGGCGTGTTTTCTCACGGCGTTACAATCGTTCCTGACGATCGGCGGAGGAATCCCGCAGCGAGGTCCTCGTCAGCAAAGCCCGGCCGTCTTTCGGTTCCGCCCACTTTGACCCACATTCCTTTTTTTTTGTGCCTCTCACCTCCGACTCCGTTGCTCCCGTTCACCTCCTGTCACTCTGATTTGCCTCCTGTGCGTCGTCCCCCACCCCCACCCAACCCCTCCCCTTCCGGAAGGTAGTTTGAGGTGTCACGGGGATTAAAAAAAGTCTGAAGCCAGGCGTCTTTGTCCTGCAGCCGGTGCTTAAGAAATGCAGGGAGAGTCATGTGTTGTCATGTGTTTTCTGTGTCAAGGTCGACAGAAAATGTCAGAGCAGGTGCACGTCCGCCCCTGCTGCCGCTTGCCAACTCAGCCCCTTCGCCGGAACACACCGGCCAACCCCGTGCCTCAAGGTGGCGCCGCGGGTTCTCTCCTCCCTCCCGCCTTCTTTTGGACGAGAGCGGCGAAGACACGCCGGTCCGACACGACGACGCGTATTTTTTCCTCAAGTCTTGACCTCTCTTTTGCTTCGCAGGGTGCAAATACACGCCGTGCACTATAAGTCTGACGGTTTGATTCGTATTTGCGTAAGTGCGAGGCCGCTTATTTGCATTGCGCGCCTGCCAAACCTTGCTGCTAAACCTGAATTCCCCCCCCATCAAAAGAGGCGGATCGTGTTTAGGCGCGGCCGGCGTGCACGCCGAATGCCTGACGTGCTTCAGTCAGTTTGCGACACAGCGACACCCCCCCCCCACCACCACCACCCTGACACCCCCCTGCCCCCGCCCCCGTGTGTGTGTGGCCTTGCTGCTTTCGGAAAAGGTTGAAACGAGGAATCATCATGCGATCTGACGAGCTGTCGCGTTACTATCCCCTCTGTCATCGGCGTAAATGAGAAGAAAGGGAACTGGTACTTGTGTGACCCTGATGAGTGTTGTTTTCTGACGCTGTCAGCACGGCGCTCTCTCTCTCTCTCTCTCTCTCTCTCTCTCTCTCTCTCTCTCTCTCTCTCTCTCTCTCTGCTCGTCCCCGTCGCCCGAGTCAAATTCTTCCTGGCAGCTGGAGGCCTCCAGAAACAGGAGCGTTTGCCAACATTGTCCCTCCATCACCCCACCCCCCCTCCCCGCACCCCTCACTTCTCTCCGTCACTCTGCGTGATCAGGAACAGACCCTGCGTGCTTTTCCAAAACAAAAAGAAATATTTTTTTTTTTTAAAAAGAGAAAGAAAAGAGAAAACCTAGTGCCTGAAGTTTCCTACATGTGGTTGGACGGCGGTCTCACCCTGACTTGTCTCCCCCTGCTGATTGTGTGGCCCATCATCTTGGCCATTGTGTCTGAATGCTTCCGACAGGTCTCGGTAAAAAAAAAAAAAGAAAGAAAAATAAAGGGGGGCCACCGGGGTAAAAAAAGAAGAAGCAAAAAAACAAAAAAAAACCTCCACTGGCTTCTCCTCGACCCGCCTCGGCCAGTAGATGGCGGTGTTAATCTTCTCTGGCCCCGCTCTTCTCCGCGAGCGGCCGTCTCCTCTCTCTTCTGTGGCCCTCGCAGACGAAGGCGAGGTGGTGTCACCCCATCGTGGAGGGGGTCATGCCACCAATTCCTGCCCCCCTCCGCCCGCCACCCCTCTTTGAAGACCATGAAATTGCTGATCCAAGACGCACGATTAGCGCATTGAGCCTATTGACTGGCGGAGGGCTTGACGCGCGATTATAATGTCACTGGAATGTCACAATCTGTCCGCTCGTCTCTGCGAGCACATGCGCTCGTCCTGGCGGCACAGTGTATACCCAAGGAGGAACAATTTGATCAATAAAAGGGACGCGGCTGCCTCCATTGTCGCCGGTGTCTCCATTCTCGTTTTATTAGGCAATTTGGCAGGCCGGCAGGGCTGCGCACGCGGCCGGTGCCAAGACGTCGCATCCGCCGCCGCATTCTCAGCGCGCGTGATTGGATGCGCGCGGCACCGTGGATGGAACGAAGGGGGATGAGGAGGCCTGGCGCTGGTAGTTGCCGCACGACGACGGCGGCGGCGGCGGCGACTCCTCTCATGACGCCGCGGCGCAACTTCTGCGGTGCGTCGCGGTGGCCGCGTCCCGCTCGCCGTAGTTTGGCTGCCCCCTCAATCAGCTAATTGAATGTGAAAGGCTTTGCTGGCCCTCGATGACGTGAAGGACAGCGCACACTCGCTCTCTCGCACGCACACACACACACACACACACACACACACACACACACAGGGAGAGAGAGACACAGACAGAGAGAGAGACAGAGAGAGAACGCTAAAGGTTTGTCCCCCCCAACATTGTATGCAAATTTGTGTGTGTGTGTGTGTGTGTGTGTGTGTGTGTGTGTGTGTGTGTGTAATTATAAGACCAGCGCAATTGGATATTAATTCAGCTTCTTAATATTGAGCACTTCCAAGTGTTTATCTTTCTTTATTTTGAAATGTCAAAACGTCTTCTCTCTCATTTTGAAACCAACGCAGATGATAAATTTAATTTGAAGCTATTTCCCTAAAAAAAAAAAAAAAAAAAAAAAAACATTTTAATGCAAAACACTGGCCACACACAACTCAATATTTTTTCATTCAAAAAGGAAATAAAATAGAATGAACAATGGCAAATTATCTCCTTTTTGGAGGAATATTATAATTTTGTTTAAACATTTACTTTTTATACAATTTTATCTGGGCAACATTTTATATATGTTATAATTGCATGCTTATTTGTTATCTCCCGTTTCACTTGACCAAAGTCACACTTCACACTTCAGTTTTCTTTGGTCTCTTTACTGAAAATCACTGTTGTCACAGAACGTCATCATTGACTGTAAAAGTAAAGGGGGAGAGAAAAGCTTCGAATTACAGGAAAGAGGCACTGCATTAAAGAACAAAGGAGATCGATGGCAGTACATTAATTTTATGCGAATGAAAAAAAATCAACTAATTAAAATTGATTACTCCTGCTTCGTAAATGTGTTCCTGAATTAAATTATTGTATGAAAACATTTTGACCAATTGAGGAGCCGAGGAAGTATCCATTACTGGATTGCAGCTGAGAACGGGGGCTGCGATGTTTTGTGGTGGCTAAGTAGTTTGTTGTGCTCCCCCACCGCTAAAGTGCCACGGGTTAATCTGCGCTGACCCTCATCTCTCACGGCGACTCCGCACTCACGGTGTGGCCCTTTTACCTGAATTAAAAGGAATTTTGTGGGTCGGTAGGAGTGTTTTTTTCGGTCCAAAGCGGGAGAAAGTGAGGTGTCACTGACGGAGGCGCTGCTCTTTAGTCATGGAGGGCTCTGGGGGCTCTCAGGACTCTGCCAGGGGACACCTTTATCTAAACACTCATCTGTCTTGCTGGTTAAACAAGGGCAACCCCCAGGTCCCGCGGCTGACATTTACAGATTAGGAAAGAAACGTCTGACTTGGCTTTTCGCTGTATCTCTGGCAGGTATTTCTTTTGAAATTGACTGGATGCCATTTGTGCCTCTTCGGGTCATGTGCGGAGAGAGAAGTGAAACAACTTGCGTCGTTGCGCGATGTTCTTAAAAGTTCTTTAATGTCTCTGCTGCTTCTCTCTCTCTCTCTCTCTCTCTCTCTCTCTCTCTCTCTCTCTCTCTCTCTCTCTCTCTCTCTCCTTCTTTCTGTCTCTTTTGGTTTATTGTAATCTTAGGAGAAAAAACAAACAAACCATACTTTATTTCTAATACAGTTTACCGGTAATTCTTATAGAGTTAGATTATTTTCACTTCATCTGCAATTTCACTCTTCAGTATTAAAAAAAACAACTGTTTCTTCAGAAATGAGAAAAGACCAGCAGGTATTTTGAACTGTACTATCTATTTTTTCCATGCTGTTGTGTTGTCAGTGCATGAACTGCACGTAACTCAACGTAAACCGTCACTGTGTTGTTTTTTTTTCTTCCTTTTTTTTAAACTGCTGAACTGGTTCAACCTTTCCATGTTTGCGATAAGAGAGCTCTGATAGGAAAATGCTGCTGAATGGAAAAATTGGTCGGAACATGCAGTGGTCTTGAAAAAAAAAGCATTTCCATCCACCAGCCTCCCCTTTCAAAAAATTGCATAATGCGCTTTTGATGTAATGTTTGTAGCCTTGCCCATGGCTCTAAAAGTGACACTGATAGAGCGCCGCGTGTTATTTTTAAACTGTTGCAAAGAAAATGTCAATGAAGTTTTCCATGACCCCTTTTCATCTGGGGAAGTAGTCACTCTGACCTTTAATCTCCAAAGTTACCACCACTCGATACGCATTGACCATATTTGCAGGGTTTAAGACGGAAAACAAAACAAGCCGCTGCTCTTCTCTCTTTGTTTTCTGCTTCTGTTTGGCGGCGTAGCTTCACCAGGATCATTTTCAGAGGAAGGGAAAGAACAAAGGCCAGTCATACCAGACCCTATTTATCACTATTTACTTTTATTTTTACTCTTTATTTTTTACATTTCTGCTTTTATTAAATTTCTTATAAGCTCTGCCCTTCAGATGGAAAAAAAAAAAAAGATTTCAATCATTTCTAGATTGAAAAGATTTAGCCCTAGCTGAGCTACAAATCGACACAGTGTTGCAACAAATGTGGACGTGATGGCTAACTAAATGATGGGGTCTGCTCCTCACTTCCTGATGTCTCTCAGGGTCAATAATTTCCTGTAGTTCCTCCCATGAGACCCCGCTTCCTCCACTAAAGGTCACATTAAGGTAGGAAAGATGTCACAATTAGAAAGGCATTCAAGGCTTCTCTTTCTAAAAGACCTTAAAAAATAAAACCAAACCACAGTTGGCTGCATCAATCGGTCAGGCGACTAAAGGAAACATAATAATTGCATTAAAACGTCATTCCTTTTTGCCTGGGCTCTGGTATTGCAGACATATCCTCTTAAGTCATTTAAGGCAGCTGCCTGCTGATGGCGAATCATCGGTGGAAGCGTCAAATTAATCAAAAACTTTATTTTTCGCCGTCTCTGGCTTTCCAAACGTGTGTTTGGGGGCGAAACTCGAGACCGGCCTAACGCAATTTTTGTTCATGTCTATCACTCTGTTATTATATCAAGTGCACTCCTCCACAAATGTACAGGCCGGGGCAATTTGGAATGAATTGATTCACACTGAGGCCGAATTCTATACTTGCTAATGATTCCCTTTTAGCCCCTTCCATTGCAAACCAACCCCCCCCACCACCACCACACACACACACACACACACACGCACACACACCAGCTCGAAGTTTTATCATGTTTCATCAAATGTCTTCATCGTGGCTCAGTTACATTTTCACATACATACATCACAGACATACTTTGGGGATGAAAGACTTATGTTTTACGGTACATACAGTTTCTATTGTAAAATTAAAAGTAGGTGTGACTTTTTTTTAGATCATTGAGGCCCAGTGACAGTTCAACTTTACTTCCCCTCCACATACCGCCTGGCCCTTTTCTTCTTGAAAATGAATAACAAGTGTTAGTGGGTGAAATACACTTCTTCTGAGAGCTGCGTTCAAATACATGTTTTCATGCAAAAGTAATCTGATTAATTTAAAGGAATTTAACCAAGTCGTAACAATGGTTGTTTTAATATGTTTTAAGAAAATTAGAGTGTGACCCTGGAAAACTGTTTTGAGGGCCCTGTCCAACCCACATAGATGAACAAATATTTCAGAGCTAGCTGCTAACCTCAGTGGAAGGAATTTGTAGTGGTATGGGTGGTATTATTCGATAGCAAGGGCAAACAAGATGTAGAATGCTTCAAAGCTTTTTTTTTTCTTTTCTTTTTTTTTGTCGTCAAATGACCAGATGGGGAATGCAGTGCTTTGATTGTGGAGATTTCTGAAATGAAGCGGACTTTGGTTCTCAGTTGTTAAACTCTTATGGTTTGCATTATTTAAACATAGAATAATTATTCACTATTTAATGGCAACCATTCAGAACAATTGAAAAGTTTCACACTGGCATTTCTGCAAAAAAATGTATAGGTATCCCAACTGGTCAATTCCTGAAACACACAGAACGAGTCGGCAAAATATCCATAGGTCTAACAGTGTGTTATAGTTAAGTGATATTACTAGTTAGAGCAAAAATGTACAACTGGTTACACACATTCCCTCCGGACTCCAAGTATGCAGTTCGAATTTAATTGCATTTTACCCTCATTTCCCTCAATTCAAGGTATCACGGTTGTAATTTTCGGGCAAGTGCACTGCAATGTCTTGTCCAATTCAAACTCAATAACATGGCTGTAATCTTGTCCGTTCATCAACTTCACTCCCTTTAAGTGTGTTGGTTAATGTTATCTCTTCCTGTGATTGAGTTTTCGCCTCTTTTTCGGCTTTACCTGACACTCTATTGGTTATCTGGTTTGCAAAGATTATCGCCCTTAACATGGAGCACTTTGGTGCATTAGCTATCAAAGCTTGGGGGCCTCTCATTTGAACTCCTCAGACAAGACACTAATTGCTGTTTTAACCATTAGATCACGTGTTTAAATAACGGAAATTCTCAAAAATTCTATTTTTTTCAATGTTACCAAACCAAATGTGCCTTGCGTCGCCCCAACCCCCATGCAACTGTCTTAAAAGCCCAGTTGCCTGCTACCCAACACTATAACTGGTATGATCCATAAGTCAATAACAAGACAAGACTGAAA
Source organism: Thamnaconus septentrionalis (assembly GCA_009823395.1). Taxonomy (NCBI): domain Eukaryota; kingdom Metazoa; phylum Chordata; class Actinopteri; order Tetraodontiformes; family Monacanthidae; genus Thamnaconus; species Thamnaconus septentrionalis. Next base: position 3,946,144 of record CM020512.1, read on the forward strand.
CCTGCACAATGTGGTTATAATTGATTGAGATGTTGGGTGGAACTTGTGCAAAGCATCTATGTCATCTGCTAAGAAGTGCACTTTTCCTCTCCCCGAAGATCCACCACTCCAGTTTTAACCAAATGGACATTTGCCTCATTAGTGTGCCGCTGAGCTAGCTGCGGTCCTCGCTAAGATGTCATACTTACACCTATTAACATTGACACAATTCTTGTTGCGCTATTGAAATTTTAAAGCAATGTAAACATGGTTTGCTCATTCAGCATATTGTTCCACTATTAGATCATTACCTCTCACAGGGCCCCACAGCCCTCTCTTGTTTACTGGAACACGGATTAGAATATTCGATTTTTGCCAGTTTATTATTTCTGGTTTTACCGCTCGTGGCCGGCTCACTTACACAGACAGGAAGAGTTTTGTAAACAGTGGGGTGATTTTTTTTTTCTTTGTGTTGTTACTGATGGGATATTTCCCTTATTTTCTTGGCTGAATCTTTGGTCAAAAAGCATCTGTTGCTTGTCACAATGAAGGTTCCAGGTGACAGACATTAATAAGCACTCAGCAAATACCAGGACAAGAAATTCCAAACTGTTTTTGTAACATTTAAGGGCATCAAAATGACACTAGTGTCACAGTAAATTATTGGATGAGGGTCTAAATGGTGGCGGTATGTCTTGTGATGAATTTAGGCAGTCAAGTTTTGATTGACGAAGATAAAAAGTTTGTCATTGAAGATTCAATTTGTACGTCTGCCTAAATCTTTGGAAACTGCAAAAATCTCCTTTCACGCCCCCCCCCTCCCCAACCATAAAAAGAGTTATTATGTGGCTTGTGCCTCATTGTAAATGAAAGTCGAATATATTGTCTCCACTCCCACAAAGTTGTCCGTGTTGTGATGCACTGCCTTGTTTGTCACAGAAACCCCACATCTTACCGGTGCCTGGCCACCACGCCTCCCTCCTCGCTTGCAACTTCAAACTGCAATTCTTTTGGACTGAAACAGGTTCATAGTATATGCAATGCATTACCCAAAACGAATTACCACTGGCAGGACGCTCAATCACTTTGTATCTTTCAACACTAAAAGAAAAGAAGAGTAATCAAAACCTTTCAACCTATTAGAGGGATGACTTTTACAATTGAATCACGGGGACCACAGGTGCGATAATAAGTCATCTAAACCTCCCCTCCGGTGTCTTCCTCCTTTCTCCCTGTTCTTACATATTTATCTATTTTAGGAGGCGCTGCTTCATGGCGCCCACTTCAAATTTATGTTTTAATGCCATTTGAGGATGTTGGGGTTTCTTCTTCTTCTTCTTCCTGTTCTTCTTCTTCTTCTCTCCCTCCCAATTCTTGGAAATGCATACTGAGGTGGAAAATTAAGGCGCATCTCGAAGGAAAACATAATAGAATCGATGAACGCCGTGCACTTAAAACGACTGATGTTCTGATGCTATTTAATGTTCTAGTGCATTAACGTTTCAAGTCATTACAACATTCGGGCCGGATGATTTGATCACGGCCCGTTTTTAACTGGAAGAATTACAGAAGTTTTCAGCCTCGGATTCTCAAGTTATTAGATACAAATGATCACCTCCGCATTAAGTATAGATTTTCTTCCTCTGTGCACTTAAGAATGGAAGTTTGTCTTTAAGAGGGTAATAGCAAATTAAGCTCCATACTCCCATTTGTCCGGCACTCTTGATGGGCTAATTTTATAACTGCTGATTTGGTCATTCCCTATTCCCTACATTTAGCTGGGAAGTGGTCAGGTGGTCTTTCCTCCTCACTGCAGATTGTGTGTGTGTGTGTGGGGGGGATTGGGGGGGTGAGAGGGTGCAAGCTACTATCAAATGGAATCCATTTATGTTTTTTTTTTCCTTCCTCAAATTATAACAGTTTTTTTCCCCCTTAAAGGTACTCTGCTAAAAGCATTGCCTTCTCACCGGCCTTGTTTTCTTCATCTTGCGCCAAGTATTTCATTGTGAAGAGTTAAATCACAATATGAAACATTTTCTCCTTTCTAGATTACCACTGCGGTAAAATTCCTGCAAAACCCAAAAGTACTAGAGAGCCCCTTGGCCACCAGAAAAGCCTTCCTCAAGAAAAAAGGTGAGCTATGTATTTTTTATTTTTCCTCTGCTCCTGAGCCTTGATGTTTGCATAACACACATAAATACACATACACACACACACCACTTGAATTCCCACCTTAATCCATGTGTCTGTTGACAGAATGCGGTCAGCAGCAGAGGCACACGCTGTGTCTTTTTGGGAGGGAAATATTGGTTTGTGTGGGTCAAAGGTTGTGACTGTAGCTCTTTGCCCCGGAGGGAGTCTGACAGGGGTCGATTGGGCTTCAGAGTGCATGATTCAGGCCCGGCGAATAAATGACACACCAGTTGGGGATGCTCCTTTGGGTTCAGGAAAATTAATATTGACAAACACGCTCTGCATTTTCAATGGAATTATCAATATTGCCTTCCAGCGTTTTAACCCTTTTACCTAATTTAACCGTTATCGTAAATTTAAGGCATGACACAGGGAGGTTTTTTTATTATTATTGTTTTTTTTCTTTTCCCCCTCTGAGCAGGTGCACGGCGCAAATGTTTGCCAGCTTTTCAATTTCCCTGCCATTCATCGATATTATTTCTGACGCACGGCGGAGAATTGTTTGAGCAATAAAACTTGCAAAAAGCTTTATTACTCCAAACTCATTTAGGGTGGTTCAATATAATGCGGGGGGTTGAAAATGTGCAGCGATGGGCCATGTGTTGCTTACAGTTGGCTGAGCAACAGCAGTAGGTAGAGGAAGTGTCTCCGGCCGTACCTCACATAAACTCTCTGTGTCGGCTCTTTTTATTTATTTTTTTCCTTTGAAGTTCTTTGCAAAGCGGGTTTGCACGCTTTGGCGACGGCACCTCTGCAGTGCTGAGGGACTCTGGCTGCAGCATTAGAGGGGCCGAAGCTGAAAAGTGAGCCTAAAAGCTCCGTGACAGAGGAAGGAAACCCGAAACCAAATCCATGGTTGCCGGCTGCTGCTACACACATCTCAAGTGGCTCTAATGACTCTTGATATCTTTAAAAAAAAAAAAAAAAATTCTTTTGCCTTTTGGCGTGTCATTATTGACGACAAAGGCGCGTTGGCGATCCGCCGTCGCTCCCTTCAAATGCAATAACGGCCTCGTCGATAGCGGAATGATGTCATGCCGCGCGCCCTTTTCTTTCTTAGTTTCTGCGCGCGCGCCGTTTAAAAACTTCCCCGCGTCTAGAACGCTTCTGCTCTCGCTGCACTTTAGGCCTATGAAATATGTATGACGCTTTAATGCAGATTTATTTTGGAAAGTCCGTTCCACTGTAGGTCCAAACAAGAATCCTCGATTTGCATAAGAACATTGATCTCGGAGGGGGAAAAAAGACGGGGAGGGATGGATAAGCAAAGCGGAGCGAGATGCGGAGTGATGGAAAACGCATGTTTGAGTAGCACTCCGATGTACTCAAAGGATAACTCCCCCCTTGTGTTGTCATACAACAGTGGAAATGTAAATCTTTTATGTTTGACTCGCTTTATAGTGATGCGGAGGGCAGCTTATCTCCAACTTCCTGACTCTTTCCTGTTCTTTGTGCTCGACCTAAACGTGCACACGTCTCTCACTGAACTTTAACAGTCCACACGATGGATGTAGACACTGTACATTAACTTTTAATTTCAGTTTCCGCTGTGTCATATCCTCGCCATGGGGATTTTACAGTATTTTTTCTTTTCTTTTCTTTTTTTAACCTACAGAAAAATGTTTCAGAGAAGATTTTTGCAGTCACATATTTCATTTCAAGTGGTTTTTTGTTTTGTTTGGTTTGCGGTAGTTGCAAACTACTTTCTTCCTTTCCCATCTCACGTGAGCCATTGTTAACTCTTCTGTTCTCACGCCGCTGCAGCGGAGGCAGGCCGGCGCTCTGGGCTCTCCCCTTCCTGCGCCGTGTGTGCATCCTTTCCGCCTTTTGACCGAGAAACTCAATCATCCTCCTCCTGCCACAGACGCACACACACACACGCACGCACGCACGCACGCTGACGTGTCAGTCTTAATTTCTAATACAGTTTAATGTCATATTTATGTAAATACTTCTGGATTTTACTCCATATTAACAGCCAGAAATGTCAAAGCACACATAAAATGAAACAATACCATCTCCCGCTAGAGTGGAATTTAAATTGGATTCCTCTTGCTGCCACTACTTACGCTGGACAGCTGATGAAGGGGAAAATAGGGCCCACTTTGATTGCGTGTTGCTGAATCTTTACACAATAATCTCGCCCCTGCATATTATTTCCCGGCAAATTTGTGCCCTAATCTTCGCTGAAGGATGCCTCTCTGGTTCCGTCTCTTTTTTTTCCCCTAGCCCCAAAGACACCCTAATAGTGTGGTTTATTTCAATATTCATTGAAAAAAAATCTCATTTTCTGTTTTCCCTTCAACTGTCAATTTCAGAGTATGAATTGGCAATTATGCAGTCCAATATTTCTATTTGCCCTTCTAGAGTCTTTGTTAAATAAACTGTCTGAAATATTGAAACTTTGTCACTTGAGATTTAATTTAAATCAGTTTTTGAACCAAAAGATGTTTGATTTTTTTTTTCTCTTCGTTTGTTTGCCTGTTTGTTCTTTTTGCAGCGGGACTGGGGAAATGAGTCACGTTTAAATCCCATCTTGAGGCAATTTCGCTCGACTTGTTCTTGTGCCAGGAGACCAAGTAAAATTTATTGTGTTTGACTGAAATGTAATGTGTCACGGTCTCATCCAGTGAATTGTGCCATCTATGTCCTCTACAATTAAGAGACGTAATGACTAAAAAGCGTCGGGAGCCATTTCGGCGCCCGCCATTTAGCCCAGACAATTAGCGGTTAGCTCGCATAATTACCGAAAAAAATCAAATTCCCGGGACAAAGTCAACAGCGTTTTCTGCCTCTCAACTTGTCACTCTGACCGTGGCCCCGGAGGTGACACCACTCCGCCAGCAGACAGGCCGAGGGCCGTCTGTCTGGGAAAGTAAAGTGGCCGGCGAGAACGCTGTTGCGCCGTAGGTAAATTCAGCTTGTGAAACAGGGACAGTACATTCTCTGTCAGCGGGATGTGAGTGATGGCTTGACTTATTCCTTTTTTTATGCCTTCCCAGTTGTTATTGAGTTGAATAAATAATGCTAATAGATTTCACCCTGACTGGAGGGCCAGTGATCGAGGGTCACTGGGAACACAGGTAGGGAGTCGCTCCATTACCATACCTGCGATGAAGGTAAGGATAAGGTTCATCATCCCAGATATTAATAGGATGCTGTTTGTAAGTGGGGTTATGTGACTCACCTCTCGGACAAAAATGACAATGACCAAGGCCTACATAGAAGGTAAAGGGATTGATGTGGTTATAAATTACTCCACGGCGCCACCTAGCCTAGGCCTTGCCTACTTTGTCATCAGTACAAGGCGATAAAGCAGGGAAATGAGAGCAGAGTCTTCTTTTTTAATACATAAATGAATACTGTATGAGAGTGGTCATTATTTAGGGTTTTTTTTTTTTTTTTTTTCCTCCACCCCAGCAGTTGTAGTCAACCAAGTGTCACGTAGAGAACGCACCTGGCACCACAGTGTGAGGAACTGGTTGAAGGTGCACTCGACTTCTCAATAACCCGTTGACCGACGTCTATTTATGACCTCTGCCGTGCTTCCCCCCCCGGCCCCCCTCCCCTAATATGATATTCAAAATGTAAGTGATTTTCACTCAAGGGCAACTACATAATTCAGACCAATGGCGAGAGAAGCCATTCACCTTTTACCACCCAAAAATATTTTAGTAAGCAATTTTTATAATTGGCTGTCCGGCCGAGGTGCTGACCCATAAAGACCAGAATTGCCAGAATTGGAGAAATGGATTTAATGTAAGAGCCTTGCTCCTTCTTTGCCCTTAAAAAACACCCAGAGAATATGAGCCGCCGAAAATAGAGCTGTAAATAACGCGCGGAGCAATGGGTTTTCCTTTAAATAAATACCGATCAGGTTTATGTTGAAAGACAATAGAAAACGTAGCCCAGATATGCAGTTTACAGTATTTATAGCTGTAATATCGAGGTGCCAGCACCGTAATTTCATGCCCCAATGAGAATGGCAAGGTCAAAGCAAATGCTTTGGCTGAGCATCTGCTAATACGGTGACTCATAAACAGGCACCGCGTGTATCAGGTGCACCAAATAATACAGTATAATGAAATACAGAATAGCTTTCCATTATTGTTCTTTTTTATGGTGTCGTCATTAGGTGTAATTTATGTCTTTAAGAAATTCATCTCCCCACTGTTCCATCTGAAATAGGGGTCTGGGGGTCATTCTACAGGTTTTGGAACCCATAATAAATTTCACAATTCCCTTTTTGTCTTTTCCTTTTATATGTAAAACTCACTCTCACCTTGTTCCCTCTTTCTTTGGGATCTAAGGCTCCTTTCATTCGCTGTTGTCTTCGCCTTGACAGTAAACAGATCAGAGCAAACAAACACGCAACTTGCCAAGCTGCAATTTGACTAGAAAACAGCTTTTGGAATTTCCATGTATTTTATCACCATGCGTAAACAACATCAAAGATGCAATCAGCCATTAGGATTATGTACATACATTATGCTTGATGGCAGCCTGGTGGCACGGTATTTTAAAGAAGTGCTATACATTTCAAGGTGAAAGGAGAGAGAGAGAGGGAGGGAGAGACAGAGCGAGAGAGAGAGAGAAAACGGAAGCTTCTTTTTCCCCTCCTGCCTCCTCCTTGGATGAAACCGAGCTCCGAGCTGGTCTCACTCAATAGTCTGCCACCATCCAGTCTGCTATGGTCAGATGAATCGGGAGTCCAGGGACACATTATTGCTTATTTGACAGTGTAGTCTGACTGCACCAGCTCAGCACATGGCGCTCGCCACTTCCTGGCACTCCGGCCCTCCTGTAGACGACAATATTTGCCGCCAATTATTCCACTAATTTTCACGGCCATTTGAAGGACCCAGAGCGGTGAAATAGGTGGCGGCAGGGACCTCCTCTCAGCCTCAGCCGTGGAGTTAGATTGTCGCGGGATTTTCTTTGTTTCCCCGACGACAAAAAATAAAAGTCAAAGGGCATTTTTGATCAGTGTTGGAGTTGCTGCTTCACCAGTTCCTAATGATTGCATCCCATAAAGGTCTCCTGTTCATGGGTGCACTGTCTCATTTTATTGTCAATATGTTTTGCGGTTGACAGCAGAGAAATACTGAACAAAAGTAAGAAAAGCGACCAAACACAGACAGCTGAGACTAATACTTAAATTTCAATCTTTGTTTTAATTCTCTTCCAGAATTCTGTCTAAATGTGCCACTAAATGTTTATTTGAAAAAAGAAAAATAGGTTAAACTGGTGGGCCACCTCACATGACACGCGCTGTCACAATAACTTGCATGTTCACTAATCCGAAATCTTCAAGGTCCAAAAAACCGCCTGCCTACAACTTCACATTATTTATTTATTTATTTAATTAATCAATCAATTCTCTACGTTCTCCTTTGTGTTTTGTCATAAATTGGTTATTTTTTATCTGCTTCATTAAAGGTTGTAATTATATCCCTGGTTTTAGACAATGATGCTCATTAAAGATGGAGACCCAGAGCAGTGGCTCCGTATAGCCAATGAAATAAAATCCTTTCTTGCCACAAAAGGAGATGTTCATATTAGATTTTTTTTTTCCCCTCCCTTCTGATTTTCCATCAGGGAGCCCTTTGCAATTTAATCATCACTAAAATCATTAAAAAGATCTGAAGATTAAATTATATTGGCATTTGCAAAATTATGTAATACATTTACATTACAATGAAGAAATTAAAATAATGCATTTTAGCCGTCTGGGGTGTGTGAAATCTCCACATGGGAAATATAACTGGAGAAGTGGACAGACTCTTATTTTCTTTGCCTTTGGTGGCAGTTAATAGGCTCGCAGAGTTTCACATTTCATTGTGTGAACACTTTTCTTTTTTTTTTAACACCGTCTTCCGGAGATGGATGTCCCCGAAACGCAAACTCTCTGCAGGCCTTCTGAATTAAGAAGTGAAAATTCATTTTTGAGATGGAGAGAGTCAAGCCGAGTGAATAATTTTATGTTGTTGCCCTTAATAATTATTTCAAGCTTTTTCGGGAAGTTTAGACGGTAATTGAGCAATACCTTACAGTGTATTGCGTTGGAGGAGACACGCGGTGTTTCCCTTCAACATGCGGCCACTAACCTCACACATTTCCGGAACTTCCTAAATGCGCATTTGTCTCCACTGCAGGCCTGACGGATGTGGAGGTGCAGTTGGCCATCCAGCGCTCGGGAAGCACAGAGGAAGTCCTGCCCCTGAGCCCCGTGGGTCCCCTGCATCCAGTGCACGCACACGCTCAGCTGGTTCCTCTACCTCACAGTAAGCGCACGACCCGCCTCCTCACCCTTTGAGACCTTTCGCGTGTCGCCGAGATAAACGTCTCCGTCTGCCGTCGGCTGAAGAGTTGTGTAAAACTCATGCACATGCAGATCTAGCCTGGTCCGCTGCTTTTATTATCATTCATTTAGACCTGGTAAACAGAATTAGCCCAGCGAACGGCAAGACTTTTGCAGCCACTGCAGCGGACGACTCTGCAGCGCAGTGCCAGGAAGACGCGAGATGCAAGCGCTGCGTCTCCAGGAGGGTTTCCACCCTGCCGGGACCTCCGCCGCGCAACTTGTATCTTTATTACCTCCGGAGGTTACGAGTGGCTGTCCACTGGCTTTCCAATGCAGAATGAAGTCCGCGTAATGCTTAACCCATATGACAATGATTCCGGATGTATTCCACCCTCATTTATTACCACACTGTCCTTGACTCCCCTGGCATCTCATGTTTTGTAATGAAAGTGATGTTGATGGGATGGCCATGTAGTTAGGAAGCCTCGTGGCTCTCCGTCCATAGTGGGGGGTTTTATATCAAAACGGCTATAAGGGAGAGCTGCATAATGAGGTGAGAGCAGGCGAGTCTTGTATGGGGGGGTCACGCTGAAAAGAGGGGGCTACCTCCCTTTGATGTCCTTGTTATGGGGCCGGTGCACGGGGACCGGCATCCATCTCTGTCCAAGTAATGGATACTCTGATCTCTATTTCCACGCGGTGGAAGGACAGGAAGGCCTCCACTGAACCCAATAAATTTGAGAGGAGATTGGAAAAACGGCGGATGGAGACCACAGTTCCGTGGCTTAAGTGACCAAATAAAAAAGGGGAAGATGGCCGAGTGGGCGCGGCGGAGGGAAAAAAGGGAGGGACGCAGGAAGAATGAGAGGTCCTCGGAGGGGAGGGCGGCGGGCGGATGCACGCCGAGACCCCCCGGTGATGCAGTGAGGCATCGTTCAGGGTCAACCACCCATTCCAAGGACTGCCGGGCCTTTTCGAAGCGCGGCGTTCTGGGCCGGCTGACACCCAGTCGCAGCTATAATGTTGATGAAGGCCCAAATTTATGTGGTTACCATATGGATGGCTGGGAAAATGGTCCCAAATTTTCGATACCAAAGGTTACGGGTTCACGCCTGAATGCCACGGCGCTGATGAAAGCCGCCCTTGAGCGAGTAGAATAAAATAGAATTCACCTTGGAGGTGAGAAAAGAAAGAAAAAAAAAATGGAGAAGAAGCGGCAGCCTCTGCAGTCCAGTCTGACGTGGCACTCTCGTTTTATTTGCATGTGAAATCACACAAGCGGCGAGTCACAAGATCAATCTGGTTTACTTACTTCAAACCAGTAAACATGTCCCTCGCAACCCATTAAGTGAAATCAGCGCAAGCGAAGAATATCAATGGCGAGCTGGGACAGCTGGGGCCTCTAATAATCCTTTATTCATTATATTCGGCCACATCAGGCTGAATATAATGAAAGCTCGGACGGTATATTTTGCCCGGGCCTGTTTGTTGTTTAGTGACATTTTCAGCTGAATGCCTCTCTTATGTGGGGAATTTCCACCTTGACAGGCAGTTGGTCTACCCAGATGACAGCTCGCACAATGACACACTTTCACATTATCTGTCACTCAGCGGGACGTCCTTCTCCTCGACACGCACACGCGCCGTTTTCGTTTGTTTAAAGTTTTATAGAGGAGATCCTGTTTGCTTGGCCCGCTTTAAAAAAAAAAAAAAAAAAGAAAGACCGTGGAAGACAATGGTATCGCCTGCAAAGCCCAACGGCGCTTGTTTGCTTTGCAAATTTTTACCTTTAGAGAGGGATTTTGGACTTTTAACGCGCTAATGAAAAGATGGTATGACAGCAACAAAGAGTTTGTGCCTTTTCCTTTAACAGTCATTTTGTTTTGTTTTTTCGCCAATGCACACAATGTCCCGCAAAAGAGTTTTGTTTTTTTTTCCAAATTGCTTCATCCAAATGCCATTTATTTCTGAACGTTACAGATGGCAATCACTCATAATGTGAATTCTAATTCAGAACAAGCGACAGTGGCGTTTTCAGTCAAAGTTGCACTGTCACGGTGAGGAAAGAGGAAATGGAGTGTGTGCTCAACGATGACCCGCAGGATGGAAAAAAAACAAAACAAAAAACGAAGCGTCTCCTTTGAATTGAAGTCAAGGTGCTATTTCACTGTGAGGAACGTTTTTACGTTTTACTTTTTTCCCCTGTCGCTGCAGCTCCGGCCGCCTACAGATGGAGGGACTACGGCGCCCTCACCGTCCTCATGGTGGGCTTGGCGTTCGGCTTCCATCACCTCTACAAAGTAAGCCTCCGCCGCCGCTTTTTTTTTTTTTTTCTTCATGCAGCCCTCCTCCTGTTTCCGACCGTTCGCCTGACGTCTGTCGGTGGCGCCCCGACGTTACATTTAAATTAGCGGGGGCCGAGCGAAGCGCATCAGTCGTGTGATGGATTACGGGGGGCTGGAGAAGAAGGCTGCAATGCTGCGCCTCTGCAGTGTGTAACATCACTCTGCTCTTGTTATTAAGCCCCGCGCTGTATTACGTCAACACATGATCTCATTTGCGCCCCCTACCCCCCCGCCCTCCCAACCTCCCTCCCTCCCGTACATGTCAGTTTTTCCTTAAAAAAAAAAAACAAACAGTTGCGACCACGTTTTTCGACGGGGCTCGGAGGAGAGTCACTCTGGTTTTCATCAAGCTCAGCGGCCGTCCAACATGAGCTCACGAGCCCCCCCCCCACCAGGCCCCCCGGCGGTACTAATCCCACAGTGGCTGTTAGCAGCGGGCTGTTGAAGCCATTACTCTTGCTTAAAAGGAGCCCGATCGGGGACAGCAGCTCTTTTTTTTTCTTACTCTGCATAAGAGAAAAAAGAGAGAAAATCCGCACTTGTGTTCCTCGTGCTCCACTCTCTGCGTGTGCCGGCCGGCGCAGCCGCCGGTCGTCTGGGAGGTGGGATTCCCTGGCGGGATGGCACAGGTTGCTGTCATGTCACCGCGGCGCGGCGCCAGTCGCGCCATATGCCCGAGCTTCTGCCCGCACTTTTATTTACGTTGCGGCGCACCTTGTAAACACCGCGCTCCCAGCAACCCACTTATTAATTACCACGTGTTGACACTCGTTTAATCTTTTTCTCTAAAAAGTGTTTATTACTTGCGCTCGCGTGGCTCCCTGCCACCCCCTCCAAGCTGGAGGGGGAGAGAAAAAAAACAAAAAGACAGAGAGGAAAAAAAAAAAACGGCTCCAGCCGCCACGGTGCTGCGGTCCGGCTGCAAGCAATTAAGTTTCACGGCTTTAAAAAACAAAACAAAACAGATAAATTCTATCAAACATTTATGATTTTTCACACGGGGCGTTGAGGGGTCGCGCCTGTGACTCAGATCCTGGGCAGGAATTTAAAGACTTGCTCGAGCTGCTTGACGAGCGGCTCATCTGCTGGAGGTTAAAACGGGGCTCATTTGGCCCTCAGACGGCCCTCATTTTGGTGGAGTTGTTTGTTTAGCGGCGGAGGGATGATGAACAGCGTGACATGCCTTTTGGTTTCTTTGGAAGACTTAATTTTAGCGTCAACCGCCGCGTTTTGTCCTGTGGACTTTGGCTTCGTTTCCAAACCGTCTCTCTCTGGCTCCACTGCATTTCCGTCGTTTCACGTTTGCGGCGTTGGGAGACGTTTGTGTGTTTACGGCTTCTTCTTTTTTTCAGTTTAAATGTGTTTTCTATTCTTTTGACTCCGTCTCTTCTATTTCCATCAACTGCTACAATTATACCCAATAAAACCAAAGACATTTCAGTGGCGTGAAACACAGAAAGGCGCCTTATGAACAAATATTCGACGTTCCGACTTGGCAAGTGAGCACAAAAAGCCGTCAAAAATCTAACGTTTCTCACGTGTTATCACTTGTCCAGTGAAACAATGTCTTGTCCATGCTGTTGTCTAGGTGGCGCCATCATTCCCCCTCAGTCCCCCCCCCTCCCCTCCAGCAGCGGGACGTGTAACACTGTGCCATGCCTTTTAATTGCAGAAATACATCCTTCCCCTCATTATGGGCAGCCGAGAGGACAGGAAGCATCTGCAGAGGATGGAGAGCAACATTGCGGCGATGAGTGGCACGCTGACACAGACAGGTGAAGATTAATATCTTCATCACTTTCCTCCCTCCTTAACATTTTCCCTCATTTATCTGTCGCCAAAATCGGGGGGGCCCCCACGTTTTTAACAAATGACGCCGCTGTCATTTCGCTTTAATTTGAAATTGCTTGTTTACTGTCAGGCTCCGGCTCAATTAATTACGTTTCGCTGAAAAGCTCTTAACCTCAGAATATTAATGAGGAGTTGGGAAATGACAACTTTTCTTCTCGCCCGCCCAGCCGCTCTCTCTCTCTCTCTTTCTCTCTCTCTCTCCCCCTCCCTCCTTCCCCCCGCCCTTCCATTCCCCTCCCCTGCTTTCCTCTCCCCTGCCCCCCCACCTCCCTGCCCCCACTCCAAACCACCGCTGCTGCCACCGCCACCATTTCTCCATAGGTGGCGAGAAAGTTCATTTTAATTTTCTGCGTGCGTGCGCGTGCGCGGGTGGATGTGCGTGTGGCACGGCGCTGTGTGGCGTCTGGGCTCGGCGCTGGCCCTAGTGTGATTAAGTGCACGGTGACAGGTGCAGCTCCCATGTTGGACAGGTGAGGAATCTCAACCTGGCTGTCAGACATGGAGAGAGCGACGAAGGAGCGGGGAGAGCGATGCTTTCCGAGCTCTTTGTCAGTATAATTAAAAATCCAGAGAGGCGTAAATGAGAAAGGCACTCGCTAGAAAGTTTGGGTCTCGTTAGCGGCGGCGGGGTTTGTTTTTTTTCCTCCGCGACCGATCCATGCTGCAGACAGGTAGCCACTTTTCAAATAATAAAAAAAATAAAAGTCAGCACGGTCAGTCATTAGCTGGCAGTAAGTTCCGCCACTAGGGGTCTCTCAATAAAAACTGTGCGGGTAAAAGATATTTGAGGCGCGTCAACGTCACATGACAACAGAAATGTAATCAGGTCATGTTTTGGCACCTCATCAACAGCGAGCCGAGTGTTGTGCCCTGTTATACCTTCGCTTGTCATCAACTCTAATGACATACAGGGGATATCGTAGGCTTGCAATCAAACGACATAAAGGAAAAAGGAAGTCGGCCATTCCACCAGTCGTTCGGCAGGGACTATAAAAGCTCTAAGAGAGGAAAGTAGACTGAGCCCAGCGGGGGAGCGGCAGACTGCTTCAGGTCTGAAGGTCCAGGTGGTGCTGAGAGGATGACTGAAGGTGAACTAATGAATGAATGAATGACTTTATTTTGGTTACAACAAAGCAGAAATAAAAAGGAAAGGTTTAACATAAAAGATCACAATATGTAACCAGAAAAGAGGTAGACTAAAGCCCAAGGCTTGTTTCTGCATACCCTGCACCATCCATAAACTTAAACAATCACGGATAACCCAGAACATTTATAATACAGAGGGGGGGAAAAAGAAATGAACTGACATTCACCTTTTTAAATTCTCATTTAAGTTCAGTTTGCCATATAGTCTTTCATTATTTTACACTTTCAAGTCTTTCTAAATTCCAAAAGAGAATTACACAGTTTGAGTCCATCATTGTGTCCATTCCATAATCTCACTCCCAACACTGGCACACATCTGTATTTCACATTCTTTCTTGCTGGACTTGTTGAAAACGTAAGCAATCCCCTTGAATTATATTTACCTTCCCTCAACTTAAACATTTCCTCAAAACCACAGGAATGTTCTTGTTCACTATACGGGACATCATTTCGAGTGTTCTTAAATATACAATGTCCTGAAATCTCAAAACAGATGACTGAATGAAAAGACATCTCGTCAGTTCAGGAAAACCAACTTTATTTATAATTTTGATAGTTGTTTTTTTTTTGGAGTTTTATTAATGTAAACTCAAAATAGATTTGGATAATTTCTTTCTGACATGTTTGACATGTTCTATATGTGGCTTCCAACACAGCTTGTCATCTATAATAACACCCAAAAACCTACTTTCATAAATTCTTTCTATTTCAACTAGAGCAGGAAGGAATGGAGGGCTTTTGAGAGGATGATGTGTGGAGTTGGTGATGGACGAGGCTAATTAGTGGGTTGAGCTGACACACTAGATGGCAACTCTCTTTGACTGCTGGACATTCAGGACAGACCTCCTGACGGCATTTCCAGCCAGCCTTTGCCTTTTAGTGGCACGAAATACAAATTGTATCAGTATATAAACTCATAATTTGATCCACTTGACTCATTTGTGCACTGTGAAAATGTATTTAATTGAGCCGTTTTTGCAGTCAGCGGAGTCAATATTGGAAGAAGACTCCAGTCAGCGCTGCCGTGTACATTTCACGTCCGTGTGTATTTTGGAAGAGAAAAAATAAAAACAACCGAAACGTCAACAGACAAATTTGTCCGTTTGAACGCGGCCATTCTTTGTTTGATTGTCCCTTCAGCTTCCAGAGGAAAACAAACAGAGCGGGCGAGCTGGCAGCACCTGTCACGGACTCGCGCAGCGCCGGTGGAAACGTGGCTGTTATGGTTTTATCCGGGCCACGCCCTCGCCATTGTTTTTTTCCTGGGCCGCCCTGCGGGTCGCCGGCCGCGGCATCACGTGTGCGGCTCGGCGGCCCAGAATCTGATTAACAAATATCTGCTCTTTTATGGTCATTATCTGCACCCAGCTATGCAAACGCCATTTCCCCCTTTGGCAAATTGCGCCGCCCCTGCCGCTTATCACTTTATGGGGATTTGCAAACTTTCAAACCCTGTTTTGTTTGCTGGGTTTTGAAGAGCGCCAGGGAGGGAAGGAATAATAGGCTGGTATCAGTTTTCCTGTGTTTTGCAACAAGTAGTGGAGACAGCTGGGGGGGCGGCGGCTCTCGTCCTCAGCCGGTGTGGGGAACTAATTTGCTGTGACTGCAGTGGCCGAGGTGCTATTGTAGTTAATGACTGTTGTAGTGAACAGTTGGGGGAGAGGGGGTCGCAATTACACACAGAGACTTCTCTCCTCCTGCCTCCCCCTCCTCTCTTTGTCTCCCCCCTCCTCCTCCTCCTCCTCCTCCACCTCTCTACCTCCCTCCCCGCTGCCACCAATTGCTTGAACCCGCCTTTTGTTAACGCTCACCTGTTTCTCCAGCGCCGGCCGCAATGAGGTGATGTATCCTTTCCAATGAGGAGTGCGGTGCTCGCCGCTTCTCGCTGGCCCCACGCTCCAGAGTGTGTGTGTGTGTTGGGGGAGGGGTGGTGGGCATGTAAGCGGGCTTCGACTCCCATTATGACCAGCCTACGACTTCGCACAGACAGTTGGTGGATGACATCCTGGAGCTGTGACAGAACCGTGGTGCTGCTCGCCCTGGTCGCCAATATGGCTCCAATATTGGCGACCAGCTGGCCGTTAAAAAAGGCAGGCGACGGGCGACAGGCTCAGACGTGCGTAGCGTTACATCATATCAAGGTATTGGCTGAATATTTCACTGATTAGATGATGTGCTGCGCCTTCCTCGCAGCAGCTGCAGGGCCTCAGCCATAGTCTGGTCTCCAGTTTTTTTTCCTCTACCCTTCTCTCTCACACAGAGAGACAGAGGGAGAGGGAGAGAGAGAAACCTACTCATTCACACAAGCAGTAGCAGCAGCAGCAGCTCCAGCCTCCCTCTGATTCATGCCAGACCAAGTTCACTGACTTCATCAGTCTTGGCTCGGTGTCTGCGATAACTCGGGGGCAAGAAGTCATGGATGGTTGTCAAGTTCCTGAACAGTGCAGAAGAAGTCGGCTTTGCAAATAGACGCAGGCCCATCCGAGCCAGTTTGGCAAAATAAAAGAGCCGCAGCTCCAGTCCACTGGCTGGTAGACTGGAGCTGAACGTCTCGGTTTAGTGGAGTTCTGGCTTTGGGTTGCCCACCCTGTCATCATCATGGCACCTTCTCACTCTGAGCTGTTAGATTTATTGCCGTCTTTTTAGATGATGCTATGGAGCTAAAGGGCCTGGTGCGCGCCGTGCACAATGGTCTCTGTCCGCCGCCGCCACCCCTGCTCCGACTGGCATCCCGCAGGACTCGGCAGGAACGGAGAGATCAAAGGTTTCGGCACCACACCCATATTGATGCAGCCCCGCCCTTTCAAACACAGGTGTCACTACAAGATATTAGCCTCTTTGAAAGATCAAATATGTTGTGTTTGCTGAGCTTTTTTTTGTTCTTTTTTTTTTCTTTTTTCGTGCGTCCTCAAAAGAAATAGAGCCTTGCAGCGCTGCTCTGCCTCGCTGTCCCAGGCCCTGGTTCAGTGCGAGAGGAGCCTCCTCCGCATCCAGCAGGCTTTTAACCATTGGCCTGACAACCTCAGCAGTGGACCGCCACAATATCTGTTGATGTTAATCCTATTAGGCTTGATTTAACACTTTACACGCCCGTGATTTATATGAATGTTTATTGGTTTTCTGTAATACAATCAGCTCGGGGAAACTTAATGCATTGTTTGGTAATACATGCGTGACTGGAAGCGGGGGGCAACAAACTGCGCACGGTGTTATTTGAAATCATACACCCCAGCCCAACACCAACACTTGAACTAATTCAATCTTCAAAGTCAATGGAAAAAGAACAATATTTATTAGGATTAGGGGGGACATTTTGTCTGGCAGCCTCCTCCCAAATGAGAGGCTTGTTTTTTCCTTTGTTGATCGTTTGAGGATTTAAGATGCATTAGAAGGCAGTGTCTGGGTGGATAATGGAGGGTTAGAGGCTGTTATTTGATTTAAGTTCAGGCACTAGAGATTAATATCTCCATCCTATGTGCCCTCCCCGCCCGCTTCGCACCCTCTATCCTCGGTGCCTCAGACCAGAAAGCTGCGACTTAAGTTACCGGGTGTTTGCGGTGATTACAATTGTTAGAGGGCAGCTTTGATCGGATCACCTGTCATTGTCCGCCATAAGAAAACGTTTAGTTCTCCCGCACGGAAAACTGTGTTTTTCCGCAATGATACTTTCCTTTATTTCCCCCTCTTTGCTTCGATTCCACTGAATTGAGTTGGTGTCTTTCCTCCCCCTCTTCCTTCCACAGTGAGCCAACTCCAGCAGACTCTGGCCTCGGTTCAGGAGCTCCTCATTCAGCAGCAGCAGAAGATCCAGGAGCTCTCTCAGGAACTGGCCACAGCAGAGGTAGCTACCGTCTCGGCAGCAGCTTAACAACTACGGACGGGCTTTGTGAACAAGATAGATGATGGTGGTCTTTGTTGAAACCTAGTTTCACAGTTTAAATGGTTCTTTAGTTGTTTGGTCGAATTTTTACCATTTCCACACTGCAATTTGGGTGGAAGTGCACTTCAGAAGCACCGACGCATCAGCTAAAACCAGTTTTTTGACCAGTATTTCCCTTGTTGGCTGAGGGTCAAGGTTAAAGAAAAATATATGATTTTGTCAAAGTAACCTCATAAGATTCAACGTTTCCCCCATAACTGGCCATGCAAATGTTTTCTTGTCACAAAAAGGATAAACAAATCACTATAAAAGTAAAAACGGAAGCAAAAGTCATCAATTTCCTCAATTGTTATTTAAAGCATTTTATAGATGAGAATCCCCCATTATGAGTCACATTTGAATGCACTTTTTTTTGGAGCCTTGAAAGTTACAGGCTTCACGTTTTACGGCCTGATTGATGCTTTTTGAGGAAAAGCCTGACAAAGCGGTAACTCAGGTGTCAGCGAGGAGCCCGGTAAACATTAAGGTTCACATTGAGATCTCCAGATTGATGAGGAGAGACGAGAGAAAAGGCTCTCCGCGTACTAAAATCCGAGTCGTAACCAACCTGAGACGGACAGTCTTATTGTATCGCATATCATCAGCACACAAGCCACAAAAAAGGTACGGAGCGTCTCATCATGGCACCATAATCTTTAACCATATTGTCGTTCCTCCTCGCCTTGATTTTTATGGACAGTGTTTATAATCTCCTCGGAATTTGTAAGCGTTTAGGTGAATTGGACAGAGTTATTGTTCTAAAAACTTGCGCGTTGGGGGGCCGGGGGGGTGAAATGCTGCCTTGCTTTTTATGTCGCCACTCATAAATCGCTTTATGATCTCAGGGGCTCTAAAAGAATGGCGGCGGTTGGTTGTGAGAAAGGAGAAAAAAAAAGTGCCTCAGAAGAGACGGTCTTAGACAATGTTTTACGTCCGCCGCCTGTTAAGCACGTGAGTGTGGCTCCGCAGCAGCTGGATGTCGGCGGGAAGCATATGCCGATGCATCTGCTGCTGCTGCTGCGCCACCAACCAGGAAGGAAAATAAGAAGTTCTCCCGTAGGCTGGCTTCACCGGCAACTGTTGAGTCACAGGCCGTGGGGCTTTTTTTTGTTTGTTTTTTTTGTTACGGTGCCCTTTCAAGTTCTCAGGCACCACGAGCCTCCTGGTGCGTCACGCCGATATTCTGGCTGGCCTCCACGTCGCTCTGAGGCGGAGCCGGGAAAGCCGAGTTTCCCACCAAGCCGTCTCGTCGCCGCTGTAAGAGGCGCTGTCTCTTCTTTTCAGTCCCCCGCCACAGGCTGCATTTAAACTTCGTCCACATCACTTGCTGCTCTTGACGGCGACGCCGTGTGGAAAAAGTAGATGTCACACCAAAAAACAGCCGCTGAGCAACTGGCAAACTGCTCTTCATCAAATAAGGCGCTGATCTTAAACTTCCTCCCCTTTGAGTCGACGCGCGGCCTTCTGTCGTACTCGGGCCTTGGGGGCGGGAGTGCGTATGTGTGTGTGTGTGTGGTGGGTGGTGGTGGTGGGGGGGGGGTTGTGTATTCGTGGAAATCGTTTTCAGCCCCGTTTCCAGCCCCGTTCTGATGAGAAACACACGGCGGGGCCCGCCTGCTAGCGAGCTACTTATCGTTCGCCGTCTGTGGTTTTCGAGGTTCGCCTCGCCTCGCGGCGTCGATCCGCGGCTCGGCCCGCGCTCACAAATTATAACCTCCCCGGCGCGGAAACGGCGCGCCTCTGAAACCCAAAACACATGGAGGACTCGTGTTTCCTCGGGCCGCTGCGCAAACACGTCGCGCGCCCTGGAAACCGCCGGGCCGTGGACGGAGCTGGCTGCTGCTGCGTGCGTCAGGCGGAGGCCTCGCCATGGAAGCGGCTGCAGACAGACTGACTCAGGACGCGCAGTGCGCGCACGCTGACGCTGCACTTTTGCAGACTTCATGGCCTGAACACAGTTTTCTTAAAATAGACACATCATAAAGACGCACTCCTACATGCATTTATACCCGGCGTGGGCAAACTATGGCCCGGGGACCATTTGCGGCCTGGTAAGCCTTTTAATCCGGGCCACTGAACTTTTAAATTAATATTAAGTAAGTCATATAATAGCTGTATTTGGTCCATTTTGCAGCGTAAATATCGTGGGGCTTCAGAGACACTGATTTTGTTATCATGCTGTTATTTTCAATAAACATTAAAGCACATGTTTTCTACAGATCCCGTGAAATATTTTTTTTCTCCAAGGAGGTGGGACACCAAAACCTCTCTGTCAAATTCTAGAACCCACTGTGGCCCCAACCAGTCAAGAAGTTTGCCCACCCCTGATTTATAGGGTTGGTACATGTACATCGGGCTTCAACCCCTCACCCCTCCTCCACCCCCTCCACCCCCAGGGGGGAAAAGATTCATCCCTCATGCATAAACAGCCCGGTCTTACGGCCACCCCATTATCGTTACAAATCTGCCTTTTAACTGTGTTTGCCCCGCTGTTTCAAGCCGCTGATCGCTCTCTTTATTAGTGGATACTACGGCGAAGATTAGAAGCCGCCTCTCTGCCGGCGCGAGACAAACTGCCAGTGGGAAAGTGCATAAATAGAGTGAAATCAATTGCGCTGCAGCAGTGTTTCCTCTCAAAAACACTCCACTGGGGACTTCCTTTTGAAACTAATTCCGTCATAAATATACATGCGTTACACGAAAGCCGAGTGTCTGCCAGCGGAGTAACTGTGAATTAATTTGCCTTCAGACACTCTTAAACAAGGCTTGTTAAAGATCTTATCTCGCTGCTAATGGTCCACAGGCATTTATCTTCATTTAGCCAGATGCGTTGCCATCCTTGGGTGCTGCTGGAGCTGCTGCTGCTCTATTTTTTTTCTTCTTTTTTTTTTTTTTTTTACCCTCCTTCGCTTGCTTCACGTATTTTCATTCAGTTTTTTTTTTTTTTCTCCCACACTTCCCCCTTTTAATAATTTGGCCCAAAAGAGGCCGACCTCTGTGTCACACACGCTCCCACCTGAGACCTATCAGCCAACGCGGCCTTCTAAGCACTTGGAGGAAGACTCTAATGTGTGCTTTGTTTTTTTGCGCAGTTAAAAAAAAAAAAAAAAAAAAACTGAAATCACTCAGCACAGAGGTGCAGAAGAATGTGGGCGTGGAGGAGAATTCTTTCGGTTCGTTCGTGGGTTGTGACTTCAGTCATGACACCGTGATAAAGAAGTGCCACACATTAAATTCCCCGTTGCCTGCACCGCAAAGAGACCTTGAAAGCTGCACCAGGAAGTCAGAGAACACGTCAGACATGAGTAGACTCGCGAGTCCCTGTGTCGTACACGGCAGTGTTTTTGATTCCTTGGGGGTGAAGTTTTAATAGGTGAAAAAAACCACGCAAAAAAACAAGCTGGTAAACACGTTTATTTAAATGTGACAGCAAAATCACGCATTCCTTCAGTGGTGCAGATGTGTAGAAGAATATTGGAGGCTGTTTGTTCAGTTGTGAGAGCATCAAAGGAAAATCCCACAATCATCACAGACTCAAACAGACACTGACTGCCGCCGCTGCGACATGGCGGCCTCTCCAGGACGGCGCTCTTTTTTTGTAATTAAAGCCGCTAAATCACGGCGGAGGTTAAATATTGTGATTAGCGGTTTCTGCTAAAACATCACCACTGACACGCCGGGGCTCTCCGCCGGACACGTGTCAGCACTTCAGCTGGTGTTTTCTGGTCAGCAGTGTTCCACCCAGTCTCTCCGGTCACTGATACCTCTGCACTCAGCCTCCCTCCAGCCAGCCAGCCAGCCAGCCAGCCAGCCAGCCAGCCAGGCAGGCAGCTGGAGCACTTAACTCCAGACACACACACACACACACACACACAGGCACACCCACACACACACACACTCACTCTCACATAATGCATCTCAAAGCTGAAATTCAGCCCTCGCCCAACATTTAATTAGGTTTATTTGGATTTAATAAGACACATGACAGTGGTAGTGTTGTGTGACAAGTCTTGATGTGGTGATATTAAATGGGGCAGCTTGAAAGCTGATGCACACTGTGCAGGTAGCTGACGGTCGGCGGTGTGAGAGCGCTTTGTGACGATGAAGGCCTGATGAAGACAGCGGCAGGACAGACGGACCTCAGACCTCTGACTTATTTGGGATAGTAAGCGGGTTTTTTTTTTTTTCCTCGAGCTCATTTCGATCCTTGGAAGTCTCTCAGTTCCATCCGTGCTGCTGTTTATTTTTTCCGGTGTAAAATAAGAGAGTGGATGCAAAAATCCAGCCTTATTATACAGGTGCCTTGGGGAGGCGAGGGATTAAGACGGTTCTAATGAGGTGACGGCTGTAATAAGAGTGTGTTCAGCCGGCCTCCAGTGCGGCGCTGCTGAAACGCGGCTCCTTATCAGAGAGGTTTAGGAGTTGATAAGAAGGAGGAGGAGAAGGGAGGGAGGAAAAAAAAAAACCCTCCTTCCCCTCATCGCCTCTTTTTTTCCTCCCTCCGTCTCCCTTCACTTCTCCTCCTCTGCCTCCCTCCTTTCACTGTAAATGAGTCTGATCCCTTTCAGATGTGATTCAATTAATTTCTCTTAGATTTAATTACAAGCGCAAGCATCCAAGTTATCCCTCTCCCCTCGATAGGGGGTCCACGTTTTCTAACAAGCTTCCTCTGGTGAGTCAGGAGAGTCTTAATTACTGTTTTTACTCCCTTTTTGCGCCGTTTCCCTCCCTACGTTTTGCTTCTCTCTTGCGTTCCATCCTTTTTTTCACACGCAGGTTTGCTGCACTGCTGCCCCCGGTCAGTGTTCAACCAGTCAAATTCTATTGAATCAGACTCCTTCCTTCCTTTTTGCCTACTTTAAATCTCATGGGAATTGGAAAAATTTCATCTGATTTGTTTGGTTCTTTATAAAAAATAATACTTTTTAGGGAAATTTGTAGTTGCAATACCACAAATGGCCACCGATTGAAATTAGAAGCTACGCTAACATGTACATGCTTTTTTTTTTTTTTTTTAAAAAAACGACCTCAGTCTTTGAAGTGAAACTCATTTGTGCTTCACTGTCTGAGTGACTATTTAATTTATTTTGTCTATATGTCAGTTTCCCAATAATAATCAACTTCTGCTTTTTCGACGGTTACATTCTTTTCCTGCTTTGGTGGTTTGTTGTCGTCGTGTTTTGTTTTTCTACCCTCGGCCTTTGTTAAAAAAAAAAAAAAAAAAAAAAAAAAAAAAGTTGCTATTTTATAGCTCCCAGTCAAAGTCCTGCCTAACCCTAAAAAAGTGCTGCCGGACAGATTTTTGGCAGCAATTTGCTATTCAAATGCGCCGCAGCATTTTATGCTGCACCAGTGTGCCCGATAACACGCGGCTTTTGATAAAAGACAAAAAGAACAATGCAAACTGCTAAGCTACGGTCTGCTTTCATGAATGTGGCCATTGTTCCACATCAAGTCATTATCCAAAACACTGGACACTGGCCTGATCTGTTCTCGATAGTAAGGAAAATTATGTAAAAACAGCGTGAACGGGAGCGTCCAGAGCAGTCAGCGGCCTGCAGGGCGGCGGTGCTGGGCCGTCCTGCCGCCTCTCCGCCACCGCCGGCAGCAGGCGGTTGTGCGATTGTTATGGTGATGGATGATCTGACTCACAAAAACATGCGGCTTTTGGCATTTGCATTGGCTGTATTTGTTTACCTTGTAGGCCCGCGTGCTTTCACTCTTCCACAAAGCACTTTTTATTATTTTATCATGTTCGAGTGGAGCCACGGGAGACTTGTTGAAAGGCGTGTGTTGACTTTTGGCACCTGACCTCAACGGCGCAGGTGTATGTGTGTGTGTGTGTGTGTGTGTGGGTGGGTCTGACGTGTGGCTTTCCTGCAGGCGTCGTCTTCAACCAGCCGCATCCTGGACAACCAAACGGTGGCAGAGCTGAAGGCCGAGGTGGCGTCCTTGAAGGGTTTGCTGCTGGGCAGGTACTGAACGCCGCCAACCTCACAACTCTGGCACTCGCACACACAAGCGAGCGTGTCCCATCACAGGCATGTTCACTCCGTCCATCCGTCTTCTATACCCGCTTCCTCCTTCCTGTTATAGTAACTTTATTTGTAAAGCACAAACAACCATTCACGCACACACCTACAGGCAATTTCGAGCTCTCAATTCACCTCACATGCATGCCTTTGCACTGTGGGAGGAAGCCGGAGAGAACACACAAAGACACAGAGAGGACGGGCAAACTCCACACAGGGAGGTCCCAGGGCCCGGGAATCGAACCGACAACCACTGCGTCGCCCCGTTCGCTGTATTTGTACATCAAAAGAAATACATCGACATGGCTGTCTAATCAGATGTGTCCTAGTCCGATAAAGACCCCCCCCTCCTCCTCCTCCTTCCCCTCCTCCCCCTCCTCCTCTTCCTCTTCCTCGTCCTCCTCGTCTTCGGGGAGTTTTGGTCAGACTTGATCCTGATCTGACGCACGGCAGCGACTGCTGCAGTCTGCCGCGGCACGTCCCCTCATTGTTCCCAGCTTTGTTCCTCAATCTAGTCAGGCGCAGCCCCGGCGCCGCTCCTGCCCATTAGCATGCATGATTATGTATCAGTGTCTATAATGAAGCCCGAAGTAAGAGCGAGAGTAACATCAGAAAAAAAAAAAAAAAAGGCAAGGCGAGGACGAGAATTGCCTCAGAACTGTCTGCTGGAGCGTGTTTTCCACCCCCCACCCCCCACCTCCCACCTCCCCTCGTACATTCTAATGAGCAATAATCCCTTTGTCATTTTGCCGTCTCGACTTCATCCCGACTCTCACGGCGAGTTGTCTGGCGAAAGGCTCGAATAAAGCCAGAATAAAGAGCAGGTACCGCCATCTGTCTCCAAACACCCTGTTCCCGCCAAAGTGGACGATCCAAATCGTTTCCAAACCCCCTCCCCTCTCTCTCTCTCTCTCTCTCTCCCTCTTTCTTTTTTTTTATTATTTACCGCTGAGAAAAGCTAATCCCATTATGATTCAGCCTTGTCTTTTTGATCTTAAAAGCTGCCACGGGTGTAATTAAAACACAAAAAAAGAAAGAAAAAAAAATCTTGGAGCTTCTTTGCCAGGTGTGATGAACATCTGGCATTGAGGGGAGGAGGGAGGAGAGATGGCGGCGGGGGTTCTCTTCTCTAATCATGAGATTTAACAGGATTCTTTGTGAGCAGCTTGATGCTCAAATGTAACCTGATGGTAAGAATGAGATCAATACTCTCAGGTTTAGGGAGCTGTATGTAGTTGTGCGACAACAATAAAAAAAAAAAAAAACGTCAGTCAGTAGAGCTCGCTGGCATGTTTTCACAAGTAAAAAAAAAAAAAAAAAAATTTCTTCTTTGCAGATTTTTTTTTTTTTGATAGACTTGCCGGCTGAGTGTTGAACAAGAAGAAACAAGTTCTCATTTTTAAAATCGGCCTCATTTTAGGAAACTGAAATACTGTTAGCCTGCAGTCCTGTTAACATTTCTGGCTGGGACATTTATCAAAATCTTAGCTGCCAGCACTAACGCAAAAAAATACTAACCGCAAAACCTAAATATCGCGATAATATTGCGATTCGAAAAACCTCTCAACCTCTCAAATATCACTACAAGGTTTTGACGCCCTCATGACGTCGTTCTTTCACACGTGTCGATATAGAGGAATATTGCAAAAGTGTCACGGAAACACTTTTTTCGCATTTACGCCTCACCGGACGTGACGTACGTGGTCACGTGACCAGTTCACTTTAAGTGAAAATGGCGCGTTGTGTTTGGACGGAGGAGGAGACTGAATAATTTTTACAAGTGATCAAAGAGAAAAAATATCACAACCATTCTTGACAGCAAACAAACGTGAACAGACAAAAGCACACTTAATTCTCGTAAAGCATTGTGGGACGAGATTTTATGAGAATTAAAGCCTTATGCGCTTCACACCATTCAATGGAAACACCTGCAAATTAACAGTTGCGCTTTGTAATCGAAATTTTAGAAATATGGCTTTTATTTTGCGAGAAACGGTCATGGAAACGCAGCTAGTGTCAACAATTCAATGGAAACCTGTGAGAATTGGGAAATTTTTATATAATTGAAAAAATGGCTCTTGGACGGTGAGATGAGTACGATTTTAGTATCAGTATATTAGTGTCAGTGTAATCGTACCAGGGTCTGAAATGAATCATGATGTTTCCTACTAGTCAATGGCAACTTTTAGCAATATCATGACTCAGAACATGATGAAAACATTGCGTTTCAATGACAGTTGGACTTTCTCCCCACTCTGTCCGCAGGAAACAGTTCCCCTCCACGCCTACAATTCCCAAGATCCCCTCCTGGCAGATCCCCTTAAAGCCGCCCTCGGCGCCCGGCTCGCCATCTGTCAATAGCAGCAGCGACATCTCCCCCGTCAGCAACGACTCGGCCAACTCCTCCCCCGCCAACCACGGACTCCACCACGACGACGACGCGCTGGGAGTTAGCGAAGGCTCCCCGGGCATCAATGGAGATCTGGGCCCCGTAGGCCTGGGCCTGAAGGAGCAGGTTCGCATGGAGGTGCAGGGAGGAGAAGATCAGGAGGAGGAGGAGGAGGAGGAAGTCCAGCAGGCGAAGGAGGAGGAAGACGGTGTAAGCACACAGACAGCGGCGCGGCCCGGCGGTGACGGACAGATTAACGAACAGGTGGACAAACTGAGGCAGCCGGAGGGAGCCAGCAACGAGAGTGAGGTGGATTAGAACACTGTGGAGAAGCACCGAAAGGAAAAGCAAAAAGCCCTCACCTCCATTTGTCTCTCTCTCTCTCTCTCTCTCTCTCTCTCTCTCTCTCTCGCTTCTCACCCATTACTTTTTGTTTGTTTGTTTGTTTGTTTTACTCCGCCCCCAAGCTTCCCGCTCGCTCTCTCCGCTCGTCACCTTCGGGCGAATCGAAAAGTCGGCGTCGGGCGTGAGAGCTTGGCAAGAGCTGACTGGCTGACTCTCCTGAGCTGAGTCAGAAACCTGCGCGTGTGACGCGTCTCCGGAAGGACGAGCGGCGCAGAAACAGTCAGATCGCAAAACGGAAAAAAGAAAAAGAAAAAAAAGAAAACACTCGATCAGGCGCCCAAGTCACATTCCCCCTGCTGCGGGTCAAGGAGGAGTCGCGCGTCGGCGCTCCGCCGCAGCGTGAGCCCTCCGCCGCTGCAGCCGTTGACGGCTATCGGAGGGGACAAGCTCCTCCAGAGCCGCGGCTTTTAGCCTCTTTTGCGTGTCCTTTCACATCGGCGTCTGCCTGTCAATAATTCACGAGGCCCGGCGATGGGTGGCGAGGGTGGCGTTTGGGCGAAATAAAAAAAGGGCCTGAAATTTGAGATTCGAGCAGAATGACGGCCTTTCACTCCACGCCGGCGTCACGAGGGCCTGCACGCTGACAGTGGGAGGAGCAGGCGGAGGTGGAGGTGGAGGTGGAGGAGGAGGAGGAGGAGGAGGAGGAGGAGGGGAAGATAAATGTTTTTCCCCCTTTTTCACTGAGGGCGGAATTGTGCATCTCTCGCTGGGTTTGTGCTCGGCAGACGGGGAGGGGAGGGGAGGGGGCGGAGTGAGGGTGGCGGCGGGGGAGGATCGAGAAAAACCCCGGCTGTCTGCCGAGCGCTATCTGCCGTCTCCAGTAGGGCGGCTGATTTGGTTTGTGAAGTATGTTAATAATCAAATGATCAACAAATAACAGATGTATTAGTTCATGCAGCTTGAAATGTCAAGGAGGCTAAAAGCGGAAATCTAATACAGAAAGCCCAGTTGCATTGTATTATTCTCTGTGACGAACCCCGCGGTCCAAATTACGCCGGGCCTCCTGCGGTGAGTAATCTTTAGAGAAAACGGCGCCAATATTTTTCTGTAATAAAGCAGCGCGGCGTGGAGGACGAGGAGGGAGTGGAGGGGGAAAAAAAACAACAAACCAAAACGCTCTCTCTCTCTCTCTCTCTCTCTCTCTCTCGCTCCCTCTCTCCTTTTTCTTCTCATTCTTCTTCTTCTTCTCGTCAGTGTGGAGGTGGATGGGGGAAGTTTTAGAGAGAGAGAGAGAGAGAGAGAGAAAAAAAAAAGAAAAAGCAGCGAGTCCCGTGATTGAAAAGGAAAGTAATAAATGAATACTTGACTTATTGAATTACTCACTGTGTCTCCAGCTAACGAGAGCAGTCCATGAGTGAGAAGGAGGGATATCGGCTCCAGCTGCCTGGCAGGGCCTTCACGGGAGAGCAGAGAAGGTAGAGGAGGGCGTCTAGAGTCTGCTGTCCTGCTGCTGCTGCTGCTGCTGCTGCTGCTGCTGCTGCTGCTGCTGCTGCTGCTGCGTTGAACATGCAGGACTCTCTTGATTTGTCTGGGATGGTTATGTTCACAAACCAATGTGTGTAATTCAAAGTCACTGGCACTTTCTGCAGTTAACCTGTCATAAATGTAGAGAGTATGTGTCCTGATTTTGGTTTGTCTCAAGAATAAAATTGTAATACCGACAGAGAATACAACTGTGCACAACTAATATGTTCTCACTGCAGTTTAATGAATTACTGTATATTTCATAAAAACTGAACTACTGAAGATTTTTTTTTTTTTTTTTTTTTTTTTTGCAGTGCTTGTTAAAACTGCCCCGGTTTTGTTTTTTTTATCCAGTCACTTCATTACAGTAAAAGCCAGACGTTTAAACAAAAACTCAGCCCACGCAGCCTTCACTTCTTGTTTTCTTTTATTTAAACCTCTGAGATGAGTTTGTTTGCCCGTAGTCGCTCGGCTAGGTTCATTTTCTTTGTTTTGCGAATTTGATAAATGGAGTATGGTAATTATGAAATGTAACCATCAAAGACCTTATAATTTATGGGACAGTGTTGTCGTTTCAGCTCAATTCATCATGTTGGATCTGTACTGTTAATTCCCCACCATTCATTAAAAATCCAAATGCAACTTGTCTGAATATTGAGTGATGTGAATTAGTCCTTGTTGCAGCAGAGCCTCTCTGTTTTCTGTCACACTGTGGAAACCAGCTGCAGCGTGACGCCGAGGAGAACAAGCATTCAGCATTTGTACAAATGCCACTATGAACAACCCTTTCATACATTCTCACATCGGGCCAATTAATATCTTTGCATCTTGAAATGAATAGTTGGCAGTTTCCCTTTTGGAGCAACATTTTGCGCTCGCAATTTTGGCGCTGAGCCAGTTGCTGAGCAAAAGACCCAGTTGTATTTGTAAGGTTTCCCATTATCATCATTATTATTAGCGCCGTGCAAATAAAAGTTGATTGAGTTGATTATGGTTTTCCTTCAGTGTCTTCAGACCACCTTGGGGCCCCTGAACATATTTGAAAATGCATCAAATTTGGCAAGCAGGTCAGGACTGCAAAATGTGAAAAGCAAGCTGCCACTGGTGGCCAATAGAAGGCCTTGTTTTACACAAGCCAATAGGAAGCCTTGTTTTATACGAGCCTGTGCAGCCGAGCTGTCGTATAGAGGTGTGGCGTACGTGCGGCCCAATCAACGCTGCTCGCAGCTTTATTACTCCTCTATTCTGTTCACTACATGTTTAAGATGTCCTTTTGCACAATTCTTAATTCTAAAATTCTGTTTCTCTATTGGGAAGTTTTTTGAGAGAAAGCTAAGAGTCGGATGCTTCCACGGCTAGGCAGCCAATGGCATATTTCTGTGTTTTTCAGAATAAAACAAATGTTTGCGCTATTTCCAAAAAAAATGCCGCTTTAAACATTTTTCTCAGCTTTTCATTACTTAATATGGGACGCATCAATAATTAAGGAGGGCTGCGCTCTATGCTACATCCAGCCCAGAGTGGTTTATACATTAGGTAGCGCCACATTAGTGTATTAATAATGTATGAGTGTATCATACATCTAATTTAGATCCTCCTCAGATTTATCAACGCACTCTGAAAACATTGTGGACTGACGGCTGAAAAAGCTGATCGGAGTCGATGCAAAGGAAGACAAATCTTTTTTCCACTTTCCTCCCTCCGCCTGCGCCACTCGCAGTGCGGTTAAACCGTACAGCAGCTGTGTGAGGGTCGCACATGTAACCACACCGGTGTCCAGCCTCGTGCTGGGACTTCTCAACAAACCATATCGTTTGTCCCACATTTGCATGACACCTACAAATGGCGCCAGTCCCACAAACGCGTCCGAGAGATCAGATCCAATGACTGAAGAGGCCTCAGATATGCGGAATTCTCTTTATTTCAATGAATTCCACATAAATTATAAAAATCCATCATCTTCCTCTTTTTTTTTTAAATCAGTGCTTGCTGAAACACGTTTGTGACAATCATCCCTTTGTGATGTCACACAGGGCACGTATGCCTTGCCTAGGTTGGTGACAACTCCCCCAGTGACGTGCTGGCAAACGTGTGGAATGTCCAACATGTCTTTTTTTTTCTAGAGCTACTGCGCGACAGAGTTTTGTTTTGTTCTATAATTAATCTGGTGCTGCTGCAGCTGCACTGGTGTCTGAGATGACAGATAAGGAAAGTGGCAACGCAGCTATGACGCTCAGATTCATCCTTATTAGGTAGCTAAAACACTTCCACTCTCCTTTAACATAATGTTGAAACTAGAAAAAAATATGACCGATTAAAAACTTGTTTTTATAAGACTGTGGTTAGTTTCTTCTCAGAAATTAAAACTGGTTATATATACACACCTATGCTGTTGTAATTGTAATTCTTTAAAAAAAAAAAAAAAAGAGAAATTGAGCAGGTTTTTTTTAGAACTTGAGCAGTGGAATCTCCAGAAGTGGAGATCAGGAATCGTCCTGAATTGAGTGACATTAAATCCTGAGTGACATTTCTCAAAACCTCAGCACATGGTAAACTTACACACTCTGGGTTGACACATTTTGACTCTTGTTGTGCAGCAACTCCCAGAAGTTGAAACCACTGCCGTTGTTCTTATATTCTTATTCCAAACGCGCTCCGGCCCCCTCGTTGCTGGATGCCGCTGTGAAAGGCGGAGCTTATTTTCCCCTCATTTTGGCCATTCTTGTCATTTCCATACATTACCGCGCGTATGAATTTAATTTATCAAGGTCCGAGTGATCGATAGCGTTTCACATATTGATGAGGTGTATAAACTTCTCCGAGGCTCAATACCACATCCCTTTGTAATCCATTAACCTCTCCCTGGAGTTCGGGCCGGCCTCAGATTTATCGTGACCAGCTGTAATAAATCCACTTGTACATCATTTAGCGTCTTGGGGGATTTGCAGTGTATTCCTGTCCAGAAAAACACCATCTATCCCAGCCTGGCATTAACATACCGGTTGGAAACGGATAACGTGAAGGAGCGACGGACCCTTTCACGTTGCTTTGCGCCCCAAGCGCCACTTCCTGGGTGTGTCGGGCGCCGGGGCGGGGCAGGGCAGGGCAGCCCGACCGCTCGGCCCGGTCGAGGGATTGCTTATCCGGGGCAACGCCTCGGTTTTGACACCATTTGGCTCCCCGGCCCGGGAGCCCTTCACCTCATCAATCTTGCTGCTAAACGGAGAGCAGTCAATAGGGTGGCGTATCGACGCGCTCTGGACTCCATTGTTCACTGGAACTGAGCACTCAGCAGGTTAGAGGGCTGAGTGTCTCCTCAGATCAATGCGAGGGTTGTTAGCCTTCGGCAGGCATGCGGGCACGACGCCGTTCTGCTAAACACCGGAGCGTCGTCCCAACTCATTTTGCCACTCTGCCTTTAGAAACCACCGTGATCTGAGTGCGACCCCCCCGCCCCCCACCCAACGCCAACCCCAAGCCACTGTTTCTGTTGCGTGGATTTGAGATGACTTTGCTAAATGCCGCTTGCAGACGTCAGTCTCCCTGCAAGAGGAAGAAGGCTTGAAACGCAGCTCGTCTCCTTCCTGTTCCATGTGAGCGGAGATGATGTGTCGCGGGCACCAAGCTGCAGTGACGTCAGGGCCTGGTGTGCGGTTCTCCTAAAATACCTTGAAACTGCTCACCCAGATTGTTATCATCCATGACAACACAGCAAGAAATCTGTTGCCTTCCTGTTGGCGATATCCGCACTCGAGTCGTGCTGTATTTTTTAAGGGCCCGTACAGTTCTATTGAGGTTTCTAACCTGGTTTTGCTGGGGAAAAACACTTGGGCAGCGGTGCCGCTGATGGTAAATCGATTGCTGGTGAATTTCGTGCAGTCACAGTTACCAGAATGAGATCCGGGGTACAGATTTGAATCTTTCGTTTTTCTTTTTTTATCCGCAAAGCTGTCTGCAGTGATGCAATCTCTTTTTTCTTTTTTCTTCGCGAGGTCGTATGTGTTAGCGTGCTAGCTGGGGCAGCTATCTGTTTCCAAACGTCCCGACGCTGGCGCACTCTTCAGCAGAGAGAGCTCTTTCTCTTACTGGCTGCTTCAACACGTCCTTCACAAGGAACGTTGTGTTTGGACCAAAAAAAAAAAAAAAAAAAAAAAAGTCTGTCCAACACTTGCGCGCTTGTCTGCGGGTCAGGACATTTGCCCGCGAAGGAACACGCGCGCGGACAGCTGCGGACAACAACGCACACTCAGTGTTTTCGGCGCTCCGACTCGAAGGACGCATTCCACACGGCAGATGGATGTTGCCTTCTGAGTTTTGTATCCTGATTGTAGCTGTTTAGCTCCCCCCCTCCCCTCCCCCTCCCCAGTCATATGCTGTTGTTATTTCTTTTTCTTTTCCGTAGTTTCTTGCAGCGCTCTCGTGTGCAGATCCCTTGACAGGCTGCAGAAAACCAGAATTTCCTAATCGGGGATCAATAAGGGACGGCAGCTATCTATCTATCCGGCCGCCTGTAAGCCGGCCTGACCTTTCTGACTGACTCCTCAATAGAGTTTTCAGCAGCGAGCGTGAGGAGGCGCCGGGGTCACCTCCAAAAGCTCTCAGCGGCTGTCTCCCTGAAAGCCGCCGAGCGCCGAGCGCCGCCGAGCGCCGGCTTCTTCCTGCTGAAAATGAGAACATTTGACAGGCCAAGGTCAGCGACGGTGCGCGCGTGTGTGTGTGTGTGTTGTGGGGTGGGCGAGGGGGCGAGGGGGCGTGGGGGGCGTGGGGGGGGGCTTTGCCTGTGTAAGGCTTCAATCGCAGGGCCCAGTGAACACTGCGGAGTCATAAAGCACTTTGTCATCACTCGCTATATAAACTCTCAACAATCAAGTGGGATCACGTCCTCCTGCTCCCCCCACCCACCCGCCCCCCGACCCCCCACCTGCCCGCTCCAAGTGGCTCGTGTCACTTGGGGGGGGGGGGGTGCTGTCATGTGGAAGGCTGTTGGGCCGCCGCTGAACCTGAAGGAATGGATTTAGTCTCCCCACCGCCGCCGCCGCCGCCGCCGCCGCCCGCCGCCGCCGCGCGGCACGTCATTGGCAGGTAAAAGAAGACTCGGAGGAGGAGGAGGAGGAGGAGGAGGAAGCAGCGGCAGGCTGGTAAAGAGAAAAAAACAAAAAGGAATAAAACGGGTCGGGGTGGTGGTGGCTGACAGTATTTATGAAGGACCCAATAATGAGCCATCAGGAGTGTGGTGGCCATGAGAACGCCAAGGCGTACAAGAGGCAGAAAAAACAAATGCCCTTGTCGTGCGCCGGTGGAGAGCGGCGTCGGCGATGTGAGGAGATTAGATTAACCGAGGGACGGCCTGTCAGCCGGCTGAGGGACCGCAGCTCCGGGCGGCGCAGGGGCAACAGGTGTGGCGCTAGCAAGCACCGGTGCAAATTAGACTAATCACAGGGCCCAGCCTAGTGTGGAGCACCTGAAGCATGGGGGACGCCAGGACGGCACTGACGCCGTTATGAACGCACGCCAGCCCTTCTCCTGTGCATGTCGGCGGAACAGATTTGTTTTCACCACAGGTTTGAAGACAGAAAGGTTCTGAAGGGAGCTGCAAGAGGATTTGGCTCAATTTCTTGACGTTCTCCAGTGATCTCCTCTGCAGCGATGAGAGATGATTAGCCCTGTGACATGTGAATACAGACAAACACAGACAGCTTGGATGGCTGTTCTATGATAGTTTAGCATGAAAAAAGTGTTAGAATGCAAATTTCCCACATATGCTAAGTATGATGTTTTTCAGGGGCCGGAAATTTGAAAGGCCCCAAAACTCACTGGTGTGAGTTCTTTTCATGCTAAACATGACAGTTCAGCATGAAAAGTGAGTGACAGAATGCAAAATCTCAACATGTCTGAAAATTGGAAAAAAGAACCAACACATTGTATAGCATGTTTTTATTGTTTGTTTTTCTGATGGCCAAAAAATGTAAATTCGTAGATCAGCTCAAAACTCACTTGGATGACTGCTACATATTATTTTTTTAGCACGATAACACAGACATAGTGCAATATATATGCAGAATAGCACAAAATCTCAACATGTTCATCCTGTCTTCGTTGGTAGATATAAAAGAGTCATCGCTGGATGGAGCGCCTGTAGCGCAGAGTGCGTCGGATCATTTTGCCTTCTGCTACTTTTTGTTTATTTAAAGAGCCAGCTCTTCGAAGCAGCTCCTTCGCAACGGACCAATCAGGACGGCACATTCACTGACCTTGTCCTCCGCGACTGACTTTGATTGTCACTTGGAAACACAACCCATGTCTGTTTGTTTTTAAATGCCCTCGGTGAGGTAAACGAGGTGGCAAAAAATAAAGGTAATAATAATAATCCTCAAATCCCCCGGCTGACACCCAATGTCTTGTTTTGGAGGGTGTACGGTACTGACAGAATTCTTTGGGTAACAGGAACCAGGAGTGAGTGATGGCCGTTTTCTATTCTTAGCATCGGCAGAATCTTCCCAACCTTTGCTTCTTCCCTGCTGCAAATATCACATTGCTGATGTATTCCATATTAAATTACTGAGTTTTAACCGAGCGGGGCTGTGCAGTGTCTGTTATCAACAGCCATAATGTGGGAGATTAGCACACACATGATGCCCACCTGTTGCCCAGCTCTGTTTTATGAAGGTCACAGCTGTGATACTGAAACCGGTCTTTTTAAAGGCTCATGATTTTCACCGGGGTGGGGGAGCGTTTGGGGGAAGAGAGGTTGGTGTCGTTCAACAAAAATAAAGTCCACCCTCTTTGACTGAAGTATATTGCAACAGTTGTCCAACAGTCCTCCACCAGTAAAAAAGAAAAAAGAAAAAAAAAGAAACAAACAGCAAACTTTGTAAAGTGTGACTTGGTTGACCCTGAAAATAAATATATATTTATTTTTCAGCGTCGTCAAGCTGTTGATAATTAAAATCAGTGACGCACACTCCTCCTTTCTTTGGTATTTTAGTAATAACTAAAAAGTTTTTCTCAACTCGCCCAACAGTGAGATTTTCAAGCTAGCGTCAGCTAACTACGCGATTACGAGCCACTTTCACACATCCAGGGGGAAATATGACTTCTATTTTTCAAAATAAAGAGGTCACTTGGTCTTGAGATACTTGAATGATACTCAAAGTAGGCTACACGTCAGTGCAGTGCAGTGACTCAGTGGCGCACGAAGCGACAACTAATTCAATCGACTGCCGTCTTAACAGTGAGTTGCGTGCAAACAAAGACAACAAGTCTTTTTGCTGCAGCAAATACGAGTGTGTAAAAAAAAAGCTAGCAGGTCAGCTAGTAGCTCACTGGGCGACAGCTCATTTGCTGCATTTCTAAACACTTTTCACTATGAACACACTTCAGAAATGTATAGACGTTTAGGAATATTAGGAATTTTGTACACACCCGGAGCTTAATCCTTTCAATTGCTGAAATAGCAAAGTCTGTGAAATTACACAAAAGGAAATTTAAGGTGTTCTCTTGAAGAAGGAATGAAGAATTAAAAACACCGAGGAACGAAGGCCCCTGAACGGACAGAGAGCCGAGTGTATCGGTTGCACGACAGCACTGAACGCGTTTCAATGTGACTCCTGGCTGAAACTTTTCCCGCAGTCTGAGCAGTTCAGCTGTTCCGTCGCAGAAATGAGATCCAATACGCACGAGCATGTTGACATAGCGTGTGAGGGAAATTAATTTAAAGCAGGTGCGGCCGAGCTGAGCTGAGCGGCTAAATACGTTGCCGTCTTTGCAAGCAGGCTGCAACCGCTTGGGAAGAAGACTGTATTTTTATCCTGCAGAAATGACAGTTAAAGGCTTCCACGGCGTCACAGCCGTGAGTCATGCGGTGTTGGAGCCGGAGTCCAACCGTTTTTACAACTGCGCAGCGACCGTCGTGTGTTCCACTTATCGGTGCCCAGCCAAAAACACTGACGTTGGACATTTTTAATCATACCGTCACCCCAAAAAACAAACGATTGACGT
The DNA here is from genome assembly GCA_009823395.1 of Thamnaconus septentrionalis. NCBI lineage: Eukaryota > Metazoa > Chordata > Actinopteri > Tetraodontiformes > Monacanthidae > Thamnaconus > Thamnaconus septentrionalis. The sequence goes on from CM020512.1 coordinate 3,982,169, forward strand.
GCCGGTCACTTTTTCTTTTGGACAAAGGCCTCCTCATATGAGCTGAGTATCTTTTTTTTTTTATATAAATCTTGCCACACTCCTTCACAGACTCATCAGCCGGCGCTTTTGATGGCTGATTAGCCTTTTTTTTAATATATATATATATATATAAATTCCCTCTTGCCCGTCGCCGCCTGCGCCAGCCTTTGCTCCTTAAAGTGCTGGCAGAGTCACATTCATCTCGGCGGTGACTAATCTGTGGCAATGGGCAAACTTGAGGCAATGTCAAACAAACGGAACACAATGTTTGGTATTTCTTGGTGAGCGTTTGTGCAATGCGGCGGGCGGGAGGCTCATTTTTCACAAGCTGTTTAAAGGAGCTCGCAGCTAAATCTTTCCACCGGATTCTGTTTGTGTTTGCGAGATGACAACGTGCGTGTTGACGGTACAACATCTCCTGTAACACCGGCCCCCCCGCGATCCACCCAACCCCCCCTCCCCCTCCCCAGTCTCCCGTACTCCCGCCTCTCTGCTGATGTGTTTGCTTTCAACAGAAATCACACAAATGCTGCCCCCCCCCTTGTTTTTTTTTTTTTCCCAAGCCAGCATAACAGCCAGGTGTTGTTTTGGGCATAACAAGATATTTCAGCCGTCTGGTTGACGACTCGATTCAACGTTTGTGATATAAAAAAAAAACCTGCACAATCCAGTGACGTGATCTGCTGGCGTTGGCGAGCAATGCCTGCGCCAACACTGGACGGCTTTCCCAGCTTTTCCAGCTGAACGACCTGGAATGGCAAAATTCTGAGCTGGCACCTTCTTCCGGTTTCGGAGCCAAGGTGGTTCACACAGCACCTACACAGATTCAGATTTGAAGCAAACCGCACCGCAATATCAGGCCGTGACCTTTGAGCCGACGCGACAAAACAGAAAAAACAAAAAAAAAAAACGACGACTTGTGTTTTGCTCAAATTATGGGAGTGAGCGCCGAGGCTGGTGTGATCAGCGGTCGGCTCCACCGTGCGACCCGCCGTCGAATCCAGTCTTTCAGGTTTCTGCACTCAAAAGCACCGCATCAGCCTTTGTTTGTTTTCAGTAAGTGAACGTGTTCCGTGGCGGAGAAGAATGCCCTGTTATCTTTGCATCGCAAGAGGGAAAAAAAAAAAAAAGGCGCTGAAAGACACAGATTTTCAGATCCGCCACCCACTGAAGCATACGTGCTGTGTTTACGGAAAAATGAGAAGCGAAAAGTTAACAGAAACTCACACGAGAAAAACACGTCCTGTACGTGGAAGTGTTGCACATGAGATTAGTGACAAAGCCGCCCAGTTTACCCAGAAGGTCTGTGCTCCGCTCTGGCCTGGACCTTTAAAAGTTAATTATATATATTTTATATTTGGAGGGGGTGAAGTCAATGCTAATCTGAGGGAGTGGTTACTATGGAGAGAGCTCGACATCAACCTTCGATCTTTTGCTGTGGTTGGGTTTAAATGGGAGTCTTGCTTCTTTTTTTTTTTTTTCTTTTTGGGAGATCCCTGGTGGCCAACTTCTCTGTTTGATGTATGAAACGCTCTCAAGCTTTCCAAGCAGCGGCTTTCGCAAATAAGTGGAAAACGGACACGCGCTTAAGTGGCACTTTTCAGTTTTACTAACCGCCCCGAAGTACTCGCAAACTCAGCCGGGCATTAATATGGTGGTGGAAAAACACTAGGAGGCCTGTCTGCCTCTTACCTGGCAGTGCCACTGGTGGACGGCTGCTGCGCTTCATCCAGCCCCATTAACCTCTGTTAGAAGACAAGAAAAAGCCTATTTTGGCGAGTCGTACAGGCAGAGAACCGCACGCATTTTCAGGATTTTCCACGCGTTTCACATTTTTCCCCTTTTCTAACAGCTCGAGGGCAGCAAGCCGAGCGGGGAAAGGCCAGTCCCGCCGCCGTACCTGGTCGCGCAGGTTCAAAAAGAGCGACAACATATCTCAACAGAGGCGCACGAGGCAGAGCTCGCATGTTCTTATGGCCCCGCATCCAATATGGTCTTGTTAAAACGTTAAATTGGATGAGTGTGCGTCCAATTCTCCATTTCCTCCGAGGTGTCTCGGCAGCAACAGCTGCTACCAACGGCCGAGCGCCCTCTCTTATTTTCCGAGCCGCCCTCTGTTTTTCCTGCCGTGTGACCGAGGTCCCACCAAAATAAGCCCATACACATGCAAAAATAGATAAATGGGCATCTATTGCAAAGGGCAGGGGATTTAAAGGCGGAGGGGCAACCGGGGTGGAGCGCCGCCAGAGGGGGGGGCTAAAGCTCTCATGCAAAACTATAAATGGGCCAATGAAGCAGTAAAATGAGCAATGCAGCCCTGTCATATAGTGGTGATACATGATATACTGTGTACCTGTGGGGCCCATCAACAGCATGCTCCACTCTGCCTGATAAGAATGATGGGATATGAGAGATGGCAGCCCGATCATTTCTCATGCCACGCCTTTTGCTACTCAGAGCCGGCGCCTTGCTTTGGGTTCCGGCCACAGAGACTCCGAGCACTGTTGTCACTCAACTGCACTAATTCATTGGTTCACTTTGGCTTCAGGAACGCTGAGCACGGCCGATGGCACGAGACCAATTGATATCAATTCAGCTTTATACATACAGTACGTACTGCATGTACATTCAGTGGCGGGCCGTGCATTTCACGCCTGGGCCATCAGTGACGTCATATTTAGTCCACCCTAAGCGAATGCACCTCATAATACCCTCAACATGACACCATGGCTCGAGAATCCATACAGAATCACACTTTACAATACCTTCATATAGGTGACCTAGTTGAGCAAAATGTAGTTTCCTAATTATTTAAATCATAATTAAGTCGCTTAGGCCACTGAGACTGTCAAAACTTGCAAAAAAAAAAATAAATATTTTTTCTCTACAAACTGTGAAATATCTATTTTTAACAAAAATAAAATAAATCCACTTATATGGATATACTATGACACTCGTTAATATTAGAAAAATGGTCTCAGCAATCAACGTTGCGTCACCTGCATGTGCCCTGACGCAGACGTCACAAAAGTGCCGAGTGGTGCCACAACCACAACAAACACGGAGGAGAAAGATTAGCGAGTTTTAGGACCATCGTTGGACTGTAGTTATTATCTTAGGCTGCTATGTTCCACTTAGTTTTTCCAAAGAGAGACGCTCGGGTTAATGCGGTAAACGTGTTACCTTATTGTATTCTGTTGGTTGCTGTTTGTTTTGATAAAAACAAACAGCACCGAAATACCGTTGTTGGCTGTCGTGTGCGGAACCGAACACGGCGTACCGAACGGTTCGGTAAAAGTATTGTTGCATCCCTAATATCTAAATATATCTGTAAATACATACATGTGTACATAGAGTATATTGCTATATCAGCACACTCTTATAGCTGTAAGATGAATAAAAAGTTGGGATTTGTGTGAAAGCAGCAGTAAAGAAACTGATCTACAATGTCTTGCTATCTTGATAGCTAACATTGCTAGCAAAACTGCAGCACCTTTTCAGCTTGAACTCTTGTTGATTGTAAGGCCGGACTGGAGGCTTTGAGTTTTTGAGTTCCAAGAAAAATAGGCACTCATAGATAAAAACACTGGCTAACCTGAATCAAGTCGATGCAAACTACACGGGGCATTGACCTCGGCAAGCTGGGTGCTACACACGCTAACCAGCCAATAAAGTGCTGTTCATTGCTGAAAAATGTCGGATTTTCTCTGAACCACTCGGGGATAACAAGCCGTTAGCATCGACACGTTACATCTCATTGCTTTGATCACAGCAAATAGTTTCTGTTTGAGCAACTTCAGGCAATTTAATCTAGAGCCGTTCTTTTTTTTTTATTTCTGTCCCAAAGCTGTGTGTCTTTATGTTGGGCTGCCAGGGGCCTCCTTGTATTCACTTAAAAGCTAATTTTGCCTTGTCGTCACTGCAGCGCTGTTTAAACAGTCAAACCGTGCGTCTCCAAGCTCACTTTCAGTTGCGTGAACTAGAGTGAACCGCACAACAACGGAACGGTTGTTGTCACAGAGCGATGCGGTGGCAGCGACATCAGCTGTAATTACTTTTTTTTTCCCCCCCCTGATAATTTCGTGAGCAACCTTCAGCTCCTGCGGAAATAATCAGGGCTGTTGGGTGTACCCACATAATTGTTTGCTATTTTTCAAACCTGAAGCTGACACTTGCAGATTATTTTGAAGTACAAATTTTATGATAGCCGTGCTGCGCTCCTCTGACACTTTCCCTCAAACTCAGAGTCGATCGCTGATTGCGAGTTTCATTTGCTTCTGTCTTCCAGGGAAGCTCATGTTGCTTTTCCCCCAGGTTATATTACATACCGTTAGCCTCATAGCATAGCCGCCAAAGTCATTTTTGAACGTTTTCGGAAAACAAGAAAAAACACATGGGTATTTTCTTTTCAGATATCACAATTTGGCCAAAAAACGACTTAGGCGGTTATGCTATTAGAGGCTAAAGATGTGTAAAGTTTCACATGCTCACATATGTTACGCCCTTAACTTTCCCTCTTTCGTCCCCCGGCATGAATCTCTGAGTTTTGCACGGACGCCATTCGACCTGTCTTTGCCTCCGCACGACCATTGACGACTGAGTGAACACACAGGTGATATTATAGTTTCATCTCATCTGGTGATCACACTCTCTGGCACCTACTTCCCCCTCCCCCGGCCCTCCCTCTCTGGCCATTACCGCAGCGTTCGGGGGAGGGCGGTGAGTCTGCCGGCAAATCTTCATAAATCCTTCCACAGTGGCTTCAGACTTGACTGTATAATATCTGTCTTCATCTGAGAATGCACAGGCCCGGCCACCTGCTTTTCCTCTGCTCACCCCCCCCGACTCCCCATCCTCCCCTGCCCTGCCCCCCCTCCCTCTACGCTTTGTGAACTTAATAAAAGCTGCCATTAAGCAGCGCTTCATCTGTTTGGGCCTTAATCTGCCTTATAGGCATCATGTGACCACATATGCAGTGCACACCTGTCATGTGCGTGTGTGTGTGCGTGTGTGTCCATGGCCTCCTCTCCACACTGCTGATACTCTCAGTCAACCTGTCCCTGGCACATCAACACACAGTGTGTCAGCAGAACCGGCAGATGAGCTCCACTCCACTATATTTATATACGCACACACATTCATTCATAACTTCAATGTGTTTTTTTTTTTGTTGTTGCTTTCTGTCCTACTTAAAAATATGTACACATATATTGCAGACACGAAGATGAGCAGCACTGATCCAAATGGATCGAAGCAAAAGTTTAAAGGAAGAGGTGGAGTGGACAAAATGTGAAGTTTGTCAAACGTGTGTATTTGTTATATAAAGCATCTCGCAGATCAGGCCAAATTCAAGCTAGCCAATTTGCCTTTAGTGCAAAAGTGCAGTATATTTCCCAAAGTCTAAAACAGGAGCCGTCCATTTGACATTTTTTCCTTCACTACACATCTCGCTTTATTTGCCCACCACTTTGCCGACCTTTTTTTTTTTTCACTCTGTTAATTAAAACAGTAAAATGAGCCGTCTTTGCGGCGGCGGCCTTTACAGGATTTGGAGGTCGTTTCCGTCTGGTTTTTGAGTAATATAATTTTCATGTTTATTCTCTCTCCGTATTTTTTTTTTTGTCCTGGTAGATTATATCCAGGATGCCAGCTGGCTGACAGATGGTGATGCCTTTACCCCTGTTTTTTTTCCCTTCTTCTTCTTCGTCTTCTTCTTTTTTTTTTTTTTTATTAAAAAAACATCAGAAGGAAGAGAAGCAGGAAGGACAGGAACAGCTGGGGAGGGGTGGCCTGGCGAGGGGAGGGGGCCAGACAGAAACAGCACACTGGCCACTGGGTGACATGAGAGGGGAGGGCGGAGGAAGCCGGCACATGGCTGCAGGCAAAGAAAAATTAAAATGAGTGAAAAAAGAAGCCAGGAAGAAAGAAAGAAAAAAAAAACCCTGGTAACTGCAAACTTGCCAAACAAGAAATCTCCATCAGAGGCCCTGAGGACTCACAACAACACAGCCAAGTGTTGATGTTTGACGTTCTGATAGCTTCTTCTTCTTTTTTTTTTTTTTTTAATATTTTTGAAATTAATAAACTAATTTAATTATTTATTTATTTATTTTTTGTTTCTAAAGTATCCCGGCCTGATTCATTGCAGAACAAGTCGGGGGGGAAATAAAAGGCAAGAGGTCATTAAATATGAATCGGAGCTGTGAGCAGCTGGAACAGGGCCACAGGTCTGGGAGTTTTATGTCTCTCTCCCTCTTTCACTCACTCTCTCTCTCACACACACACACACACACACACACACACACACACACACACACACACACACACACAGAAAGAGACGGCAGGTTTTCACCTCCCTCCTCTAATGTCAGCATGTGCACAACTTGTCATACTAACAGCTTCTTTATTTTCAAATTTGTACAATTCCTATTTTACACACACGTCCCTTCTCCCCCCCCCCCGACGCCTTTTTTTTTTTCACACACAGTTCAAAAGTGGTGTAGTTGGCCCAAGCACGTCGTGTCTCGGCGAATGAACAAAACAGGTGCCGCTCAGTCTGTGCCGGACGCAGTAAATTAATCAGCAGCAGGGAAATCTCAGCGAAACGGCCCCGCACAAGAGCAAACACACACACACACACACACACACACACACACACACACGAGAAAGTGCACAGAAATGACAGCGAGTGAAAAGAAGCGCAGTTGAAATGAAAGAAGGAACAGCGATGAATGGATTCAGACCAGTGTATTTTCACTTGAGGCCCTGACAGTCAAAAAACTGCTGCAAGTTCACAAGACCGAGGTTCAGACTCGCTCCGGAAATCTGGGGTAGTCAAAAAACAAACAAACAAACAAACAAACAAACAAACCGTTCACGCACACAAGCAAACTATAACGAGTCTATGTGAATTTTTATCTTTTTATTATTCATTTCTCCTTTTAATGGTTTTCTTTTTAAAGGAAGCTGTTCATCAAAGAGCATTTTGTTCATATATAGTTTTTTTTTTTTTTTTTTTTTACAGAGGAAAATACTGTACAACCATTTTTTTTTTCTTCTCAAAACAGTATCTGGTGGAACATCATCTGAACACATGATTCCGAACGGCCTGATCTCTTTGTCTTCCCGGGGCCAAGCTCAGGAGAGAACCCGCGATCAGCGTGTCGTCTTGTTGGTCGTACATGTTTGCTCGATATCAACCAGAGGGTGGCTTTGACAGCTTTTTCATTTTTAATACTACAATACAGGAGCACTGCCATAAAAGTTTATTTTTTTTTTTAAAATGATTTTATTTAAAATCACAATTCATATTAGTGTTTCTAATCAGTGTACCATGTCTTTCCTTTGGTGCACCCGTTTCCTTTTATGTTTTTTTCCGTTAACTTTTCAAACGTTCAAATCACAGAAGCAAAAAATAAAAACCAGTCTCTTAAATAAATCACAGAACGAGTTCTTTGTCACACGAACATCTATTTGTGCATTAAAGCAAAAAGAGGAAAAAAAACAAAACAAAAGTGAATGAACTAAAGCAACATCTTTAAAGCAAAAAAAAAATTCCCTGTTAAAAGATCTTTTTTTTTTTTCTCCTTTCAGACGGTAGAAATGAAACTAAAAAGTGCAATAACACCCTAAAAATGTCTCATTGGAAGGTCACATAAATATTAAATAAAAACCATCACAACAGGAGCTCCAGCAAAGTCAAGAGTGAATGGAAACATTTCTTTTCTCGCTCCCGGACGCTTCACTTCCTACGCTGTCGCCCCTCCCTCGCTCCGGAGCCCGCCCCCCCCCCCGACCCCACCTCACCTCGGCTACGGACCGATATGCTTCCGACTAACGGCACAACTAAACACAATTTGTAATGCAAACGATGCAAAAATGGTAGAAAAAATATCTATAAATACGCTCAGGAGTGGCCTGTCATGGTCAGCTATACAAAAGTGTCTATCCACACAAAAAGTCGACGCCTCTGCACGTGTGGGCGGGGCTTATTACGGGGGCGGGGAGTGGGCGGGCGGGCAGAGCTCTTTTTCGGGGGGGGGGGGGGGGGTGGAGTCGAACGTTTTTTAGCGGAACAAGTGAACAAGCTGGACGCCTGAACTGCAGCCGACCGACCGACTGGCGGAAAACATTTTCCTGGTGGAGTCCAAGTTTCCTGTCTTTTTCCTTTTTTTGTTTTTGTTTAAATCGACAACAAAAAAAAAAAACATCCGTGAGAGGTGGGAACAAGCAACACAAACTCCCCTTTCCTCTCAGTGCTGAGTAATAATAATAATAATAATAATAATAATAATAATAATATAATAATAATTAATAATTAGAATATTAACACAGAAAAAAAAGGATCAAATGTTTCCAACACATCCTGTTTCCCCATTAGTGATTCACATCCCTTTGTTGTCTTGTTACTGCGTTACCGGCGGCGGCGGCGGCCCTGCACTCTTTAATGACGCCCGAGCCTCCCGTATATCGTTCACACACACACGTACATATATAGTTATATAGAGAGATTTGTTTTTGTTTTTCTAACCTTTTTTTTTTCTTCGTATATTCACACACAGAAAAGTGGAAAAAATAAAAATAAATTAAAGTCAAACATGCACGCACACAAAAAGACTGATGTGTAGTAAAATGCTTTACATTGCTGCCCCGTGTGTAAAACAGGGGGCCCCGATTCTGTGTGTCTCCGTTCATATTTTTATTTTTTTTCATTTTTAATGCATAATTGAATTAATAATGTTGGTCATCTTGTAAACATCGTCATCATCATAAATCATTTTTGGGCCATCATTTTCTCCACGTCGTCGTGTTTGTTGGTTTTACTCCCCCCACCCCCCACCCCACCCCCACCCCTTTTTTTTTTGTTTGAACGTCTTTATCTTCTTGCAGTCTTTGTTAAATGAGGCCACTTTCACTTTTATTTGTTCACAGGGTTTTTTCTAAAACTTTTTTTTTCGTTTGTTTTTTCAACTCTGTTCCTAAAAGTGGGCGCTGGGCTCACAGGTCGACGTCGCCGCGCCTTTCCAGTTGGGAAGAAGAGTCAGTGTGGTTAACGGAAGCATCGAAATCCTGGCGCTCGTCCTTCTCGCCGCCGTCGGCCATCGAGTCGTCGTTCGAGTCAGTGTTCAGATCCTCCTCTTCCTCCTCCTCCTCCTCTTCCTCCTCCTCGTCCTCCTCCTCCTCCCCCTCCTCGGCGTGCGCCTCCTCGGGCGACAGCTCGTCGTCCAGCTCGGCGTCCAGCGACGTCCCCGTGGCGTCGTCCTGGGCCGCCTGCAGGCCCAGCGGCGGGGTGAGGGTGGGGCGGTCCTGGTGGAGGTGCTGGAGGTGCTGGAGCTGCTGCTGCTGCTGCTGCTGCTGCTGCTGCTGCTGCCGCTGCTGCTGCTGCTGCTGCATGGCCTTCTTGCTGCTGAGGTCCAGCGAGTCGCCCAGGCCCAGGCCGGCGGCGTTCCTCAGGAAGAAGAGCGAGCTGCTGGTGTCGGCGCTCAGGTTGAGGGAGCTGTCCAGGCCGAGGGAGGGCGGCGGCGGCGGCGGGAACGGGTGGCCGTACACGTCGGACGCCGGGTAGAGCATGGGCCGGGCGGCGCTGTTGATGGCGTGCGGCAGCATGGCGGCCGGCGAGGAGGTGGGCAGCCCCATGGAGAGGGGCGCTGGGGGTGGTGGCGCGGCGCCGCCCCCTCCTGCTGCTGCTGCTGCTGCTGCTGCTGCTGCTGCTGCTGCTGCTTGGGCGAGATGGACGTGGCCAGCTCGCCGCGCTCCTGCTTCTCGTGCTTCCTCTTGTGCGAGTCCATCTGCGACATGCCCACCACCGTGTGCTTGCACTCGGGGAAGGTGCAGTGGAAGTGCGAGCACTTGAGCTTGTACTTGCAGTCGGCCACCTCGCAGTCCACGCTGGAGCTGAACTGGCAGAAGCCGGCGGCGCTGATCACGTCCTGCTTGCCGTGGTGCTTGCGGTGCGCCGTCACCTTGGTGCTGTCGGTGCAGCGGAAGCCGCAGCGCAGGCAGTGGAAGTGGGTGCTGTTGCCCGAGAACTGGCAGTCGGCGAAGTTGCAGCTGAGCGACGACTTGAAGCGCTTGAAGTCGTCCAGCACCAGGTTGTCCACGCGGTCGTGGTGCTGCGCGTGCTTGTACATGTGCGTGCGGCCGCAGAACTTGTAGCCGCAGTTCTCGCGCGTGCAGTGGTAGTGGGTCACCTTCAGGGAGAACTGGCAGCCGGCGTCCTTGCAGTTCTCATAGAGGTCGTAGCGGCGGAAGCCCTCCAGCATCATGCCCTCGTCCAGCATCTTGCGCGACGAGGCCGTCTTGCGCCGCTTGCCGTACGGCGACATGTCCTCGATGATCCAGAAGCGCTTCTTGGAGCCGGTGGCGGTGGGGATGGAGATGGTGTTGCCTGGAGGGGAGACCGAGGGAGGCAGGTTTGAAAAAAAAAAACATTTGGAGGAAATCAAGCAGCAACAAACTACGAGCAAACTACGAATCAACGCTGCCCTAAAGGAAACTCTCACGTGCAAGAAGGGCAGTTGGGTTTGTTCACTCCAGTTCATTTTTTATATATCTTGGCCTCTATAGATTTTCATTTCATTTCATTTCTTTTCAGAACTGTTTTGTCTCTCGTCTGAAATTTTTGGGAACTATCCCTTTAAAGTTGCATCGTTGCATCACTACAGTTGTCCCGGTCACACTCGATAAGCATGCGCATTAGTTCTACACAACGTTGCACGTTAAAAAAAAAAAAAAATCAACATCGTCATCATCATCATCATCATCGTCATCATCATCTTTCCACACACAACTCTGCGGAGAAAAGGTGAATCACACAGTCAAACTCTGCAACAGGAAGTCAAGCGACAGCTGCAGTGCTTGTTTAATGCGCCGGGCGATAGGTACCTGCAGCATCCTGAACTATAGGGACGTCATTTTTAACCGGAGACGGAGTGGCAATGATGGGGCTGAAAGCTGGTGTGTTGGTTGGCATGACAACACTCCGAGTGGCTCCCAGAGAGGCGCTGAGCAGAGAGTATGACAGACAGGATGGAGAGAGGAGGTATGGGAGTGAGGGCAGGGGGGGGCGGAGGAGGGCGGAGGAGAGGGACGGGCCCTGGGACGGGAGGCCGGGCTGGGCGGCTCCGGAGGGGGGCGGGAAAGCGGGAGGGGAGGAGCAGGAGGGGGAGGAGGGAGGAAGAGGTGCGTTGTGGATAGCGCAAGTGTCAGCAGGGGTGGTAGGAGCAGAAGTGGTGGCGTGGCAGCCTTGTCCTGGAGAGGCAGGTCGACCGAGAGGGCCAAGGACAGGACCAGAGGGGGGAAACACACACACACACACACACACACACACACACACACACACACACACACGACATCAAGGGTCACGCACACACAGAGGGATGGGAAGGTAAAAAGGGGAAAGATAAAAGATAAGAGAATGATACAAAAATGAGGCGCATTCAAGACAAGTAACCCAAACACCAGGCAAAACAACGACGATGAGAGTCGTGGATCAAACTGCATGAAGAAGTGTGGAAGTCACAGGCAAGGCTTCAGATTCAGAGGCGGAGAAACAGAGCAGTGGAGAGCCCGTTTAATCAGCAGCTGTCTCAGTGGGGGGAGAGGAGGCGGGGTTCTGTTTCAATTCCTCTCTTTCCCTGTGGCCACACCCACTTGTCCCGGAGCCACACCCACTTTCCCATAGCCACACCTACTTTCCCGTAGCCACACCTACAGTACTTCTCTCGTAGCAACACCCACTTTCCACACCTACTTTTTCGTAGCCACACCCACTTTTCTGTAGCCACACCCACTTCGCAGCCACGCCCCACCCACCCAGTATAACGATGCATAACATTTGACTTACACTTATTCCCTCACACATGAGCGTGACACACAATGCATTCCCTAACTGGTCATAGGACCAGGCCCTCTGGAGTCTGGATCTGCTCTGGGTTTCTTCCCACAGGGGAGTTTTTCCTGCCCACTGTCGCACTCTGCTCGCTCTGGGGGCCCAGTTGGGTTTTTTTTCTCTGACTGTACGAAGCGCTTTGAGACGCCTTTGGTTGCGATCTAGCGCTGTGCAAATAGAAGCTGACTGATGAAACCTCAAACTTGTCTGGCCTTTTGTGTCTTTTTTTTTTTTTTAAATGAATTACTTCTTTGTAACACGGCTCTCACCTGCTGGGGAGCCGTCCATGCCCACAGGTGTGCTGGTGCAGCTCCGGTCCGGGTTGGACGACTCGGAGGAGAGGCCCAGCGGGCTGCTGCCGCCCCCCATGTAGTCCATGTAGTCGTCGGTCTCGTCCATGGCGCTGGAGGAGAAGCTGGAGGTGATGGCAGCCTGGCTGGCCAGCGGGCTGGACATCATACCGGAGGCGTCCACCCTCTGGCCCAGAGGCATCACCTGCGGGGACACAAACTCTGTAAAACAGGTAGGCGGCACCGGAAAGCGACTGACTGGCAGGTGCCTGGGCCCTTTGGAACGCGGACGAGACTTCTGGAGGCATTAAAAAACGTCGCGAGGAAATGAAACCCGAGAACTTGCGGCGTGGTGCGACGGCGCGAGAGTGAAAAGCAGAACAACCAGAACTAGAAAATCCACATGTTTAAATGAATGTGAACCGATGCACAGGTTGTGCTGCTGCGGTGTACGCTGAGAAGTGTCACGAGTCAGCAGGCTCATTTCGTGATGAAATGCAACTTGTTGGTCTCCAACCACTCAAAATATTGTGTATATGTTGTGTATTGAATTGGTGGAATTTTCTGTTTGTTAAGAAAAACAACCTCCCTTTCACAAATATATATTATTTCACTATTATTATCTCGGCACATTTAACATTTAAACTTTAAGCGCAAACAACCTCTTACATGTACAAAACGTAACGCGCAGTCGTATCTGTCGCCTTTGTTTTTTTGCGTAACCGATGTTTAATAAGCAACAGCAGTATTTACAGGGACGCTTCAGAGACAGTCTGTCAGTTGCAGGGCCGTGGAGCCGCTGGTCTCAGGTGAAGTCGGCGGCTCCCTCCTCGGTTCACCCGAGGTGAGCGCCGCGTTTTCGCGCATTTTTTCCTCAGCGCCCCCTACCTGTGACGGGACGCGGTCAAAGTTCTTTCCCAGCATCCTCCTCATGTGCTTGCGTGCGTGCGAGGTCATCTGATGCTTGAGCAGGAAGGAGAACTGGCAGGCCTCGCGGATGCAGTGGAAGTGGCTGTTGACTTGGTTGTACTTGCAGCCTGCCAGAGGAAAAACGCAGACGGTAGTTAGCCACCAGTCGCTAACTCTCTTTATTTATTTATTTATTTTAACCTCCGACTGGCCGAGAGACGACAGAGCAGCCAACCGAATTAGATCATGGTGCTTATTTTTGGCCGCGTGGACGTTTTTCCTTTTCTTTTTTCATAAATCCGATGATGCGACAAAAGAGGGATCGGGTTTCAAAGTGCTTCTGTATGTACATGTAGGAGGAATATTAGATCAGTCCAGTGTCACACTGAGCGAGTCAAGGCTTCTGTGCACCAGACCTGTGGAGCTCTTTTATTACACTGACATGCTTTATTCAATTAGGAATTTACATGAATAAATTCTCATTTTCTGCTGGGCCAATAATGTGCAAACCAAAGCAAAGGCACCATTATTAGCATATTACATTCATTTTTCAAAGTGTACCCGTCGCCACTTTATTTCCCTTTTGTTCTCCGACAAACGTCGCCGCCGCCGCCGCCGTATATTCTTCCGCACTTTCCCCCTCGTTTTTTTTTTTTTTTTTTTTTTAACCCGGCCTGCGTCTAATTGCTTTATGATTTCAAATTAAATGAATGCTCTGTTTTGTGCCTTGTTAATCAAATACCATTATATAAAAGCAGTGCAGGAAATAATTGAAAGAGTAACACGCGGGGCAGGTGCTAGCATGTCAGTAACCATAGCACCCGGCTTAAGAGCAACAACACGTCCGTGTCACCCGACAGCTTTTTTCTTTTTTTTTTTTTGTTTTGTCTTGTTGCACACACGAACGTTTTTCAACGCGCAAAGTTGAGCAAATAACAGCAACCAAGCCCCCCCCACGGCCGCCGCTGTGACGCGCAGGGGCCTTTTGTGAGACAGAAACCAGGTAACATCATCAGCGCTGCTCAGTTTAATGTCGCTGCCATGGATACTGGCAAGCCATCAATTCTTTATGACGGGAATGCGAGCGATGGTAATCCTTTTTCTGTTTTCTCTCCTCCAGCACAAACAATGCGGTTGGCAGGCGCGGGGCTGAGGACAAAAAACAGCTGTTTAGGGCCTGGGTTTTTTTCTTTCTTTCTTTTTTTTTTTGGTTTGTTTGCTTTGTTCCTCCCCCCCACAGCATTTTGAAAAGCTTGTGTAACCACCTGGAAAAAAAAGAACAAAAAACAAAACAAAACAAAAAAAAGAAAGAAGAAAAGCCAAAAACAGAAAGGCGGTGGCGATGGAAAAAAAAAAAAAAAAAAAGCAGATCACTTTTAATTCATCCCTGCGCGACGGCGGCGGTGACGGCCAGGCGCAGCGGCTCCTGGAACACAAACAGGCTGAACCAGACAAGCCGGATAATTAACAAACACAAACCTAATTGCTCATTTCTGACAGGGGCGAAAAAGGGAAGAAGGAAACAACCTGGACGTGATTGCCCCCCCCTCCTCCCCCCCACCCCCGACCCTCTTCCACGTTATTGCTCGGGTAGCCGTGGCGGCGGCGGCGGCCGGCGAAGCTCCTCCGGGACTGGAGGAGGCGCCGTTGTGAATATGCAAAACGAGCGGCGGCAGAAAAGAAAAAAATAGGAACAACAACAACGGAAAAAAAAAAAAAAACAGCTTCTGACGGACGAGGCCGCCCCGGTTTCATGCCTCTTAAACAGCCTCGACGCGACGTGACATTGTGTTTGCCCACGGCGGCGGCGGCGGCGGCTGCTCTGCCTCTGTCAACACGCAGCAGATCCTTAATGAAAAATCAATCTGCGTCCTCTATTTGACTTCTTTAATCCGCATGTATGTGCGCTTAAATATTGTCGAAACGTGTTCAGACGGCTAGCCGGAGAGGATGGCGGCGGCGGGGGTGGTGGGTGGAGGTGGTGGTGGTGGTGGTGGTGGTTGGTGCAGGTGAGCTACTCACCCAGCCGGCCGCACTCCTCCCTCTTGGTGAAGTACTTGAAGCCGTTGGCGGCGCGGCGCTCGGCCTTCTCGTGCTTCTTGACGTGCCACGGCAGCTTGGTGGTGATGTTGGTGACGAAGCAGCAGCCGGGCCGCAGGCAGTGGTAGTGGCCCCGCATCCTGAACTCGCAGTGCTGGGGAGGGGAAGACAGGAAGAAGTGTAAGATTGGTTCAATGCAGAGGCAGAAACATCAGGTGGAATTCATTCTTTTTTTTTTATTCCCAACTTCTCTGCCCTCCACCAGGCTTCCCCTCTTCCACCCCCAACGTGTCTGCAGTGCACGCGGCCATCTGCTAGCGAGGCTCCCGTCCCCGAGGACCGCCGGGCCAAATAAGATCTGCTCAGTGCAGCAGGAGGCGGAGGCGGAGGAGAGGGGAGGGGCTTTTTGCGAGGGGGTGGGAAGGGTTGGGGGGCCACGGGTGTGATTTTCGACACATTAATGAATTAATTTAAACCTTTTTTTTTTCTTCCTATCCCCAAATACAGGGGCTCATGAGAGCGGGTGGGGGGGTTGGCTGCCATTTAGGTTTCATTTGCGAAGCATTCCCCTGATTTTTGCCCTATTCCAGACAGGCTTGTTTACGGTGCGGGTGACAATGATTTATTGGGCAATATCAGCTAAATTGGCCTTTTCTGAGAGGAGAACGCGGCAGTCAAAATGACATCATTGACATATAAACAGGCATTACCGGGGCGACTCCTCCGCCAGCCGTCGCCTTCTTTTTTTTTCCGGGAGGCGGAGACGGAAGGCGGCGGCTTGTGGAAGCCTTGAGTCAAATAACCTCAAACGCCGTTCTAATAGACAGCGCACTGCACGCTCAGAAGTCACCCCCCTCCCTCCCCCAGGGAGGGGTGATACACCACTGCCGGCTCACCTGGTTGGGGCAGAGACACTGCTGGGAGTAGTAGGAGAACTGGTCGCGGATGTTGACCAGGTTGTTGTTGGGGTTGATGTGGTCCAAGCAGTGGGACTCGGCCTTGCCGGACGTCTTGCACACGTACTTGCAGTTGCCGAACAGGCAGTGGAAGTGGAACTTGTTGGAGTACTTGCAGTCGGTGGCCAGGCAGGGGTCGCTGCGGGCGAGTGGGGGAAGGAAAAAGGAATGAGAAAATCGGACAAACCGAGACGGGAAGAGGACGGACGGACGGACGGACGGACGGACGGACGAGGCTGCCGTACTTTTCCTGGAACTGCAGGAAGCCCGGCTTGACCTGGGGCTTGGCGTTCTCCAGGGAGGTGGTGGCCAGCGGAGAGTTGGCAGGCAGGTTGGGCATGGAGGCCGGCATCTGAGGGATGCTGCCCGTCAGCTGCTTCCAGGCCAGCAGCGAGGGCGGCGGCGAGCTGTAGCCGCCGGTGGAGGGCAGGTGGGCCAGGTCCATGGCCGGGTTGTTGGCCACGGAGACGGGCGCGGCCGGCTGCAGCGGGGCCCCGTCGCCCGAGTCTTTGGTCTCGCCGAACTGAGCCTCCGACTTGACTTTCAGGGTGGCTCTGAGGTGGAAGCTGGGGGACGGCAGGCGGAGGATGAGTTGGGTTTTTTATGTTAATGGGTGGATCAATCCATCAATCAATCAACTTTATTTTGTACAGTTGATTGAAAAAAAAAAAAGTGTCTCAAAGTGCTTTGTGCAATCAGAAGAAAACCAACTAAATGCTTCAGAGCAGCGTTTCTCAACTGGTGAGTTGCAAAGCTGTTTTTAATTAGTTTGAAATACATTTATAATATATAATATATGTATTAAAAGAGAAAATGTTGGGCCACACAATTTACTTCAAAAATGTTTAATAACCTATGCACTGGACATGATAGAAAGTGGGCTCGTGCTTTTATTTTTGTGGAATAAATTTGGGTTGCGACTTCATGATAACGGAAAAAAATGCTGTGACTCCACCAGGTTCGGATAAAAGGCCAAAAAGCCTAAAACCTGGCTGAAAACTGGTATATTTCACTCACTTGGCGTGTTTTATGGCCCCGTCCACGGTGCTGAAGAGGGCGCCGCAGTCCTCCACCAGGCAGTGGAAGTGCACCTTCTGCAGGAAGTCACAATGGGCCTCGCAGAAGTCGTTGGTGTCGAACCTTTAGGACAGACGGTGACAGACGGTGAGTCCCCGCGGCTTCCAGTAAGACCGTATTCTTCACTGACCAGCGGGGCTTTCCACTCGTCTCGGTTGCACTTTATTTACGGCGGCTCTGTTTACAGCGCCGTTACTGAGCCGCTGATGACTCTTAACCGCCACAGTGAAAAACGAGAGTGAAGTCAATGACTTCCTGCCCTCCTCCTCCTCCTCCACCTCCTGCCCTTCCTCCTCCTTCCTACCTGCGGAGGTACGTCCTCCAGATCTCGAGGGGTTTCTCTGGCACGGGCCTCTTCAGGACTCGGTTTAGGTACTGCAACGCCTCGGCCGAGTTGGCAGCCTGGCCCGCTTCCAGCTCCGGCTTCAGGTTCATGGTGCCAAACAGGGAAGGGTTCACCTGCGACATCTTGGTGGAGGCAGAAAGGTGGAGAGAGAGAGAGAGAGAGAGAGAGCCAGCCGCGTGGTTAGCTGAGCGTGTTCACATAATGGGAAAGCGCGAAAGCTAACTCGCACACACACACCACGCACACACAAACATGCGCGCAAATGTTTTTTGGCGAGGCAAAAAAGCGCAGCCAGATTTACAAACATCCAGGCTTTTGCTTGAGTGCGGGCCAAGAGTGTTTGCCAGGCGTCCTCTGGGACCAACTATTAACCCTTTTATGTGACGCCGAGGCCTCCAATCAACACACCTCCCCCCTCCACACACACACACACACACACCACCACCACCACCACTAGCAAACAGTCGGACAACGAGCTCCTCAGGCGCCGCCGGCTTGGAGGAGAGAATCTCTGAGCTCTGGTGGAGGTTAACTGGAAGAGGCACGCTGGCAAAGAGCGCTGGGGGGAGGGGTGCTGGGGGGTGCTGGGGGGTGCTGGGAGGTGTTGGGAGGTGTTGGGAGGTGTTGCGGGCGAGAAATATAAAGATCCGTCACGGCGCCATCAGTGCGATGGAAACCACCCGCCGCATTTGTATCACTCAGATAAGATTTACGACGAAGACAATGTCCCTTTTAATCTTCACCCCCGCCAAAATAATAATAAAAAAAAAACACATTTAAATTTTCATACACATTGGCCTTGGTAAAAAATGACGCCGCGCCTTTCTCGTCTTTTTTTTTTTTTTTCTCCGCCGACTTTTTAATCAAATAATTTACAAACTCTATAAATAAATGTGGAGCGGGGCAGTCGGCAGTCGGGCGGGCGGGGGGGAGGAAAAAAAAGTAGAAAGGAGGAGGACAAAAAAATGTACGGTGAGTTCAAAACAGCTCATCAAAAAACAAACATCTCCATATATCTGGCGTGGCAGCCGGCTACTGCTTCATTATATTAATTTGTGAGAGGTGCGGTGAAAATTACGCGGTATGAAAAATGGCTGGAAAATTTAAATGATACAAACTCATCTTATTAGTGGTGAAACATTAAAAAACAAACAGGCCCCTCCGTGTGCCGCTAATTTGTCTGGGGATGAAAGGAGCTTGATGGATGGATCTTACCTTATTCATAAGCGAGGATAAAAGAGATGTATTCCCTGGTACGGGGTGTCCGTTTGATTCATTACTGGAACAAGGAAAATGAACAATGTTTAGCCAAGATTTGCATGAGAACAGTAAATATTACTATTTATCACGGAAGGTGCGCCGGCGTAATGAAGAAGAAAAATGCTGTCTTCCTGAGAAATAAGAGCTCCTCGGAGCGGCAGAGGAAAGTGGAGCTGAGAGCTTGAGCAAATATCCGCCTCTTGCCAAATGAAGATGGACAGTTTGCCTCCGCACTGTAAACATTTAGCAGTGCGAGTGTGTGAACTGTGTTCACACTGAGAAACGGGGCTAAAATCAAGTGTTTTATTCACTCGAAAGAGGCAAAAAATAGACGCAGCGCAAGTGGTGTGATTAGCAGGCTAGCTAACGTTAGAATCTGCTACCGAGCTAATGCGCTCGTAGCGACGGCAGCACCTTTAATCCAGAAATGATTGTCGTGCTGTGTGGTTGTTTGATATTGTTTTTATAATGTCGCCTTTATCATCTGCTTTCAACTCAACATTTCTTTTTTTTTTGTTCAACTTTGTGAAAACTTGAGGCCTTCAGGCTGCCCAGTACCTGTGGTCTTTCTTGCTCAGGTCCAGGCTGTGCTCCTGTGTGGGGTCCTGGCCTCCACCAGTGGTGGGGTCCACCGGCTCCTGCTTCACTTGAACCAGACTGAACTGGCTGGCTGTGGACTGCTGCCCGTTGCCTGAAGAGCGCGATGTGGGGGGGGGAGAGAGAGAGAGAGAGAGAGAGAGAGAGAGAGAGAGAGAGAGAGAGAGAGAGAGAGAGAGATGAAAACAAAGTTATTGTTGGTCAGCATTATTAGCCAATGACGAGATCTAATCTGACTTCTGTCCTGGCCCGAACAGAATACTGGGAGTGATAATTATTGTGGAATGATGTCAGGCCGTCAAGCCTCTTACACAGTGATTGAGAGGCGGCAGATATGAGGGGAAAAGGCTCCTTTTTCTCCAGCACTTGTCACAACTCATTTGCCCGCCTGCCTCTTAACTGGTCATTAGGCGAGATGCTAATGCTGAGGGAAAGTGGCAGTCTCAGATTGGCCAACCCCCACCCCCCCACCTACCCCCGCCCCACCCTTAGTCCCAGCAGCCCCCCCTTTCCCACCTTCCTGGGCTCCTCGTTGGCCTGACAACTGGCGGCTAGCCGCCACTCAGCGTACCCACGAGGAACTTGGGAGGTGGGGGGGGAGGGGAGGGGGCGCACACGTCGGTCAGATTGGAGCTGACAGCCAATCAGATTGGTTCAAATAGCGTGACCCCTCCATCGGATAGGTATTCGGCGGGAATGCTGCGAGACGGACGAAGTGGAGATTGGTGGATGGAGGGGGTGGGGTGGTGGGGTGTTTCATGCTGACAGGAAGGTGAAACCCCTCCCGCCCTCACCCCTGGGTCCCCCGAGGGACTGAAATATTAATCTGGCCTCAGGCTATGAAGAGAAAGCCGGACGATAAGTAGGCTTTTATTTTTTATTTAGTTCCTTTTTTTCAAAAAAAAACCCAAAACAAAACTCGCCACTCTCGGGGGGTGGGAGGGGGGACGGACCCCTGGACTGAGGAGCCCCTGGCGGCGCCGATTGGTTTGGGTGAGGGATCTGTTGTTTGAGGAGCAGTGGGGGCACTGAGGGATAGTGACAGGCAAGGTCATGGGCAGCCAAGTGTGCGCCCTTGGCTGGTGAGGAGGTGACGCTGTGTGGGGTTTTTCTTTTCCTCGCTGGGGAGGAAAAGAAAAACACCAGAGCAGTAAAGGGGGTAAAACCGAGCTGACCCCCCCCCCCTTGCCACAAGATGACCCAGAGACACATCAGTGCGAATAGGAGTGGAAAAGACAGTCTTTGGCCCCGTCAGCTGAAAGCCAGGAGACGGAGGGGGTGGGGGTGGGGTGTGAGGGGGGGATTGTCACTGTCACTTTTGTTTGACAATGGCCGAGGTCGCAGGGGCTCAAGGCGGGGTCGAGAGGCGGGGCCGAAGGAAAAGCAGCAGCAGCCGAGCCGCTTCTGCGTTGAGGTCGGTCGGTGGGTCGGTTCCGAGCCCCCCTCAGCGGCCCCCCCGCCCCCGCCCCAAAAAAAAAAAACAAAACAAAAAAAACAGCAGCATTGCGGCGACCAGACGGACCAGGGCCTGTCGTCGCCAATTAAATCAGCATCGCCGCCAAACGACAGCGCGTTACATCATCAGACGCCACTCGTCCCTCTCTCGGCAGTCGAGAGCTGGATTACGGCGCTCGAGCCCCTCGCGTCACAAGCACATTTCTCCCGCTTTCGCCGAGAGAAGCGAACGGCAGACGAGTCGGACTCAGAGCTGCTTCTTCTTCTTCTTCTTCTCTTCTGGAAATTATCCAGGAATAATGCATCACCATGTAATTACTGGGAGGGGGGGGGCGGAGGGGGAGGGGGGGGTAAGATACGGGAGGCTCGCGGAAGATCATTTGTACTGTGTGTCTAATTAGTAAACCCTTCAGATGCTCGAATCTCTGAGAAAAAAAAAGCAAAAGGAGAAGAAGAAGAAGAAGAAGAAGAAGAAGAAGAAAAAGGCACGGCGCGCAACGCCAATATATAAATAAAATAATGCTGAAAGCAGAAACTCGAGCTTTTCACCACAACACAGATGAAGTTTCACACCCCCCCCTGCCCCCCCGCCCCCGCAGAAAAAGAAAATAAAAACTGAGAGAAATAGCCACAGCAACTGTGACTTTTTCTCACACCTTTTTTTTTTTTTCGACAGAGAAGCACAAAACCACTTCCTCCTGATTTTAGCCCCCAAATGTCCTGTTCACACATTCTCACATACAAATATGAGAAGCTAAACCGTAGCGCGGCGCCTCGTTCCTGCTTGAGAACTGAACTTTCCGCCGCCGAGTACGTGATTGAGACCTGGGAGGACGGGTGGGTGGGGGCTGGGGGGTTGTCATCCTGACGCGCAGGCTCCGGGTGAGACGACGGGGAGGGGAGGTGAAGGTGCCATCTGCAGAGCCCCCCCCTCCCTCCACCTCCTCCCCCCTGGTGTTCTGGGCCCACTACCTGCTGGAGGCCCAGAGGTGGAGCTCCGCCTGACAGCCCGGCCCGGGGCTCAGCTGCGGGGAAACACCGGCAGGAATTGTAATCGTTCCCCATCCCCAACATCCGGAGACCCCCCCTCAACCTCTTGCAGCTCCTGCTTGCCATCCGAACTGCACCTGCTCAGCCCTCCCCCCCCCCTTTCTTTACGCAAATCGCAAGACTGTGCACAGCGGTGCCGCATTATCAATTTAATGCTTTAACTTCATCATTTTTTCTGTCTTTCTTTCACAGTCTTTGTTTGGAGGCCTGTGGTAAACAAAGACGAGGCAATTACCTCCCAAATTTGTGTGAATCGTGCTTCATGCTAAACAGATGCAGGCGTGTTTTTTTATAATTTTTTTTCGTGAGGATTGACATCTTTCTGGAAATTAAAAAAAAAAAAAAAAAAAAAAAAAGCGCGTCCTTGCTGATGCGTACAGCCGTGTCTGACTTCTTGTATCAGTTAAAAAAAAAAAAAAAAAGTGTCTTTCTCAGCTCTGGTGCATTGAGTCATTTCTGGCTGAGTGAATTCTGTTTTTTTATCAGTTTGCACAGAGGGCAGGAAAAAAAAGTTTTTTTTTTTTTTTTGGTTTTTTTTTAGTTCTTGCAATTTCTGAACTTAATTTCATTCCACCTCCATTTGCCTGGAACGGCGCACGCGAAGATAAGAGAGCAATGATGAGGAAACATGTTCGACACAAGCCCCGGGAGCCCCTAGTCGGAACATCATAAGAGACTTTTACAGGCTCTACTCTCCCCTGTCAGCGCATTTATCTCCAAATGGATTGTGGGTATCTGACAAACGATCAACACAATAACAAGCCCAGAGCAGAGCAGCCGGCCTGCGGCAGGTCCCTCACAGCCCCTGGAAGCGGCACTTTCTCTGCCTGCTCTCCTCACCGTGGGATAGTGATAGGAGTGACCTCTGAGTGCACTGTTTCCTCTATGGCTCTGCTCCACACTCACACACACACACTCACACACACACACACACACACACACACACACACACACACATAGCAGAAAAGGATGTGGCTTGTATTTTACATTCTTAAAGGGTCACTGCAAGTCATATCACGGCTGTTGTTGTTTTTTTGGTTTTTTTCCCTGGGAAATTTTCAGTCGACGAGTTGTGACATTTTTTCTCTTCGATCAAGAGAAACAAACTGACTTGTTTGACTGGAAATGAGCGTTCTGGGTTTCATTTCAGTCATCAGCCGAATATTGAAAAGTTAATATTTTTCCCACATTAAAGATCCACCTTAGACCTGTTTTCAGGTCTTTATTTGATTCTTCCAAAAACTCAGTGGGTGGAATGAGCTGCCTGCCCAGAAGTGGTGTCAAAGTCTTTACAAGATGTAAAAGATGGACTTTTTGACGGGCTAGACTTCTATGATTGGCTCCTTAAAGGCATTTTTTTCATAATAAGACAAAAACATCTATTTTCTTGTCTGTGGTTGTGACTCACCTATATCGGGGTTGTGTGACGGCTTGAGGGCGGCGGCCGCCAGCCGGGCCATCATGGGCGATATCAGGCCTTTGCTGGCCGAGATCTTGTCCATGATGGAGGAGGTGGTGAAGGAGGTCGGGGTGGAGGCCGCGGCTCTGTCCGTCCCGCCGCCGCCTTGGCTCAGCGAGTCGGTGGACATGGAGTGGGTGCCGGAGGACACGGCCGCCATCAGGCGGCGGCGGCGGGCGGCGGCAGTGGCGGCGGCAGCGGTAGTCGGGGGCGGCTGCAGCGGCAGCCTGGGCATGAGCGGGAAGAAGGGGTTGGTGCCGGCCAGGGCGCTGTTGGACAGAGCCAGGGCCACCGGCATGTTGCTGGGCAGCGCCTGGGACAGCAGGCTGGACATCCGCTGGCTGGCGGCGGACAGCGCGGCCGGCGCCTTGCCCAGGCCCGGCGTGGTGGTGGCGGAGGAGCAGGACGAGGACGAGGAGGAGCAGATGGAGACGGCGGTGGTGGGCGTGGCCAGCAGGTGCGGCGGCCCGGCCACGCCGGCCGACTGCTGGGCGGTGGGCGAGGCGCTCAGGCTGGAGTTCTTGCTGCTCATGGTGGAGAAGTCCACCAGGTCGTCGTTGCTGGACTCCTCCGGCTCGTCCTTGGGCGGCAGGAAGGCGGAGGAGAGGCCCAGCACGCCCGAGGAGCGGATGTGGCGGCGCTCGTGCTTGCGCTTGTGCGAGGTCATCTGGCTGGTGGAGGTGAAGGTGAAGCCGCAGCCCGAGCGGATGCAGTGGAAGTGGTTGGTGGCCTTGCTGTAGACGCAGCCCTCGTACTTGCACTCCTCGTACTTGTAGAACTTCTTGAAGCCGTCCTTGGCGTAGGCGTCGTCCTTGATGTGATAGCTCTTGTGCTTCTCGATGTCACACTTGTTCTTGAAGGTGAAGGTGCAGCCGGGACGCCTGCGAAGGAGACGGGAATGACGAGGGAAGCTCGCGGTCAGCTGGGACGGCTGGTGTGTTGGGAGTCATTATGGAGAGCCGCGGTGAGGAGCTCACGGACGGTTTGCTCTCTGCACGTTTACGGGGTGGAGCTTGAATCAGACCGTGAGGGTCAACAGATTATTGTTTCGTTTTTTATTTAACCTTTATTCACCCTGGCAAGCAATAAGCCACAGAATCTTAATTACAAATGCATTGGCGTCAACACATTTTGCCTTTAGTTGCAAGGTTTGCCTTCTATTGCGCAGCTGCAAGGCGCGCTCGCTAGTCGCTTCTCAGAATGAGAGCTTCGCCAGAAACGCACTGTTTGCCCCTCAGTGTTTTTGTTTCGTCGACTTTATTACCAAAGACATGTGAAACCACGACGTCCTAAAAATACAGAGACGCACGAAAGCCGGATGCGATCCCTGCTCGTGGCGTCTTGCGCGCTAGCAGGCCGGACGGCGCTGGTCACCTGCAGTGGAAGTGCGTGGTCTTCTGGCCGTAGAACTGGCAGCCCACCGTGCCGCAGTCCTCGGTGGCGCGGAACCTCTGGAAGCCGTCGTTGATCAGCTGCGCGTTCTTCTTGTGGAAGTTCTCGTGGGTCATGACGTCGGAGGTGCTGGTGTACACCTTGCTGCAGCCCACCTGCAGCAGAGCGGCGAGCGGAGAGCGGCGGCGTAAGTCGACAGGCAGAAACTCAGGCGGCCCGCCGGCACATACGAGGGTTTCGGTTTTGGTAAAAAGGCTTTTTCTGTAAAAGCGCACTTAAAAAAAAGAAAGAAAAAAAAGAACAAAAAAAAAAGTGATCTCTCAACGCGGCCTGCGTAGAGACGGGAGCTGTGTGTGGTTAACAAAAATGCTTGTGGCCTAGAAATGGGTGGAAGAAAGTTGTTTTTTCACACGTTCACCAATTATCGTGCGGTACAGCGCAGCGGAGCAGTTTCGCCTCTGAGCTCAAGGATTGGAAATAGTCTTGTCATTGTGACAACTGGAAAAAAAAAAATCAAAAGAGAAAAAAAGGCAAGTGAAAGACGCGGTGGTCACAGCAGGCAGGTCGGCTTGACGCACCTCGTGGCAACTCTTGTAGAAAATGAAATTCGCTTTTGGCTGCGTGACGCCAGAGACGCCGCAGACTTACTGTAACTCTGAGAGAGAATGCTGGCGGTGGTGTGTGTGTGTGTGTGTGTGTGAGGACAGGAGAAAGATGACTGTGTGGCTCTTTAGTTTGAAAAAAGCTCCTCTGGTGTCGTCGGAGCCAACAGAGCCGAAGGGGAAAGAACGGCTAATGTTTGAATTAAAAGCAGCGAGTGTATATCACCGCTGGCACTTTTCAGCCACACAAAGCGGGCAACTTCTCCATATTGAGTCAAACAATGAAAAAAATGCCACTCTGTTTTTTTCCCCCCTCCTCCTTCTTTAAATCATGAGGGCCGATGCCAACGTCTGCAGGTTCTCAGCCGCCTGTTAAAACAAGGGCTGAAACGTCCTAATAACAATCACACTGTTAGAGGCGCTTTAGAGGAGAATATATCTCGGTGCCGGCCTGCCAGCGGCGGTGACACGGTGAAAAAGAGCAGACGTGAGGAAAAAATTAAACAAATCCAGAGGGGGGAAGAATCGTCCTCAACGGGCCGCTTGGTGTTAAAAGATGAAAAATGTGCAGTTTATATAAACACCTAACCGAATTTTCAGCCACGCCAATTAAGGAGCGAGAGAGCGGGGCCTGGGGGGGGGGGGGGGGGAACAGGGCGGCCTGACGTGGTTTTCAACCTGATAGGTTTTTTTTCTTAAAGCTTTCTTTTATTTAAACTGGGCCGCGTTTCGCTAACTGCTAGCGGAGAGAAAATAAAGCAAGTGTGGTTACACCCCGGTGGGGCGAAGACAGTTTAGCACCTTTTCTACTTGTATATTTTGCTTTGTTGCACCAGGCTGCTCTTGCAACAGTGTGACAGATTTGAAAAAGAGAGGGAAAAAAAATGACTGAGGGCTGTGAAACGGAGCCGAAGCAAAGACTCTGATTGAGGGGAGTGTGCGCGGACCCCCGACATTCAAGTGATAAGGAAGTCGTGGGCAGAGCATCTTTCCACTTTGCTGGCACCTCTTTTGGTGTGTGTGTGTGTGTGTGTGTGTGTGTGTGTGTGTGTGTGTGTGTGTGTGTGTGTGTGTGTCAGCAAGCCCTCCCCTACCTGCATGCAGTGGTAATGGGTGCTTTTTCCGTTGAGGTGGCAGCCGTGGTAGTAGACGCTGCAGTCGTCCAGGGGGCTGAAGCGCATGAAGCCGTGCTGCAGGGAGTTGTCCCGCTTCTTGTGCATGTTGTAGTGCCTGATCACATCCTGCTTGCTGGTGAACCTCTGGAGACAAGCGAGAAAGGGGGGCAGCGGGTGAGGGCGGCGGCGGCGGTCACAGAGTCGGCGACGCGCCACGGAGGCCTCTGCGGGTTATTGATTCACTCCGCTTCAAAGTCTCAAAGTCGTGGCAGCGAAACACAAGGAAGCGCTGGGAATGACGAGCAGCGTCCACGTGGAACGCAGCGTCGCGCTACCTGCCAAAATTGTGTTGTTGTTTTTTTCCATTTCTTTCTTTTATTTCAATTAAGACGACTCAATTGACATGCAAGATCACAGTCGTGATGTTTTAGGCTCCGGGAAAAAAAAAAAAGTAAGTACGAAAAAAAAAAAACGATGTTCCGTGCAGATGGTTTCCACGGCGCGCACTGGGGAAAACAGAAGACAACCGGAGACAAACAAACAAACTAGCCAACCAAAAAACGTTTTCCCTTTCAATTCGCCGAGATATCATTCTGTTTTTAATTAAAGCATTAACACTTTTTTTTTTTTTTTGCGGCGAAGGCTTCGCCCATAATGATGAGTGAATATGCAAAGAGAACCGCCCTCTTAAAACAACTAAATATTGAATAAACAAACGGAAGAGGGGAGAGAGAGAGAGAGAGAAAAATAGGCGCCCGCTCCCAGGAATCAAGAGCGGAAAAAAAAGAAAAAAAAGAACTGAGAAAACAGAAAAGTCTCTCCGCTGGGAGCCGCAGCAACCAAATCTGCTGTAATTGAGCTTAAGCTGATGTTACAGAGAGTGAAACGGGAGAAGCCCGAATCAATGAGACAGTTCTGTCTGCAATCCGTGTTTATCTCCGCTTGAGGGGGAAGAAAAACATCAGAAAGCGCTATTCTAAAAAGCAACTAATTACTGTACAAAGTAGGGTAATTGCTTTGTGTCATGTGTTCCACTTGCGCACACGCCGGAAAAAAAAAAAAAAAAAAGAAAAATAGCTGAGATCTCACCCAGCTGTTCATTCCTCTCTCCTGGCTTGTTTCCCACTGCATATTTAGATATTAAAAAATAAAAAATAAATAAACGTACGCGGGGGCAAAACACTTTGCCGGGAATTTTAATCTAATTGATGAATGAGTCGAATTTGCAGCTTTCGGAATTATTCTCCTGAAATTTCACCTGCTTCCTGCCATCCGGGCGGTGAGTGATGACCGGAAAAAAAGGTGAACTGTGGTCACCGTACATTCGATCCATCACGCCAATCCAAAATAGGCCCGAGGATCGGGGAGAGAGAGGGAGCGGGCGAGCGAGGGAGGGAGGAGAGAGAGAGAGAGAGAGAGAGAGAGAGAGAGAGCTGACCGGGAGAAAGATCTCATTTTCAGCGGCGTGGCGACGGAGGTTGGGAGCCACTCGCGACATTTATTTTAGGATTCCCACCAGTGTGGCGAGATGCAGACTGTCGCTGGTGCACAGGCCCATGAAAGGAGAAGGTGAGGACTCAGCCAATGGGCCCCAGGCTGGCACCGCCGGGATAATATTCCAGGAGAGTGTGTCATGTAACATTTCATGAGTTATCGCTCCGAAAGGGAGCCGCGCTCGTCAGCTCACGCCTTTTTTTTTTTCCCCTTTCGCGGGGTATTGACATCTTTGGGAGTTTTGGGCTTCCAGTGCGTGTCCGCCTCGTCCACGCTGGGCGCAGAAATGTGGACCCGAGCGTGCAAATTGCCGCGATAACCTGAACCGACGCTCTAAATAACGACGGCAGATGATTTTTCCCCCTCCGCGTTCGACGGCGTCAGACGCTCAGACGGCAACTCGTGCAGAAAATGAAAGCCGGAGGATCCGCCATGCTCTACCCCCACCACCCCACCGCCGCCTCGACACAAACAATATTTATCAGGCGGTAATCTCCCCTGATCGGGAGCAGACACAGGAGATTACGGCTGAAGATGGCTTCATTCTCGGAGAAAAAGAAAAAAAAAATTGTCTCGGGGAAAGGAAGGAAAACAAAAACAGCGGTTCTGGCTTTGTGAGAACCGCTCACAAAGCCGTCTCTCTCAGGCCATATGCTGCGGAAAAACACGGTGCCGCCGCTGCCGAATCCGCTCTGGGTTTTTCTACCCTTCCTCTCCTTCCCCGCGCCGTACACGGCAGCTCCTGGGAGCAGGACAAGATTAATAACATGAGAGGGGGATTAAAGGCAGGCCCCCAGTCGGTGGCAGATGTCTTTTGGAGGCGGAACACATAGATCCAGCCATATTTCAAGCATATTTATAATTAACCCCTGTGATAAAAGGCCAACTGTCACCGACCAACTGCGCCTGGAAGACGCCTGGCGAAGAAGGAGGAGGAGGAGGAGCGAAGAAAAAGCCGAGCGGATGTAGACAGTGGGCTGGCGGTGGTGGTTGGGGGGGTGGTGGTTGGGGTGGTGGTGGTGGTGGTGGTGGGGGGGGGGATGATAAAACCAAAAGGTCGAAAACTTTTCATGAGCAGAGAATCAAAAGTGGCTGGGCGTGGCCAGAGAAACATGACACAATGGCGTGTTTGTACATCTGTCGCTGGCTTTGTCCACAGAAAAGTCCCTTTGAGACCCGGAACTGCGTTTGAACTCTTAAAGGTGCCGTGTTTTGCCAATATTTTTGTTTCAATGTAATACGCAAAAAAAACATACACAATTTACCTCTTTTTCTGCTGAACTGTTCAATATGTTTGTTGTAAAAAAAAACATTTCTGGAAATCAACCCTTCATGATGTCACAAAGGGAGCTCTGTGATAACTCTGCTAAACTTGCTCCTACTGTGCTTTACGGCCTCCTTATCCCCTCCAAACACGAGGAAGGCCTAACAAAGCACCAGTTTTAGCTGGCGAGTGAGCGAGTCAGTTAAGACTGACTGCAAACAGAGGGCTAAGGATGCCATTTCTTTCAGCAATCTAGAGGCTTTTTCTTTTTTCTTTAGACAAATAATCAGGCGAGGCCGCTCCACTGAAGTCCAGTGGTGGTGGTGAAGGTGCTGGCGCTCACCTGGTAGTTGCACTCGGGGTCCATGCAGTGGTAATGCTCTCGGTACTGGTAGGCACAGTGCACGTGTCCACAGTGCTGACTTCCAGAGAACCTAAAGGGTGGAAATATTTTCAAAAATAAAATAAAATAAAACAGCGCTGCAGAAAACACTTTCAACAATTACACATTCCGACAGCCGCCCGGCGCACTGAATTAAAACCAACATCAAGCGATGCGGGAAACACATCAGAGCTTATCGCGCGCGGAACAGTCGGCGGGATGAAAAAGCTCAATGATGAAGCGGCACGGAAAAGATGTTAAAGAGTGATTCAGAAATAATCAACGGCAAATCAGGGGCGATTAGCGAGGGGGGGGGGCATAATTTGAGGTTCGGGGGGGAGGAGGAGGAGGAGCGGCAATACAAAAAAAAAAAAAAAAAAGGGAAAAAAAACCAGGTGAAAGGCGTTTTCAAAGGCGTCGAGCTCGCCGGCCTCACCTTCAAAGTGGCGCCGCTCGCTCACTCGCTCGCTCGCTCGCACCTCGGCAGAAAAACCTTGGAAGCGACTCGTGGTTTTCCACGCCGCCGCGGCAATTTACCCGTCTGTCACACCAATTCCAGCACGAATTAGCTCCATTTATTTCCAAAGCAGCCGTAAGAGACACTTATTACACTGAAACCCCCTTTCCCTCGACACGCATACATAAAACCCACTCAAGGAGCGGGGGGGCTGGAGGTGGAGGGGGGGGGGGTAGGGGGGCTCCACGACTACTTTATTCCTCCAGCATGAGCGAAAAAAAAAGAAAAAAAAGAGCCCTTGTCGAATCAATGGCGAGTTCTTTCAGGTTAACCACATTTTACTCTGGCGGGATGAGGGGGGTCAGGCGTCCCGAGACGTCCCGTCTCCCGTATTAACCCCCCCTAGCGCCCCCTCTGGCTTCCCGTCTGGAGTCAGACCAAGAAGGAAAAAAAGAACAGGGACTTCCTGCCGCGAGGTGAGGCCTCCGCCGCAGCCGGCGCCGCAGCGACGATTGTTAAAATCCTCCAATTACCAGCGAAAACACACAAATAAACATTTGCACTGCCGCTGCCAAGGACTCCATCTGCTAGCGGCGAGCGGAGCGGCGGCTGGGGGTGCTGGTGGTGCTGGTGGTGTGTGTTTGGTGGGGGGAGTGACAGGTCTGAACGATTCTTTTCTTTCTCCCATCCTCTCCTCTTTTGCGTTTTTCCCGCTCGTTAGGATTATCCCAGGGCTGCGTTTACAGATCACTTTGCCGAGTTCATTAAGCTAATTGAACGGCACATCCACCACTCTTTCTTAAGTTGGCTCTGCCTGCCTCTCTGTCTCTGTGTGTGTGTGTCTTGAGGATGGTGATGAGGTAGAGGCGGGGCCGGGTGTGTGTGTGTGTGTGTGGGGATACATAAGAATTGTACACACACACACACACACACACACCATAAAGACCATTAGTGTTTCTCTCTGCTCGTCTTCCGCATGCAAACGCACGTTTACACCGATGAAGGCACAAAGACCCCCCCCACCCCCCCACCCCACCCTCCTCCGATCCCTCCCCTCACCTCACCCGCCCCCCCCACCCCCCGACCCCGGGAGAGCGCGGCGGGCCCACCCCTCAGCTCGCTGCCCCATATCACTTTGCCTCTGGACAATTCCCACTTGCCGCGTCAGGGGCCCTAATGGGCCGCTGCTATTGGGCTGCAAGATTAAATATTAATGTTGCCGCCGTACAGAGATTGCGGCGCATCTCCGGTTACAACAGAGGCCCCCGGCATGATCAAAGTGCCGGAGCGGCGTTAGCAGAGGGGAGGGAGGAGGAGGAGGGGAGGAAAAAAAAAAACAGAAAAAAACTACGACTGAGTCGCGGCTCTTTAAAACATTAGACTGCAAACTTTCTTCCTTTTTTTTTTTTTCCCTTTCCTTCTCCCCTTATTTTACATGAACGTGAGCTCCGGGTACAAGGCGGCTATTAGCGCGCACTCATCTCGCCCTCCCCCCTCTGCTTCTGCCTCCCCTCCCGGTGCTACATTTGCCCTTTTTATGAGCCTTCCTCTTCCACCCCACCCCCCCCCCCGCTCCTCCCCTCCTCTTCCCCACCTCTCCTTTTCTACCCTTTCTCTTTCCACCCCTCCCAAGCCCAACACGGAAATTGAAACTGTATCTGGGCTTATCTGCAGCCTCCCCGTGCATCAACTGCCGAGATGTTTAGACAAATTTTATGCATTATGCAGCGCAAATATCAAAACAGTTCTTGGCAGTGCCAGCAGAAGCCTCATTAAAAATTCCTTAATTAAATCTTCTTGCAAAATGTAATCAGTCCAAGGAAGGGGTTTTGTGTGTGTGTGTGTGTGTGTGTGTGTGTAGGATGACGCGTGTGTGCGTACGCCTGTGTGTGTGTGTCAGTGCCAAGGCTTTGATTTGTGCCCTTCATGTTATGGCTTGGAGAAGTAATCATTAACGCCAAAGCCACTTTGGCTTTTCAAATGCTGCCTTTTTTTTTTTTCTTCTCCTCTCTTTTTAAAATGGAATAAACAAACAAGTGATAATCACCTTTCTAGTGTCGGCGCAAAATGAATCCAGAATGGGGGGCACAATGTTCCGCGTCCATTGAAAGGCGAGACGCCCCCCCCATCCCTCTCCCCCTGATGTTTTTGTCTTTGTTGGTGTGAATGAGTGACTTTTTAGATCAGTGGCTCTCCGCCGTGTTCGGCGGTGAGAAGGCAGAACTCAGGGGGGAACCTGGCCCGAGCTGATATCCCTCCCGTAACAAGAGGCTCTTGGGCACGTTTGAAAGTTGTTTGGTTCCAGTTGTTTAGCACTTTGACTGGGTTGCACGAGCGCTGGTGTTCAGCACAGCAACACTGGAGCTGTCGGCCTGACGCAGGTTGTCTTTGGACTCTAGCAGCCACTACATAAAGCAGGGGCTTAGTATTTTAAGGGCCCAAACACAATTGTACAAAAAGAGTTAATCTCCATTGTTTTTCTGTCTGGTTGTGGGCGCTGAGTGATCTGCATACCTGGCAATATATTTCTGATAGACGTTGACGTCATCGCTGGGAGGTTTATCTGGTGGCACGCCATTCCTAAAGCAAAGAAAATCACAAAGGATCCGGGATTAATAGTGAGGCCTGCCAGCCTGCCTCTTTCTTCCCTTTTCTTAACAACAAACTGGCACATTATTTGCTTATGAACCGCTCCCAAAAACTTTGGACCATCAATGTACATTTTCCTGTGGCGTAGCAGCGTTTCCACGCGCACTGGATCGGGGGCTTTGATGCATGTTCTCCGCGGCCAATCAGAGGCAGGAGGCGCAGGAGCGTGCGGGACATTAATCTTTCATGGGGGTATTTTGGTGAGTGCTCTTACGCAAATGGGCAAATGGAAGAAAAGCTCCGAATTGGTCTTTTCTAATGAGCTCCGAGGATCCTTCCTGCCTTTCACGCGCCCGTCAGCTCTTTGCTGAGATCAGTTCGGATTCAGGCAAAAAACGAGATGACTCCAGGGCAAATGAGTTCATGCTGTTTCCAACGCGTTCAAAGCTGCTGCTGTCGCTAGCGGTAGCCGCGACACTTGGCTAGTTCCTACGTGTTGCCTTACAGATTTGGCATTTAGCCCCGTGTGAGCAAATTTGCATGAGGGCTGACCAGAGGTCAATCCGGCCTGGAGTGCACGATGCGCCACTTGACATTCTCCCAAACAGCCTTTTTCTCCTCCCAGACTCGACCGGTTAGCCTAGCTCGTAGCGCCTCATGGCGCCACGCCGGGCCGAAGCCCTGGGGGGGGAGAGACGGCTGCCTCGGGGCTGAGCTCCGGGAATCTGTGCCTTTGATATGTCCCGACTAACTAGAGACGAGGTCAGAGCCAATCAAACGGACGGTAGTGCACAAGACAGTAAGTCTGGCTCCCCAAACCCCTCGTTTGCCTCCTTCAAAGTGCACTCGTCAGGCGGTGTGCAGTCGGCCCCTGCGCCTCCCCGCGAGCTTCGCCGTGGCTCCAAAGTAATTAAAGGGAGAGTTGTTACACCCTAGCCAAACTAAAGAAGCCAGTCACTTTGCGATGACTGTGCTAAATCAGTCTCCACGGTGTGCTACGGCGAGTAAACACTCGGTGTGCCTTCGCAACTCATCACCGAGTGGATCTATTGGGCGCCATGCACTGGTTCACACTGCACTCCTGTCGGCTTCTGTGGAGGTAGCAATTACCTTTGCGTTAAGCTAACCGACTCACAGTAGCCGTTAAGTGTATGCGAGCTTAACATTAGGTCCACGGAGCTCCACTGGAACTGGGATCTTTTCATTCCGCCCATAAACTTTAAAGTGGATTTTTAATGACAAGTTATGTAATTTATTAGCTAATTTCTTTCTTATTAAATTAACGTCTATCTCGCACAATAAATATGAGCTTCCCATATCAAACACATCTACCGTCATGCAGGCAAAGGCCCTAATTTGTGGCTCTGCTGTCCAGAACTTTTTCTTCTTCTTTTATTTAACTTTTAAGGCCCAAGTTTTGTGAGTAGCTGATGATCAGAGAGCATATTTTCAACAATTCTAAGTGGTCTTTCCAAGTGAACCAGCTCTTCATGTAAAACTCATTTTAATTGTTACATAACAACAGCCCTTAAATTCTGATTTAAATTTTATATATATATATATATATATGTATATAATTTGGTAAAAATATGATAAATCTGTGCCTACGTTTTTTGGGGATGTTGAGTTTTTTTTTTTGGTTTGTGCAAATCTTGGACTGTGGAGATACTCACTTAACGGAGGACACGGTGCCGGTGGTGATGGAGTCAGTCTTGGAGAAGCTGGACTTCAGGTAGTCAGTGGTGTTGAAGCTTATTTGTCCTGTCTGGTCCATGGTGAGTCCCGGGGCGATGCTGGCCCCTGCTGCGCCTCCAGCGGGGACGCCAGGAACCCCGGGGTTGCCCGGCGCGCTGGCCAGGACGTTGGGCATCAGCGAGGCCTCGGGATTCCCGGGCATCAGCTTCTGGATGGTTCTGACGTCGTACTTGGAGGGGCGGCCCACTTTTCCAGTCTTGAAGGCGATGGCTCCGCCCATGTCGGGGTTCCCCTCGCCGGGCTTGAAGAGGTGGAGGAACTTGACGTTCTCCAAGTCGTACTTGGACGGGCGCTTATAGTTGCTGCCGTTCTGCTGCAGACTCTCGCCCATCTTCAGCTTCTGGATGAAGAAGTCGTACTTGGAGGCTCGCGAGGCCATGTTCTGGATGTGGGAGGGGTTGGCCGGCTGGGAGGGGCCCAGCTGAGGTCCACCCGCCGATTTGTGGTCCAGGGCGGTGGGGTATATCTGCGCCTCGGAGCTCGGGAGGCCCCCGGAGGTCTGCAGCATGGTGGCGCTAGTGTCTTGGGTCAGTTTTGAGTTGAGGTCGTCTGGTTTGGGCCAGGGCAGCGTCTCCCCGGCCTTCAGCTTGCGGATGTACTCTTCGTACTTGGAGAAGCGGGCGCGCCGCGAGGCCTCCTCGCTGAGGGATGAGGCGTCTGAGGTAGCGGCTTTCAGCTTCTCAAAGCTGATCTTCTTGGTCAGCTCATCCCTTACCTGCTGGTCGTCGTAGCCGAACATTCCCAGGAATTCGTTCATGGTGTTGGCTGCATAGTCTCGCAGGATGGACGCCTCTCCTGCACGGAGAAGACGAGGACAAAAAAAACAAAAAAAAAAACATGCGAAGGTGAGGTTTTTGAAAGCAAAAAAATGGCTTTGAGGGTTTTCGAGAGCTTTTCTGACACTTTGGTCGCCAGAGTCTGACATTTACCGGCGCCGCGGCTCTCAGTCACCGCACTAAATGGCTTCGCGCCGCTTTGTATCGACAGGTGCTCGGGGGACACGTGTTTCACTGGTTATGACAATTATTCATTTGTTCGGCACATACATTAGGGGAAAAAATGGTCTAATCTGGCAAATTAGTTTTGTGTTACAAATGGAAAATACACTCTGTCAGCCCGGTTAATGAAACAATTCTCCAGCACCTTTTTAGACAAACGTCCTATTAACGTTATGTTAATTAAAGACCGCTAAGCTACTGGAACTGCTGCATTATATTGTATCTATTTATCTAAACAATAAATGTTTATAATTGATGTCAGGGCTTGTTGCCTTTCAGAGCCGTGGCAGATTTAACAACAGGAAAAGTGTTTCTGCGCTGCAGTGCACCAGCATCATGTGGACACGCGCGTCTGCGTGCTGGCGCTTCTACAAACAGGCAGTCTGAGGCGATGCTCTTCCTGTTTTGTTGCACCAGAAGTCAAGAACCTGCACATTCTGCGGATGATGTACCTGAGGATACACAAAACAAGCAAACTGCCTTTCATCTTCTCTATCGAGTTGCTCGAGCACAGACACCATCATGGCTGCTGGAGCCATGGTGAGAAATTAGTTGATGTTACAATTTAAATTAAAAAAAGAAGAACATTTCAAGGTGAACATTTCTACAAGTGAATTTTGTTGAAAGTCTGTCAGATGCACAGTGTATATATTTGTCTCAAGGTTTAGCGGGAAAGTCTGCTTCTTCTTTTTTTTAACTGCAAACAAGCAAAAATAAAAAGTTGCAAAATTCCTGCAAAAAAAAGAAGATTTTTTTTAATTGAACCAGTTATTGTGTCACCTTGAAGAGACAGAGGAAAAAACAAATCTGTCCCTCCTTCCACCTTTTTACACATTTGTGAACTGAAACATCACTTTCATTTTAAGAGTCCATTAAACTGGACAACTTCCCCAAGGACATGGGCGAAATACAGTCAATGTATAGCTTAATTGCATTATACGGCGATTAATTCTGGCCCATTAACTCCTCTGCCAGGTTAGCGCAGGCGGTTGGAAAAGTGAGAGGGGGGGAGGGGGGGAAGGGAAAGCGATCCGGCCAGAAGTCGAAGTCAACGTCAACAGTCTCGTCTTCACGCGGCGGGAGAAGAGCGGGCACGCTAGCAATGTTAGCGAACGATCATTTCGCCTGAAGGCTTTTTGGCCCTCTCGGCTTCCCCTTGGCACAGCGACAGGCGGGGCGGTTCTTTAAAAGATTTCTTCAACAGCACAGATGGGCCGGCCAGAGGTACCCCACCCCCACTCTGCTGTAATTAATACACAAATATTTCTCCTCTTGTCTCAGATTTCTCACTTATTGCAAAATCAGTAGCCGTGCCCTGGTTTTCACATCCCCTGTAAAATAATCCCCAGATCTCCATCCGCAGGCCGGCCTGCAAACCCCCCTGTATCTTCTGGACGGGAGGCTCAAGATAAATTGAAGAGAGAGGATTGTAGGAAATACCTGGCCAATTTGTTACGGCTTGGTTTTTTTTCACCGAGGTCGCTCACACGGCCTGTTTACCGCTCGGGGTCGGCGCAACAATTTCTCGCTCTCCACCACCTCCGAAAAGAAACGTCCAGTTAAAATGTAATTTGGCTGAGCAGTCCTCCTCGTTTGATTTAAGTGTTGATAACCTTGGCACTTGGTTGGATTTTTTTTTTTTTTTTTACAGCCACTGTGTTTATGGGAGTATCTCAGGTTACGGTATATCACACAGCTCTAAAGTTAGTGCACGGCCATCGACTCTTATATAAGTTAGAAAATGGAACTGCGCTTAATGAGCAGGAGGAAACATCCGCAGATAAGAGCCACACTTTAAAATTCAATTGCTTTTTTTTTTGGGTGAGTGGGGGCGGGGATTTGTTTTGCAGTAACTGTCTTTAAAATATAAAAAAATGAATCACTTTTATTGGTCAGTTTGGACGGTTGATAATTATCAGAGGAATACTGGCTGTTCATATCACTGGACTGGCTGTTTTTCTGTTCAAATTCTACTTGCTGAGGATGTGTTCATCCCCCTCTCTAGAGAGGTGGGAAAAAAAGGAAAAAGCTTTGTGAGCTCATGAGCCGGGACCGTGTGACGACGAGCTATCAAGCCAAGGCAAATGATTGGACTTGAAGGGATTATGACTGGGACTGACGGCAGATAACCTTTCTGAAACACCATGTAAATGAGTTTTCTACTCCAGCCCTATCTGGCTCCCTCTAAACGATGCAATGTGACACCGTGAGGGAGACCAAGTGTAGGGGAGAGCGCTGGTTGGGCCTGGACCAGCGCAGCAACTAATGCCACCCACATTAAAAAAAAAGAAGAGAGAGCGAAAGAGAAGAAGGTGGAAAACAGAAAGGAAGAAGTTCCTCCTCCTCCTCCTCCTGCTCCTCTTTCTCCTCCTCCCTAGTTCCTGACAGACTTTCCTCTCACTGTTCCAAAACTGCTGCAGAAATAAAAAACAAAAACTCTGACACATGCACACCGGCCTTGTCTATATTTGAGGCAATTAGGCCGCATTTGCTCTCCCCAGATATGATAACAGATGAGCATTATATCTGCTTTCAGCTGACCAAACATGGCCATCGGTGTGGCACGGCGTCCCAGCACGCTGCGCTGAGAGGCCGAGGTGTCGCTGATGACAAAAGTGCACACTGGCCTTCTAAATATGGACAAATCTACATTTGGAGTCTCTCGAAAGGGTGTCAGTTTCAGAACAACACGGCACAATGTAAACCGCCGGGTCCAAACAAATGACTTAATAATAAGTGGTTTGGGTGAGAGAGAGGAAAAAAAAAAAGGGTTTTTTTTCCCTATAAAAAAAGATTCCTTTATACGGAGAAGCGAGTGGGGTGCAGTTTCTTTGAATTAGT
Source organism: Thamnaconus septentrionalis (assembly GCA_009823395.1). Taxonomy (NCBI): domain Eukaryota; kingdom Metazoa; phylum Chordata; class Actinopteri; order Tetraodontiformes; family Monacanthidae; genus Thamnaconus; species Thamnaconus septentrionalis. Next base: position 4,020,408 of record CM020512.1, read on the forward strand.
TTGTTTTGCTTTCAGTATAAATGGACAGCGGCAGCGTCTTCCTACTAATCAGGGGAGGAGAGAAAAAATAGTTGCTTACAATAAATGACATTTGCTTGAACTAATTTGACACAGGAGCGTCAGGCCTCCTTGCTGTTTGCTGGGATAATTAAGCGGGCGGCGAGCAGAGGAGGGCTTTGAAACTGCTCGAAATGAACAATAACCTTTCGCTGTGAACCCTGCAAAATGCAAATGGAAGTCCTGGTCAAGGCCGTTTGATCCGTCGCCGCTTTCATACTTTTCGCCGTTTTGTTGTCTCCCATTGACTGGGTCTCGAATGTCACATCCAAATTATCTGGGAAAAGTATTGTGGGGGTTCGGCGCTGATAGGGGATCGGCGCGATGCCTCGATGTGAGGAGTTAAATGTTTTGAAGGTCGCAGTTTCTCTCATTGATCTTGCGATGTTTGTTAATTACATTGTCACTGATGTTGTGAGAGATAATTAAGCCACTATGTTTATATGCATAATTACGTGCACTCCGCATCAGCCTTTGAAAGACAGCGGCGAGAGGGAGGCGAGGAGGGGGGAGGCGAAGCGAGGGGGGAAACGGTTTAATTGTGAGCCGAGCAGAAACGCGGCAATATAGATGCCCTAGTTACAATCAACAAAGAGCAACTCGGTGGGAGGAAAAAAAACAAAACAAAACGAAACAAAACAGTTTAAAAAAAAAAAAAAAAAAAAAACAGACTAAAGAGAAGATTTGCAAGTGATGCAGCAGAGCTCTCCTCAAACACAGCCGGCTTTGTTGCCAGATGTAAAGCAGCAGGGCGACGAGTGGAAGGAGAGCGACACCGAACAACACAACACCGCTGCATGTTTGCAGACGGGCTGCTTTTTTTTTTCTCTCTCTCTCACTCTCTCGCTAAACGGCGGCAAAATAAATAAACGCAAAATGACTAATTTTAACCACAGGGCCCTCCTTTTTTTTTTTTCTTTCTTCTTCTTCCCTTCATTTGCCTCTGAAATGAAACCCTGCTTGTTTTTCTCAGAATCCCCTGGCCCCGATTCGCCGCATGGCCGGTTTTGCAGTTTGTGAGAAAACAAACAGAAATGTGAAGGCGACGGGGAGCGAGAGAGAGAGAGAGAGAGAGGGAGAGAGAGAGAGAGAGAGAGAGAAGAATGAAAAGAAAGACGAGAGAGAGCGTGCACGAACGGCTGAGCTGGATGAGCCGAACCCAGATGAAAGGCCGAAAAAACTGCGAGGTGAGCGTGCACAAAACAAAAGTTGCTGTCACACCGCAACAACCGGTCTGGCCTCCTTGTCGCTGCTGCTGCATTTTTTTTTTATTTTTTTTTTTTTACCCTCCTCCGTTTGTCTGCGAAGAAGACTTTATCTATGCATACAACCGAGCAACAGCAGTTTTGCCCGTTTGTCTCCGGTGCGGAGACTCAGCGCACGCCGGGTTTCAAGGGTCAAACCGCCTGCGGCGGCCGACGTCGCCAATCTCAGGCGGCCGTTAACGTGCGCTGCTACTGCTATGACTGTTGGACGCCTCTGCCAGTTTAATCTATGTGATAATCAGCGTATCATTATCAAAAAGGGAACAACAACAAGCCACAATCAAACGAGGGTTATTATGAGTCAGAGGGAATGTCTGAATAAAAAAAAAAAAAGAAAAGAAAAAGACAGAAAGAAAGAAAGAAAGAAAGAAAGAAGGAAGAAAAGAACGTTTTGCGTCGACTTCAAATCAAAGGTGTCGTGTCCCGGCGCCGGCTGATCATTTGGCTTTTGGCAACTGTGGAAAAGGGGGAAATAAAAATAAAAAAACAGAAATCCCCGCGCTCCTCCAGGGCGGCCTCCATGTAATAGAGGAGCTCCAAGCAGTGGCTAAGTTTAGTGAGCTTAGAGAAAATCAAAGAGTGGATGTGTAATCCTGGGTGTAATATGAAGCTTAGCCCGGTCTTGCCATGAGCCCTTGGCCCTGCAGCTGCCGGGAGAGAGGACGCGTGGGGCGGCCCTGCCACTGCGCAGCCCGCCGCCGCATTCACCAATTTCTTCATACTGTTAAAACCGCACACTGACAAGTTCCTGTTTTCCCGCCCCCCCCTGGACTGAGTCTGTCTTTGGGAGCAATAATGTCACCGGCTATTCATAACGTAACTCTAGAGCGCAATAACAGGCACTGTCAGGCTTATGTGGCAAAGTCACCCAGCCTCCATCTAAAACCTTTAGCCCAGAACTGTTAACAGATATGTGGCTTTTTTTTTTCTTTTCTTTTTTTTTCCAAAGGGCAAAATTAGATTTGATTAGAATACGGCGCAGTGTGTCATTCCTTCCGCCAGGGCGTTGCTCGTTTAAGACGGAAGGAGAAGCGCTTGGCTTTAGCAGGGTGGTGAGTGGCTCTGATGACCTTTGGGTTTTTTTTTTTTTTAAATGTTAACCATTTAACATTTTTAAATGGGTAGAGAAGATGAGTGGCTGGTGGCTAGCTGCGCCGCTCTGGCGGGGATTTTTGGAGAAATAGTGAATTTGCGAGCCATTGCGGAATGAATGAAACTCCAGGCGCAGCCCTGCCGGCCGGCCTCGGACGAGGCCTCTGGCCGGTGAACGTACCTGGGGAGGAGAACGGCGCCTGGCGGGCGGTCTGGCTCTCGCCGGGCGCCATGTAAGCCTCATCTTTGGGAGGCTTGTCCTCGGCGTCCTTGGCTTCGTCCCGGCAGCCGGCGGCGCCCTCGGCCTCCTCCTCCTCGTCGTCGCTGCAGCCCTTGGGCTGCACCATGTACACGCCCTCTGGCGGGCAGTCCTCGTCGGTGCTGACTTTGAGGTCGGGCTCCTGGTCGTCGTCGGTGGCCGGTGGCTCGTCGGCGTACTCGCCATTGACCCACTTCTCGATGGCCTCGCGCCTCCGCTGGTCCTCCTCCAGGCTCTGGCCGAGGCTCACGCCGTCGGCGAAGGGCACCTCGCCGCCGCAGTCGTCGTAGTGGGAGCTGCCGCGCTCGCTGTTGTCGGCCGCGCCCGGGTCTCCCTCGGCATTCTGGGAGCTGCTGTCGAACACCACCTGGCGGCTGAGCTTGGCACAGATCGCATTGAGCTTCAGGCCACCTTTCCTTTTGGCGGCCATCTTGGGTTTTCCTGAGGTCGTTTCAGTGCATAAACTCCTTTCAGCTGGTGGGGACAAGAGCAGAGAGACGCGTCATTGGCGACTGGCCTCGGGTTTTCTGTCGTCTACGGCGATTTGTTCTTTAAAAAACAAAAAGAAACAAAACAAAAGCAAAGCATCGGCAGCTCCGGTGTCGGAGACACGGCCTGATATTTAACATCCCGGCGAAAAAAACAAGAAAACACCGGCGGCTGCGGCTATAAATAACAGCCAGAGGCCCTTAACAATAACAGCGCGGGACTTGGAAGGACACGCTGAGATACTGTACATATCTTTCCAAGTCACACCTCTTCGGTCAGTTCGGAGTTTGGTTCGGCGGTGGGGGAGGGGCGAGAGGTGAGGCGGGGGGGTGGGGGGGAAGGAACAAAAAAGACGGGGCTGGATGTGGCAACACAGCCAACAAGATGGAAATCGGCAGCGAGATAAGTATCGATCAACCCCCCACTACAAGCAGCGAGACACACGGCGGCGCAACGTTATCCTCCACATGACAGCGGGCGCTTCAGACACACTGTGAAATGTTATCTCCGCTCTCACCTCAAGAGGCTGCGGTCCTGCCGCCGCTAAGCCGGGAGGAGGAGGGTTTGGGGGAGGGGGGGCGGCAGCGTTAGAGCCGTCAGGATGTGGACTTGGGCGCCTGCTACAACACTTTTCGGGCTCGCGAGTCACGCTGGTCCTTCCCGCTGCAGCTGCTGCTGCTCTTTTTTTTTTCTTTTGGAGTTGAACAATAAGCCGTAATGTGTCTGGCCAGTTTTTGTTTGTTTGTTTTTTTTAAAAACTAACGACTCCTCTTACAAGACCTCTCGTCCCGGCGCCCGCCACCCCCCCCACCCCACCTCCCCCTCTCCCTCCCTGCCCCCGCCGAACAATGGAAGGGTGATAGAGAGTGCTTTGGGGCAGGAATGGGTGGCATTATTTCAACCCAAGTGGGGCTATCTTTATAACATGTCCTGTGATGAGGCAGGAGCAGCTGCCTGTGGCATTCCACATCCACAGCTGCCTTTTTAGGGCAGAAAATGCTCTCTAGTACCTTAACACTTCCAGAGCCACCAGGGCTTCACCTTCCAAAGGCGCTTCAGCTGTTTTTCCCGATCAAGATTTTCTTTTTCTCTCTCTCTCTCCCTCTTTAAATGAGTTGTAAATTAGTTCTCAGAAACCCAGGGTAAGGTGACCCACGACTAGCCGACCGTCCGTGACGTGTGAGAACAGCAACAGAATTATCTCTCTGTGGGCATTCCCCCCGCCCCCTTTCTTATTTGTCAGATTGTAAAAAAAAAAAAAAGTTTTTGGCCACAGCCAAAAACAGCGCAACGGTTGCGCCGCTGCCGCATTGAGCCTGCGGCCGAGACGACGCACTTTGCCGTGGAAATAGGAGGAGGGTGGAGGAGGGTGGAGGAGGAGGGGGGGGCGAAACAAATAAAGAAGTAAAGCGCGGCGACGAGGGGTAACAAAGTTCTATCTTAAGGACTCAATTCGCTCTCAGCGAGCGCGAGCCTCTTCATTTTCCCTCGGCCGTAAAGCCAGGCACAATCATGCGCGAGCCGTTGGCGGCATTATGTAAATCACGCCGGCGCAAAACATAAAACCCTGTTTTCATTTTCTTCCCGCAAAGCCCGCGAATCATTAGAGGATATACAATTGCGGGGTGGGGGCAGGGGGGGGTTACGGATCACCCCGCCGTCTCCAGACAATGCCCCCTCCAACCTTACACACACAAACGCGCACGCACACACACTCAGACGCAGATGCTTTCTCAGTTACTGTATTTACATTGCAGGCTTCCTTTCTGAAACAATGACTTGAGGAATTATGTCGTTTCGAGTGGGCCGTAGATCAGCGGCACATTACTGCACAATTTAGCGGCAGACAATTGCGGGCGGGGGGTGAAAGGGTCACTTTCTGAGGGGGGGAAGGGGAGCGGGCAATTTTGAAAGATGGAAAAAAAAAAAAAAAGTAAAGGGGGGGAATCAGCTGGAAAAACTATTAGGAAGTGGAAGACATAAATTTTGGAGTTGTTATTTTTACCCCCGGCAGAAATACTCGACAAAGGAAGATTGAGGTCATTTGGGTGTTGCTGTGGAGGTCATCCCCCCCCTTCTGTTTACTGCGCTCACTATTTCATGCTTTAACTACCGATTTCCTTTGCATCGCAATCTGCAGCCCCTTGTAGGAAATGACCTCGACACAGTTGTTTCTTTCCATTAGCCCAGTATTTATGTATGGCTTTCTGTTAACAATGCGGGCGGAGCGTGCCAGTGGACGGCCAACAGCTCCTGTTTTTAAGTGTCTGAGCAGGCCTCTTTTCTCAATTATTGGAGGGGGGCGGGGGGGGGGAAATCTGAAGATTTTTCTTAAAGGTGTGGTGTTTTTCTGGTTTTGTTTGTTGTTTTTTATTAAAAAAACAACAAACTAATTTAACAACGGGAGCTCCTGGTGAGGAGCAACATGGCACGCTTGGATGATTTATCAGAGCTGTCCAAACTATTATTTATGCCGAGGCTTTTCTGTCCACAGCGGCAGCTTTTTTCTGTTTTTTTTTTCCCTTTCGCTGCTGCTGCTGCTGCCGCCGCTGCCGCCGCTGCTGCCGCTGCTGCTGCTTACAATGGGGATTGCTATGGTAACGCTTAAGCTGTTTACCTCAAGTCGTTTGTGTGCATGATAGCGTACAATGAGATAAAATCTGCGGGGACCTACATGAAAGAACAACTTCTCCCTCTGGGACCCCCCCCCCCCCACACCCACCACACCCACCACCACCACCCAACACCACCTCCCAGAGAGGTCCACTAAGCATTCTGCCTTATTAATGAATATCAGAAAGGAAAAACAACACTGTCACGCGCGTCGGACATTATTTACAGTCTGTTTTAGCCTGGTGTGCTAATTGTCAAGGAGGAGACACCTCGGTAAGCACTGGGAGTCGGGCTGAGGGGGGTTGGGGGGGGGTCGGACAGGTCTGAATCCGAGCACAACAGCTGAAACTAATTTTTCCTCCTGCTTATGTTAACCGTGACACTATTTTTACTGGAAACAGTGCAGGGCCACAAAGCAGCGCCGTGAATTGTCTGTATAAGGCCAAAACATGAGGAAAAAAAAAGGTCAAGGAAGTATTTTGGATGCGGCGGGAATGGGGGGGGGGGTCACTTTTTTTCCCCCCTTCTTCTAATCTTCGGTTAAAAATAAGTGCATCAAAGTAGAGCCGGGCCCTGTTTCTCCTCAGCCGGGCCGAGCCGACAGCTCGCGCACGAGCCTTCTGGCGCTGCCTCGCAGCCCCTGCAGGTCCCGCTGCCGAGCCTCTGTTTGTGTGCCAGAGTGATATCACGGCCAATCAAGTGCTGTTTCCAATCCTAATAACGCTGTTGGAAGTGCATTATTTGGCGCGAACGTGCGCCGACTGCAATCAAGGCAGCGGCGGCGGAAAGTGAGCGCGGGAGAGCGGGAGCTGTTTTTGGTTGAGGGCGGCGGGGTGGGTCAGGTAGGCAGGTAGACAGACAGACAGACAGACAGACAGACAGACAAGTCAAGGCGGCGAAGCTTGTGTCTAAAAATCAGGAGTGGAATCAGGTTGGAAGATGAGAAAACTTGAAAATTGGAAGAACTTGACACTATTATCTATTATCACGATTACACACACACACACACACACACACACCCCGGCAGACAGTGACGGCTCCCTGCAGTGTGTGTGTGTGTGCGGCGTTGCTATATAAGAGGAGGAGACATTAACCTGTTTAAAGCCAAGGCTCGCGCCTCCGCCTAATCAAACACGGGGCTCGTCGCCGCCGACTCCTGCTGAGCTCCGACATGACTGACACGGGGACACAACCAAAGAAAGTGCCCCAGCCCCCCCCCCCCCCCACCCAACCCCCCCAGCACCCTCGCCACCTCTCCGCCCCCCCCCTTTTTTGCAATATCAGGAGTTAATTAATACAAACAGGGTCTGGGAGACGTCTGTTTAGCTCCGGATTACTTTACAATATGCAGCCGAGAGTCGCCGCAGCTCTGTCGAGGTGCCCCCCACAACCCCGACGCTGCCCCCACCACCCCCACGAACCCCCCAGTTATAACTTTATAAACCTTTGGCAGATTAATCGACGAGGCCGCGGCTCCTCGCGCTCAGCTCGGTGACCCCCCGCTGGCCCTCCGGGGAGGCCCGCGTGTAATCGGCTTGCCGGGGGGTGTGTGTGTGTGTGTGTGTGTGTGTGTGTGTGTGTGTCTGTGTGTGTGTGTGGAGGGGGGGCGACGACGGCCGCTGAGCCACGCAGGTAAAACACACGCGGACGCTCTTCTTCTGAAAATGACCAACAAAATTTACGGCTGGCAGGGCAGGAAGTGAGTGTTTCCCTCTTCCTCCCCCCTGACCCAAACCCCACTTCCCTCCCCTCCACCTCCCCCCCACCGGGCCACGGCGGGGAGGGGAGTCAAGCGGAAAGCCACTGATGGACAACCGCGCGGCGACACCCCGGACCCCCAGCATCTGGCCCCTCTCTCGATTTTTATTACACAAGAATAACAATAAGCAGGTCGCCGACCCCGCCGTGAGATTTCGCCACCGCTTTTTTTTTCCCTCCCCCCGCAGCCGGCGCCGCCGATGCTGAGAAATTTCCATTTTTCCGCATGCATATTTAATTGAGTTTTGTCCCAGTGGTGCGGAAATGATTTGTTTTTTGCTCTCTGTTCACTTGACTCCTCTTCGGAGTCGCTAACCCTGATTAAGACGTTCCCGTTAATTTCCCAGCGCACACCTTTTTTTTGTGCATTAATGGTTCTGATCGTCTAATTAAAACTTCTCAGCTCGGCTGCTGATCACCGCTCGTTGTGCCTCTGACCTGAAGTTTTAATTGCCGCATCAGAAGCGATAATAATAATTTTGAGGTTCTGATGATTAAAAACAATGCCACTGCCAACTAGTTGATAGATGGGGGGTGGGTGAGGGGGGTGGAGGGGCTGGGGGGGTTGGGGGGGGGGGGGTACATCTGAGGAGAAGTTTATGGAGAGGAGAGGGTTTTGTTTTTTTTTTAGGGAGACGAGGGCGAAGGCTGCACACTTCCAAGCGGCGAGAAGAGAGGAGGAGCGCAGACTGTTGCAGATGAGAGGGAGGTGCGGAGGAATCTAACAGCTCTTTGTTGGCTGTTTGACGGCAAAAAAAAAATAAAAAATGGGAAGAGACAGAAAAACAGGTTAGACTGTCGGATATAAAAAAGAAACGAAATCCACCGCAAAAACTGATCCACTATCAGCCTCCTCCGCGCGCTCGCCAGGTTGGCCAGGTTTGAAAAGGGGGGGAACGAAAGAGAAAGCGAGAGAGAGGGAGCGATAAAGGCCTTGCGAGACGGCGGCGGCACGAGAGTCGCCGCCGCTCGCAAGCTATGGCGCGAAGGGGACAAAAGAGAGAAGAAAAGAAGCCGCCCTGTCGCCGCAAAACGCCACGGCGACGAGATGCACCGCAGCAGATTAGCGTCAAAACAGGAGGAGTGAGCTGTTAGCGATCTCCCTTTTTATTTTTTTCTTTCCTAATCTGTGCTTTCACACTGAACTCAGATCAGAAGTGATTCGGGCTCGAAGCGAGTGTGACGGCTTCATGTTTCTGTTCCGCAGCAGGATCAATGCGCAACGTGCGCAGCGCACGCATGCACGCGGGTATTTTTTTGTTGTTCCCCTTCCGTGCCCTCTACCCTTCCCCTGTCCCTCTTTCTCTCCCTCGCTCTTCCTCTCACACACACACACACACACACACACACTCGCGCAGAAATATTTTATTATTAATCAGTCGGCTGCACATCTGCCCGCTTGTTGTTTTTCCCCCCTCGCTGTCTCCCTCTCTATCAATAAAGCACTTATTGCTTTTAGTCTGGAATGTGACCTTGCGCGCCGTCTTTCTGTGGGTGTCGACCTTGGAGGACCTGTTTGGACTATTACACTTCAGCTCGCTCCGCGGGCTGTTATCAAACGCGCGCTGTCAGCTAAGTGCCACGCAGGCCGTCACGCACCGAGACGACGCTGCGGGACGGAAAAGGAGAAAGGAAGAAGAAAAAAAAAAGAAAACCCCGACGGCCCCCCGGAGGCCTGAAGAAACGTGACGCGGGGTTTCAGGACGCAGACGTCGGGCTCGAGGGCAGAGGAGTTAAAAATCTGAGGACAAATATGGCCTTCAGCTTGATAGGAAAACAAAAAAACAAAAACGACGACAGCGAGTGTGTTTGATGGTTTCAGAAATCAGGACAAGCAGCCAAAAATGGTCTAAGGGAGGGAGGGGGAAAAAAAAACAATCTGACATGAGTGACAAGAAGCGTTGTGACAGCGACGCACCAAAACAGCCAACTTTTATTAAGTTTGCCGCTCAGGGTGATTTGCAGGCCGCGCGGCTAGCTTGTTAAAATTGTACGTCAAATCTGGACTCGCAGCTGGCGCCAGCTGACGACTTCATTTGGAGCACTTATTTCATTGTTTGTTTTTTTTTTGAGTGTGTGTTAGCGGGAGGCGAGAAAAAGCGTTTAAAAGGAGAAAACAAAAAGGAAGTAAACAAATCAGCCGCAGCCGAGCTGCCGGGCTGTAGGGCTGCAGGGCTGCAGGGCTGCAGGGCTGCCGGGCAGGATGAGTGAAAAAGAAGAAGAAGGGATAAAAAAATAAATAAAATCCAGCATCCTGCAGCTTCCGCTGGAGGTTCGGCCTCCAGTAAGCCAGAGTTGATAAGCCGAAGCGGCGCGCTAAATGAGCGGCTGACCCCCATGGTTGGATATAAGGCAGTGGGGGGGGGGGAGGGGGGTCTCAGCAGTGCACCTCTCCAGGGGTCCCACAGCTAATATCAGCACAGATTAACCGCTTCTCTTGTATTTTTTTGGTCGCAGGGATCTCTCCTGGTTGGCTAGCTGGGTGGTGTGTGTGTGCGTGTGCGTGCGCGTGCGCGTGCGTGTGTGTGTGTTTTCTCTCCAAACAAAACGATCGGCCCCCTCCAGCCAGCGTCCGTCAGGTCAGCAGGAGCCACCGGGCCGTGTCGTCCGTCGTTATTTTCCCGGCTGCGTCTCAATTTAGTGCAATCTGGGTCCAGGCCGATGGGGTAAGTCACCCCCCCTCCACCCCCCTCCCACTCCCCAATCCCACCTATCCCATCCATCGCGCACGCACACACACACACACACGCGTGCAGTGTGTGTCAATTCTCGGGGGTAAACTCAGCACACGCCGCTCCATTAGTTATCAATTAAGTCTGGAAATCTCCACCTGGCTTACACACATGCACGTGCGTGCGTGCGTGCGTGAACACACACACACACACACACTCAGGCGACAGCAGACCCGCGTGCTCAGCCTCCCTCCCGACAGGAAGTGGAGGCGAACGTTGAAGGCGAGCCGAGCGGGAGACCACTGCGTGTGTGCGTGTGTGTGTGCGTGCGTGCTCTTGCGTGCACGAGTGTCCATGCGGGTGGCACTCAGCGTCCAGGAGGTTAACCTTGATATGAGGCCCCTGTCAGGCCAGATAATGTCAATCAATGCCAGGCCCTCGCCAGATAACCCCTTCACGCCAAGCCTAAAAAGCAAAAGCTGTTTAGATCTTTGGACATGCCCCCTTTCACCAGCATATGAGCTGCATTAGGAGGAAATGAGCTGTGGCATTTCTTTAATAGGACTCTTAAGGCATTTTGACAGCGTGCACGGCGCTGAGGAGGAGGAGGAGGAGGAGGAGGAGGAGGAGGCGGGAAGGAGAAGGAGAAGGAGAGACGGCGGTGCTGACGAAGCCTCCTCACACCAGGCGGCCGGAGTTCCGATGGGCCGAGCCGCGACGCTGCGGAGTGGAGGAGAGGAAAAGACAAGCAGGGAGGGAGAGGGGGAAGGAAAAAGAAGGGGCGGACCTTCCCCTTCCTCTCACTCAAGCTCCCGGGAACTTCTTAATTGATTTCCAAGGTTACGCTCCAGATTTGTTTCTCAGACGCGGCCGCCGGACGAGAGAGCCAGTCGACGTTTTTCAGGCCATTTTTACTAAATTCACTTCCGGAAGAGCCCCCCCCCCCTCCCCCCTCCTATGCTCTCCTTGGAAAGAAGGAAAGAGGTGACATTTACCCCTTCGACCTCCCCCGTCAAAAAAAACGGAGCAAAAGAAAGCCTGTGTTTCCAGACAGGATGCTCAGGACGCCGCTGACAACATCGATCCCTGGCTACCATTAAAAAATTTTCTCTGCCTGACAGACTTTTCCTCTTTTGGACTTTACGCGCTGCGGAATGAATCACAGGTGCCTGTTAAAATGTCAACCTGGGGCTGGAGTCCCCACCTGCTGCACACACACACACACACGAAAGAGAGAGACCTACTCTCCGCTAAATACTATCGACTTCTTCTTCTTCTTCTTCTTCTCCTTCTTCTCGCTATTTCTTTTTCCAAAATCAGGTGCTGCGACGCCCCGCGACGCGTCTGCTTCGACGGGGCGCGCCATTAAATTTTGATCAAAACGCACTCTTGGCTGGGCTGAGAGAGGAAGCGACGAGAAGAACGAGTCTTCCTGCCGCCCCGATTTGCATTTTCTGGAGCCCGTGGCTGCAAGTCGGCTGCCAGAACTTGGGTTTAACTTTTCTAATGAGCAGGATGACGAAGGCAATCGGTTTGATAAAAAAGTCAAATGGTGCGGTTGTGTGTGTGTGTGTGTGTGTGTGTGTGTGTGTGTGTGTGTGTGTGTGTGTGTGTGTGTGTGTGTGTGTCTCCATGTTGGCGGGTGGGATAGTGCACGGTGAGCAGGGCCAGTAGCTGGAGGCCTCATCAGGGGCGACGTGTTGCGGGTCAAACTCGCGCAGTTGAAACGTTCACGTCAGAATTTCTCCACGCGGCGAAATGAAAACTGAAGGGCTCCCGCTGTCAGGGGACACTGCTGCCAAAGGTTCAAAGCGGCGGAGCGGAGGTGGAACTAAACGTGGCACTTTTCAGCTAAAACGGGAACCTGCGCTGCCGCCGCCGCCGCCGAATCCCATAAAACAGCTTGGCGACGGCAAACTGACTCGGAGGAGGAAAAAACAAGAAAACAAAAAAAAATGGAAATGTTGAAACAAGCGAAAGTCGCTTGACGTGACGGGCGGCGGGAGACAAACACATCTATTTCGGGGCGTCGGCGTACGAAAGGAAGTCGCGCCGCCGCCAAGTTGACTCAAACAAACAAATTTGCTTTTGATAAAAACCACAGCCGCTGCTTTTGCATTCGACAACCAGGCCCACGAACGCGTCGTCGTGTTTGCCGAGAAAGAGCTGCTCGCTAAATTGCGTCGGTTCCAAACGTCACTTTTTTTTTTTTTTTCATTCCGGAGAAAAAAAAAAAAATCCCTCAGAAGCCGACGCCGCTCACGCCAACATTCCCCGCGTTGCCGCTCCTCCGACATTAATATTCCTCTTATTATTATTTTAAAGTGAAAACGGATACTCTGTTGAAGTGCAAATCTGATGAATTACGGGAGCAGATTGCCGCCATTAATTATTAACCGCTATTTTATAAATATTCAGGTCTGTCATGCATCTAATAATGAACGCTTTAGAGGAGGTTACTTCCCGTGCGCATCCTAACGTGTCAGAAATATCACTTTTAATCACGCTCGCGTCAGCCAGCCACCGGGTCTGAACCTGCCGCTAAAAAAAGAAAAATTAAAAAAAAAAAATTCCCACCAAAGAAAAAATGAGGGGGCGGGGGGGGGGAGCAAAGAGAGAGAGAGAGAGTCGCTCTCCTGCTCGCTCGGCCCGCTGCCGAGTCCGCCACCACCTTCCGCTTCCGCCGTCCGGGTTCCGGCTGAAAGTGGAACCGACCACCGAACACCTTGTTTGTCTTTTCTTTTCTTTTCTTTTCTTTTTTCACCGCCGCCGCAGTCGCATTTCTTATTGTGGTAATTTGAATGGGGGGGAATAATGCATCGGCAGCACTCTACCCTTCTGGACACACCTAGTCCCAGCGCTGCCGCTGCCATATGCCGCCTTGATACATATTCATAGCTCGCTCGCTCGCCCACCCTCTCTCTCTCTCTCTCTCTCTCTCTCGCCGAGCGTTGGTGCGCAATGAGGCTGAAATGAGAGTCTCCAAAACTTCAAATGGGGAGGAGGAGGAAGAAAAGGGGGGAAGGCGAGCACAAAGAAAAGTTGGACCGCGAACTCCCCCCATCCGTCTCCCCCCACCACCACCACCCCCGCCCCCACCCCTCCCTCGGCCTCCTTTATTTCTCTCCTCCTTTCTTCTATAGATGGTCGACGGAGGAGCGGCGGCCTTTTGAAGGAGGCCCCAGCGTCAGGCCTGTCAGGTGGAGGCCCGCCCGGGGGTCTTCTATACCTGGCGGGGCGAGCGGAGTCGCGACCTCGGTGCCCCCCCGCCCCCTGGCTCCGACCCCCCCCCGCCCTCCATCCCCGCAGCGCGTGCGGAACATATGCCGCGGTGCGAGGCCGACAGAGACGCGGCGCTGGCGGTGAAGCCCTGAGATTAACGCTGTCAGGGCTCCAGCGAAACCCCGTCATTATCTGCCAGCGCACGGGGGGCTTCCTCCTCCTCCTCCTCCCCTTCTCCTCCACTGTCCTCGCCACCGCCGCTCCACCGTGGAGGTGGTAATTACAAAAAGCTTGCGCTCCTCCGGCTTCCTCCCCGCCGCTCAGACTTTCCTCTGGCCGAGCGATATTTTATCAGGCAGTTTGAGGCTCCATCCCGTCGGTCCTTCCCCGACAATCAAGATGTTGGTGGATCGCCCGCTCCCGCGCCGCTATACGTCGCTGGTTGTACAGGCGGCGGGATCACAGAGAGGAAGAGAGAGACGCTCCCTTGTGCGCGGTGTTTTACAGCGCCAACAACGCCCTCACCGCTCGCCTTTCTTCTGGCGGCTCCCCGCGGAGCCGCCGCCGTTATCAAAGGTGATGGCTTGCCCGGGCACATCTTCTCAAACGTCTTCCTCAGCCAGCCATCTCCCGGGCCGCTCACGGCGAAACGTCACTCACGGGAAGCCCGGGAAGAATTGATGGCGAGATCAAAAAGAGATGGAAGGACGGCGAGGAGATGTGGGAAGAGGAAGAAGAAGAAGAAAGAGAAGAAGAAGAAGGATGTCCTCCTCCTCCTCCTCCTCCTTCTCCCCCTCCTCCCCTCCGCTCTCGCCACTGAGAATCATCCGGGGGCCAACCCCACCGAGCAGAGGGCCCCTGCGTTTGGAGAACGCAAATACAACAAAACGTCAGGTGCAGCCGCGAGACATCAAAATGGGCAAATTTGACTTCAGAGGGCCTTCAGATGCTGGAGGAGCCCAGAGAACAGAAGGGAGCAGCAGGCTGCTAACAGCCAACGCGGGACCGGCGCCAAGGAAGAATCTCCTGAAAGGCTGATCGGCACCAGATCAGTAAAGGCTCCTGCCGCACCGTAAACCCCCTACCCCCACACACCTTCCTCCCTCCCTCCCCCCGCCTGAGCTCATACATCTGCTCCGAGTCGAGCGACTTGAAAGTATCGCCCGCTACGGCGCGTCTGATATTTATTGTTTTATTGTCGGAACATGATTAAAAAAGAGAGAGAGAAAAAAGAGGGGGGATCCACTGAAAAAAAAAAAAAAGCCGTCAGACCACATGCAAAGACTGATCTGAGGGCTTTCGGGGACTTCAACAGGTGCCTTGAAAGCAGGAATTCGATGTAATTTCCCGTTCAGGGGAGATTAAATCAGCAGAAAATCAAAGACTTTGCTTCGCTCTCGCCAGGATCTCGGCTGGCGTGTCGCAACAGGGACGTCCACGTTTTTCCCCCAGTGTCGTTCCCGCTCGCTCTCGGAGCATTAGGCTCACTCCAAATAGCCTCAAGGAGATTAGGCTGGCTCATATTCAAATGCACATTTCCCCTAAAACCCACTACACGAGGGGGCCAGGAGGAGATCAGGAGGCAGGAGCCCGGTGAGACGCTCGTCACGGAGGATTCCGTCACGTATAAATCAGCGGCCGGGGAGACACAAGTGGGGTGGGGGAGTTGCGGCTGAGGTGAAAGACAAACAAGTGTGGGCTCTGCTATATGAGTTTAGTTAGTTAGAGAGTTAGCGAGTGAGTTATGGCTGGCAGAGAGCTGAGGGACGCTGTATTTATGAGGGGACTGAGTGAGTGTTAAATCCCAGGTAAGAAATAAAGTTGTCCCTGAGCGAGCGGGGAAACATTTCACTCAGTCTAAGAGGTGCCTTAAAAAAACATGAGAGGCATTGCTCTTGCAGGAGGGAAGCGCTGCGCCGCGCACCACCAAAATTGCTTTATTCCTCAAAAACGCCATAGATCACCTCCACCGCGGATGGAGTCTCACGTTTGAACAGAGGGGAGGACTCTCAGGGCGCCGGGTGGTGGTGGTACTGGTGGTTGGTGGGGGGCGGGGAGCCAAGAACAGAGGAAGAGTCAGATGTTTGCATGCTGATTTTTCTGAAGGGTTGGTGGGTTGTTGGGGGGCAGTTGGGAGGTTGTTGGGGGGGGCAGTTGACTGCAAAAACACACGGCGAACTTGTTGCAATGCAAAGGTTCATCTGTGGACACGCCCTCCCCTTTCAGGTTTTCTTTTTTTTCCAATACAGATTTTTTTTGTAAATAATTTAGATTTAGTTACCAAAAAGTGGAAACTGCCCATCAATCCAATTTAAAAAAAGCCTCATGTTAAAAAGCTGTTTTTGGAATTCAGTGGGCCAGCCAAATGAATAACGATAAAAAAAAAAAAAACCTCCAGAAAACTTAGCATATTTAGCCCTCTGTTCACAGCCTCCTGCAAAACTGTTTAGTTCCTGCCAAAACTGTTGCTCTGCTGAACCTTCCATGTGTTTGTTGGGAGACGCCAGGCTGGGAGAATTGCCACAAATCTAGGAGAGGATTCAGTGCCCTTTGTGACATCATAAAGGGTGGATTTCCCAGGGTTGTGCGCCTTGAGTCGCAGAAAGCAGTAAAGATGAAAACAATGGACTTGCGTTATTGCCTGAATTAGTTATTTCTGAGTTGACTCACTCATTATTAGGAGGAAACAGCGCTGGAGTAAATGCTTCCCTGTGTGGGATCTTTAAATGCATTTAAATTTGTTTTGCCAAAGGACTCACAGTGGGAGAAAAGAAAAGAGAAAGTCACTCTGCTGCGCGTTGTGCACATCCACCACTGGCTCTCACACACCTTCCCTCCGCAGCCTGCGGTGCTAATACCAATTATTACTTAAAAAGGGTATATTTCTGCATTAACTTAAAAGGCCGTGTCTTTTTTCCCCTCCCTCTCTCTCTCTCTCTCTCCCCCTTCCCAGCCCGCGCGGCCTCACTTACCCTAAGTATCTTCATAAATCACCAGTTACTGTTAACATGTACTCCACAATTCAGTCATCAATCTGCTACCAGGTCAGAGTGAAAACAGAGGGGGAAATGTCTGCTTAGTAAAATGTCTCTCTCATGAATCCTGCTACCACCACCCACTCCTTGCACACACGCACGCACACAGCGTGCACAACGCGCCGTGGCGTGTAGACACACACTGCGGTTAGATAACAAACACACGCGGCCGGCGCGCAGCAGCAGCAGCAGCAGCAGCAGCCAGAGGAGTCCTGTGGGACGGCGGCGGAGGCCAAATTCAATTCTGACTTCACCTTTCACTCTTACGGCTGCTTTCATTTATTACAAAAACAAATAAAGAGCGAGTGCGAAGTGGTGGCTGCGCCAAACTTCTGCCTCGTCTCCTCTCCTCTCCTCTCCTCTCCTTCCTTGGGCCCGAAGCGGAGGCAGCAGCAGCAGCAGGCCCGGCCCGGCCCGGCCCGGCCCGCACGCAGCTCGAGAATCAGTGTTTATTTCCGCGGACGCGGTATTTATTTAACCGAAAAGGAGAAGATCTAATTGCACACGTGGAGGATTATTCCTCCCAGCTCCGCGGCTCGGCAGCCCTCGCTCGACGCACGCCGTTGACATCAGCCGAAAAGCGGAAAATCCCCTCCGACGACAAACGTCTCCGTCACGACGTCGCGAAGAACGGGGGAGTCGCTGCTCCTCCAGCGAAATCACCTCGAGACTGAGTTGAGGGTGGAAGGATTCGCAGCTTGTAGCCCGTGGTGGAATAACACCGCACTGTTTTTTCACCCTTCACAAGTCAAACAGAAGTGTGTTTGTTTAGCTTTTAATCACTTGATGAGCATGAGCAGGAGCGACTTTAAAGAAAAAGGAAACGGGCATGACACTTAGTTTGACTGTGTGAAATTAGGTATTCGATTGTTCTTTCGACTGTAACAGGAGTAGCAGCATTATTTGAAAGACAAACAAGAGGTAAAGTCAAATTATAAAGTAAAAGTAAATATTGCTTTTAAAAAAAAAAAAAAACGGCTATACTTAAAAAAGTTCAGAAGTTTTAAAAAATGATCAATAAAGATTCATTTATAAATAAAGATTAGGTTATGTATAATTGTTCTTTCATTTTAAACTTAATGTATCAGAAGTTTTGCTCAACATTTCAACTGAGACCAACACAGAAAAAATAAACAAGCTGCAAAATTTCCTCCAACCCAGAGAGCAAACAAACAGTCCACCTGCTTCTGACAAACTCTCTGCTGCCCCCCCCACACACACACACACACACACACACACACACACACACACACACAGAGCGACACACCCACCCCAGCGCTACACATGCCTGCCTGACTCATCCCAACTGCAACTAGTAGCAGCACTTCACTCACTGTGGGCTGCGTGCGCGCGAGCGTGAGAGTGCGTGCGTGAGAGAGAGAGAGAGAGAGAGAGAGAGAGAGAGAGAGAGAGAGAGAGAGAGAGAGAGAGAGTGTGTGTGTGTGTGTGTGTGTGTGTGAGAGAGAGCCTTACCTGGCAGCAGCAGCCCGCCCTCTGCGCTCTGCCTCACCTCTCCCTCCTGCCCTGGAAGAATTCTCTCCGCAAAACACGGCATTTTCTCCTCCGCCGCTCGCTGCCAAACCTCTGCTCTCTCCCTCTCTCTCTCCGTCTCCCCCCCTCTGCTGCTCTCTCCCACCCGGTCCTCCCCCTCCTTCTCCTCCTCCTCCTCCTCCTCCTCCTCCTCTCCTGGCTGTCTATCTCTCCGCCCGCTGCTGCCCCCTCCTCCCTCCCTCTCTCCAGTCCCTCCACCCAGCTACTCCTCCTTCCTCCTCTGAGCACAGATGTCAGGGCTGTGAGAGTTTACCCACTTTACCAGTAGGGGTCCTTCATCGCCCTTCTCCACCCTGCGCCCACATGGGGGAATGAGACACACACACACACACACACACACACACACACACACACACACACGCACGACCCCAGGAAGGGAGAGCCACTTAACCGGCATCCTCCTGTCACTGCTACAATGGGAGGACTGTGCCGAGGCGCACGGCTGTGCCAGACGTGCACGTTTGCGGTGTGTGTGTGTGTGTGTGTGAGAAGAGGGAGAGAGAGAGAGAGAGAGAGAGAGAGAGAGAGAGAGAGAGAGAGTGGTGTTGAGACAGGTGTGAAGAGTGTGTCGGGCTCAGGGTTCGGGCCCTCGGCCCCCTTTATTCAGCTTCACACACACACACACACACACACACACACACACACACACACACACACGCGCGCGCGCGCGCACAGTGAGTCCCTCAGAGAGCCAGCAGCCACAGTGAGGGAGAGAGATAGCGAGTGAGAAAGATTGTGGGCGTGCACGAGTGTACGCAACACACACACACATGCACGCACACACCGAACGTCTGCTGCTGTGTTTGCTGCTGCTGCTGCTGCTGCTGCTGCTGCTAGTGACAGTGATAACTTGTGCTCCGTGCCCTATGCGCACGTCAGCGTGCATGCACACACACGCACGTTCATTCACACACTCTCGCTCTCTCTATCTCACACACACACACACACACACACACACACACTGGGTTGTTTCGCCTATTTCCTGTTTGTAATTTTTCGAGGCTGACGCTAAAAATTAAAAAACAAATAAATAAGTCATCTCCCTTCATTGACACGGCCCTGCTAGATTTGAAGGCTGGGAGCGAGAGCACCGTCGCACGGTGGGGAATTTCTAGTTTCTCTCCTACTTCTCACATCGTGATATCAGAGTGGGAGAATATTAGCTGACCCGCTGCAGAGTGACACGCCGGTGTTCACCCCGGCACCAGGACACATTTCTCTGTAAAATTATAATAATAAAAAAAACAGGTCTGCTAAAGAGCAATCACACCTCATAATCAAGCTGTGTTTTTTATCATATTATGGCCTGAATTACACGTGTAAACCGCAAGACTGAACGTCTGGGAGCAATAAAACGCTGCGTTCGAAACCTTTTCCCAAAGATTTGCACGACGTGGAACTTGATCCCACGTTTTTATCAAATATTGCCCAACTTTTATGAGGGCGCAGGTTGCAGTAAAAGCAGTAATCCCGATCAGGATCCGCCGCTATTAAAATATCAAAAGAGGAATTATCAGGCCAAGCTTTGTATAAGGACTTGTTTTTCCATTTATTGCTGCCCTGGAACAGGATAAAGGTAACGCAGGCCAAGATGTGATATCCCGGACCTCTATCATTTGTACAGAGGGCGGATCGGCTTTATTTGAGTTAAACAAAGGCTGCTAATGACACAAAAATGGTAGCGCTTGACAGATGAGGCTCCAACGCCCTGCCGAGCTGCCTTCAAAACGTTGACAAAGAGCAATAAAGAAAATAGGATGTAAAAAGAGCAGGACACGGATGTTGGATAAAGCCAACGGAAAGTGTAAATATGAAAAGTGCACGATAAGGTGGAAGGTGGGGGCATGGAGGCCTCACCAGCCCTGGGCAGGTGAGGAGGGGGGGTTGTAGTGTGTGTGTGTGTGTGTGTGTGTGTGTGTGTGCGTGAGGGAGGGAGGGAGGGAGGGGGTCGCGTGTGTTTACAAGAAAACAGGAGCGACGCTCTCAGTCACGACTCCCCTGCCGCGCCAACCAGAGCGCAGCCCCGTGCCTTAGATGTCGGAGGACGAGTAAAACATACCTTAAATAGACTACAAGTGAAGTCACTTAACACCCACTCCCACCCCCCCACACACACACACACACCACCACCACTGAGCCCGCTCCGTAGTTTGGTGCTTTTTCTTTTTTTTCGGTTGACAAAAAAGAAAAAAAAGAGAAGAATAGGAAAAAAAAGGGGAAACAAAACGAGCGCTCCCCTTAAACGGCTCCTTTCGACAACTGATGTGTAAATAAAGCCCCGTCTCGCAGCGGCTTCCCCTCGTCTTCCCCTCGCTCTCCTGCCGCTGCACTCGCTCAACCCCTCTCTCTCTGCCTGCGCGCACACACACACACACACACACACACACACACGGAGGAGCAGCAGACGCGCGACGTAAAGGTCTCGCTGTGACCCCCCCTCCCATTCCCCACGTGTGCGCGCGCGCGCAATCTCATGCATGCGTGCGCACACACACACACACACGCCCGGCAACCCCCCCCTCTATAAAAACACAAATATGCCATAACTCAGGCCGTGCGTGGCCCCGGCGCCGGCGAGGAGAGACGGGTGGTGGCGGCTGGGTGGAGGGTGGGGGCGAGGGGGCGGGGGTGGTGGAGGGGAGGGGTCCTCTCAGGAAGGTCACCAACAAATGGTTTTCCGATTCACTGCCCCTGAAATAATTTTGTGTATTAAAACCTGAATCTGCACTTTCTGGCCTGAAAGCTTTTCTAATTATTGCGGCGTCCTTGGGACAGACACAGATCCTTCACACGCCGCCGCCGGGGGGGAAACAAGCAGCGGCGCGGCCACCGCACAGCCGCAAACAGTCCCCCCCCCCCGGCCCCTTTCCTCCCTCCCGCCACCTCCATCTCTCCATCTCTCCACCTCCTCTGCCTCTCCTCTGCTCCGCTCTCCCCACTTTACAGCCGCCACCCCCCCCACCCCCAATCTGTTTTCAAAGCGTGTCTGTCCTTTATTAAATTGTTTTCTTTTCCACATTATCAGTTGCCATGGAGACCTCATCTCTCAGATTATTTGAATTTCATTATATCTATTGATTTGGGAGCATTTCATCTTTTTTATTGTTTTTCTGTCAATTTTCGAAACGAATAACCATCTAATTTGCGTCAGCGCTGATTACGTTCGTCCCTCAATAGAGGTCGGCAGCTGCGCCGGGGAAACAAATCAATGGAAAAACATCATAAAACTCGAAAGTACAATCAACCAGGATATGGGTGACATTCCGTGGTTGCTGAAACGAAGTCATCAAAAAATATATACTTTTTTTCCCCCCCTGCGCCTCTGCATCTGTGTGTGTGTGTGTGTGTGTGGGGAGAGTTTGGGGCGGGGTGGTGGGGGGGGCAAATTGAGGAGGACACATATGTGTCTGGGCAGATATATTACTATATTTCACCAGATAATAAACTATGGTAAATTTCCATACTGATAACAGCCCCTCCCTGCCTAACCGATAGCAAACAACAACAACAACAACAACAACAACAACAGCAAAAAATGCTTACTGTATGTAAATAATTTATGCAATTTTAGCATTTATATATAAATTTTTTAATAAGCTACTCGGAGCAAAGTGGCCATTAACAAAACACACAGCTGTCCAATGGGCTAAGCCCAGCAGATCAATTGCACTTTTTTTTTATGACATGATAAAATGCTTTTAAAGCAATTTGCACAAATATGGAAAAAATGACTTCATGTGCTTCATTTATTCATAAGGACGTATTGGTGGTGCTAGTTGGCAGGGGGGAGAGGGAGTGGGGGAGGGAGGGGGGTCTTACAAAAGCCAGACAGGAGAGATGGTCCCGGTCCTAACTGGAACAGACTTGCTGCCCTCTCCACAAGGACATAAAGTTTCATTACTGATGCACGCAGTCAAAGGCAATTTAGCAAACACAGTGTGCAAAAGAAAACATCAGCATATTGCAAGTGTTCTTGTATTAGGCAGACCTTGCATGTTGTTTTCCAATTTTGATTCATTTTTGCGGGGGCAGGGCAGGGTGCGAGAGGGGGTGATGGATTTTTTTTTCCCTCCCCCCCCGACTTGTACTTCTCCCTCCTCTCTCCTCCTCCTCCGTCGCTCCCTCCCTCCCTCCCCCCACTTTCACCGTGGTGTCACCCTGACCCAAAGTCAAGGGGAGGTGGCCTTGGCCGCTGACAGGGCCGCGTGCTTCCCGTACCCGGGGAAGGGAGTGGGAGCGTCGGGCTGGCGGGCGGCTGACGGGGCCTTGCAGGCAGGACTGATGCGTACACGCACCTTCAGCCGCCGTGATATACGGCCGCGCGGCCAAAACAGGCCCACAAATATCTCGGACGCGTCCGATCATTTAGCATCCGAGCTGCGGACGCATTATGCATAGTGGGGTGTGGGGGTGTGGGGGGCGCAGGCGGGGCCATTCGGAGGCTAATCTGGTTTCAAAGCGTCCCCGCTTCATGTGCCGACAATGTGACCGTGCTGCTGTGCAAAACACTGCTGCTGCTGCTGCTGCTGCTGCTGCCACTGCTGCTGAAGGCCCCGTGTTCGCAACACATGTCAACAACATTTGACAAAGCCAAATTCCCCCACCCGCCTAACCGCCCCCACCCACGCAAAACAAACACACTTCTCCACTGACAGTACTTCTTCCGAGCTCGGGACTTCCAGAAATGAGGGCGCTAACAAATTAGCTCTGTTTGCTTGCGTGTGGGTGTGTCAGACGGAGGGAGATCTTATTTTCCCAGCAGCTCCTGGATGGAGGAGAGACGAGGAAGGATGTTCCGGAGTCACGACTCTCCTCTCCTCTCCTCTCCTCTCCTGTCTCGGCCCGCGCAACAAAACATGACCCTCCCCTCCCCCGTCAGCCGCGACAGAAACACCGGCGACTGGATAAACACTATTTTATGCGGTGACTAGATGAATCGTCAGACAGTAATTACAGCCTTCCTCCTCCTGCCCCAACACAGCTCGGCGGTGCAGCCTCTTCCTTTGACACCGGGGGCTTGCAGCCGCGCCGCGCTATAAAACTGCAGGTGTGTGACGTGTTTGTCGATGCTTCTCCCGACTGGATAAATATAAATATTAGAGCCCGCGGCCGGCGACAGCGCCGACGTATTAATAATCGGCGGCTGGGAGCGAACTCCCGATGTTATCTGGTGCCCGCTGGCTTTGCCGTCAAAGTTCACCGATTCTTTTTTTTTTCTCTCTTTTTTTTTGGGGGGGGGATTATCTGCCACCCTTGCACATTGCGCAACAAAAACAACACGGTTGTGTCCCAAACTAAACATTCCCACGCCGGGGCCGGCCCAGGCCGAGGGCTCCGCCCACCGCCGGAAGTCCAGAGCTGCTGGCCGTGCTGACACGCTGCGTTTTTTGGAGCCTTTTTCTGTGCATTTGGACTTAGCCAAGTTGCTATATGGAGCCGCGTGTGGCTTTGATGAGGGGGAGCGAAACCCTCCCCCGCACACGCACGCACGCACGCAACACGCCCACACGCCGATCCATCCGGTCAGCCTCCGCTGCGCCGTCAGTGTCCGAGCCCGCTAAAAAGCACAATTACGAGAGGACCTCGGCTGAATAATTTAAAGAGCATCATTATTGACCTCTATCCGAAATTCCTCTGAAAGGTGCATTAAGATATAGGAGAGCGCAGGAGGTGGAAGTGGATCTCCCCAGGCCGCCCCTAATGCACTCTGCCGCTGTGCTCTAACTTCCTGTGGACCCCTAATGTGTCTGCCGCCGCTCGCCGGCTTGATGAAGACGATGGTTAATGAGGCCCCTGTTCCTCAAACCAAGGATCTCTCAAGACCATCAGGGTGCATTACCATCAAGCCCGCCAGCCCCCTCCCCACCAAACCGCCAAACATATACGTGCCGCCGCCGCTGCCCCAAAACAACACACACACACACACACACACACACACACACACACACACACACGCAGGGACCACCAGTCCCTAACCCCTCCTCCTCCTCCACCTTTTAGCGGCACCATGGGTTCTGGCAGGCAGGCAGGCAGGCAGGCAGGCAGGCAGGCAGGCAGGGCTGCACTGGGGGAGGGGTGGGAGCAGGGCTTTTTTTTTTTTTCCCTCCCTCCGATGGTTGGGGGTGTTTGAGGGTTAACTGTCCCTCAGGGGGCTATCAGTGAACCGGGCAGCCGTCACTGCTGGTGTCCCCGCTTCTCAATTGACAACCAGAGTCTGACAGATTAGCAGCCAGTCAGGGCGACTCGCCGGGCCCGGACACAATTAAAATAATCACTTTTCTCAAATTTGGGAGCTCATGTGCGTGACTGTGAGGATGACTTGATGTGAAAACGCCGTCGTTAAAGTGTGTGTGTGAGTGTGTGTGTGTGTGTGGGGGAGGGAGGCAGGGAGGGAGCCGGGGGAGCGGGCTTGGGGGAGGATCCGCCGAGATGAGGCCTTTTTAATTAAAAGAAAATATTTGTGTTTGCATACTATCGCCATTGCAACCTGGGATGATTGTGAGAATTCTGGTTGTTTAACGGCTCCTTTAAAAAAAAAAAAAAGGCAAACTGAGGTACTTCTGCTCCTTGCTGCACACGTGCACGCTTATTATTTATTAATTTCAATTCGGCTATACATTTATCAAGGAAATTTTTTACAAGTTGCGCCCTTTGGTTTAGGATTGTTATTACCAGCGGTTCTCTCCTCCAGCTTCAGTTTCCGATAAAACGCCTCAGCGATTAAAGTCCTCTCTGATTATGGCTTATTTATCTGTGCGCTGTGTTTCAAGCGGGGGAAGGATAGAGGGCACCGAAATAATTAGGCGACTTCTGCGACATCCTGAATGCCAAGGACAGGTGGATTAAAGTATTAAAACAATCGCATTTCAGTCTTGAAATAGTCCTGCGCTGCACAACTCAGCAGCAGCAGTAGCAGCAGTAGCAGCAGTAGTGTGCGCGTCCATTCAAGTACAGCTGCCAGCTCCATAACGCCACAGGAGAGGGATTGAAAAGGGAAAAAAAAACAAAAAAAACAAGCCAATCCCATTAGCTGCGTTCATGCATCTCAGCAGACCTGCTGGAAATGTGAGCAAATCTCAGAGATAATTATCCCCCGAAGCTCTCGGATGATAATACATAATCGAACGGCGAGGAAGATTTTCTCTGAAATCTCACAGCCACCGAGCACTAATTTGGGAGGAGAGGAGCGGAGCGCCTTCCCAGCCAAACGGAAGACAGCGCTGCCACCAGACGCCTCCGCAGCCCAGCAGCGCTGATTTAACTGCTGTCCTCCCATTACGGGCCCCCGAGAACGGAGCCCCTCCACGTCAGGGGAGGCAAATCATTTTAAGACAAAGGTTGGGACACGAGTTCACGCCGGATTCTGTTTGCAGTGCAAAATTAATAGGGGGGAGCGGCGGCGGCGGCGGCGGGCGGCGCTCGCTCAAACATTTCCAACATTAGATGGGGAGCGATCTTCAATTTAATTATAGGTGTTTAACCGAACGCCGTGATTTTGATCGCACTCGATAAGAATAAAAGAAAAGATTCGGCGAGAAATAGTAAATTACAGCTTTAATTTTAGTGCCGATAGTTTAAGAGCCGCCCTCATTTTTTCTTTTTTTCTTTTTAACTGATGTTAGAAAAAAAAAAAGGGAAAAAAAAAGGTTAAGGGCACTTGTTACTTTCTTTTAAAACCTCCATTAGTGAGCTTGTTACTATCATGGGGGTTTTATCTTGTTGGACACTGAACTGCCTTTTTAAAGAGATAGCAAATCTGTTTTATCAGCATCTACAAGCTTACTCTCACAGCTCTGGCATTCTTACAGACTCCTGCGAGGGCACGGCCGGAGGAGCAGCGGGAAAATGCATCTTCATTTGTAAACCAAAAAAAAAAAAATAAAAATAGAAGAGTTTTATTTCATTTTTTCTTTTCAATTTGCAATTATAAGACAATGTCTCGGCCTCTCCTGCCAGCCCAATCTGGCGGCGTTACGCCAGCAGTGAAAAGAGCCTCTTTTCTTACTCCTGACAATGATTAAGGTGAGCTGTTCAATGAAATCTAAGCCTCTTAGCCCACCTCCTGCCATCTGTGGCTCCAATATTAGAGCTCGGGGGAAGTTCTCTCCTTCACCCCCCCGTCCCCCACACCTCCACCCCCTCCACCCTGGAAAGGAAGGAGAAGAAATAAGTGCCGTTGACGCAGCAGCAGCAGCAGCAGCAGCAGTAGTCGGAGCGCCGCGGTCAAACCTGCGCTCACCGCCGTGAACGGAGGAGCGAAGCGCGTGTGACGGAAAACAAACAGGAAGCCGAGACAGAGTGAGAGTGAGAGAGAGAGAGAGAGAGAGAGAGAGAGAGAGAGAGAGAGAGAGAGAGAGAGAGAGAGAAAGCCCGTGCCCTTCAGTCTCTCCCAGTAAAGACGCTCTTAACCGGCTCTGACAGCTGACAGCTCCTTGGCAATTGGGGTCAGTTAAAGGAAAAGTAGCTCAAGTTTTTTCGCCGGGGCTTTGGCTCCGGAGATGTTGAGGAGCCGCTGCCCACCGCAGCATCAAAGGGGATTACAGGGACGGGCCATCTGTTGCCAGGACGAGCGCGAGCCCTTTTATGTCGGCCTCGGCCTGCGCACTCCCGCGTGTGTTTGTCACAATGTGTGTGTTTGTTGGGGAGGGAGGGAGGCGGACGCAGGCACGGAAGGCCTCATGTGTCTGGACTTTTAACTTAAAGGGCAGCGCGGCGACGGGGACTGGCCGGGCCGCTTTGAGCCTGAGCTGGGAGGGGGCGGGGCTAAAGGTTACAGCCGGGCCACGCAGGGGCATCAGAGGGCGGAGACCCTCGGAGGTCCGCGCACCACCACCACCGCCATCACCGTCGTCCCCGTTCTCCACTTTGTTCGTTTCTTTCTTTTTCTGGCTCCGAACTTCGAACGCAGGACCCCAAATTACTGCGAGCCAATCAGAGCGCAGCGCCCCTCCACCCCCTCCCCTGTCACCGCCCCCCGCCTCTAATTTGTTTCGGGTCTCATGTTTTTTTTCCTTGCCGCCTCTCGGCCGAGCCGCCCGCCGCTTTGACCCGACGTCGACGCTTATTTTCAGCCCTGTAATTGTCGTTTAATCAGGCATCAACCTGTCACTTAAAGACCCCGACATTTTTTCTTCTTCTTCTTCTTTTTTTTTTTTTTTACAGAGCGGGAACATTTGCATATGTTGTAAAACTAATTCCTATCAGAAGCTCCAGTGACTGTGAAAGCGGATGCTCCGTCTCCCTCTTATACTTTCACACCCATGTAGACACAGTTAAGAGCAGAGAGAGAGAGAGAGAGAGAGAGAGAGAGAGAGGGAGAGACAGAAACGCACACACACACGCACGCAAATGAGTAAAATATGCTCGATCTCACCTTAATAGACGAAAAAAAACACACATAGTCAGACGCCATACCTGCCGCTCGCTCTCGGCGAAGTCGGTTTTATCACGTTCGCTAACAGTGTGTGGTGACACGGAACGTGTTAGAACGGGGGGCCTGGCGACGGGCGGCGCCAGCTCGCGCGAAAGCAAAGTGAAGACGACATCCGACATACAGACTTATAAAGAGAATCAATTAGAGTTAATAATGTATCAGCGTTTCAAATGCTACATCCATGCATTCGCACTTTGATAAAGCTGCTGTTAAATAGGTCGGCCCGGAAATTTTTTTTTTTTTTTTTCCCTTCCGTCTTTGCCTTGGCGGGCGACACGACATTACATTATCACACTTCTACATCCAGGAGCCGTGTTCTGCTTGAGTGCTGTGTGTGTGTGTGTGTGTGTGTGTGTGTGTGTGTAGTGGGGGGGTTGAGAATCATGTTTTTCGGGACCGAGGAATGCCGGTCCTCTGGAGATCCGCCGCTCTAATTACAGAGTGGGGGAAAGAAAGCTCTTTGTTCCACCTTTTATTACATTAATTGATAAAAACGGAGCTCGGCTGGAGCGGCCTTATAAGGAGAGGGAGGGGAGGGGAGGGGCTGGACGGAGGACCACGGGTGGGGGGAGGAAGTGTTCTCGGTGGGCCGGGAGGTTTTAAGGGGGCTGATTTTCAGAGGAGTCCTAATCCTGTTAGGGCCGCCTCCCCCAACCTCCCCTCCCCACCGATGGTGGCGCTCCGCTCTCCCAGAGGCCCCGCCCACCGCGCGGCGGCGGCCTCGGCGGAGGTGGTGTTTGGCAGCGGCAGGGGTCTGGCGAGTCCTGGCAGCGCGGTCTGAGCCCAGACCTTAATTAACTGTCTCTTCAGGGGGCACCGAGGGCCACACTGAGACCCCGTGTCACAGACGGCAGCCGGCCACCAGAGGCACTGAGAGGAAGTGGCATCTCAGCCGCAGGAAGCCGCCTCCCCCGCGTCCATTTTTTAATACGGCAAAAAAAAAAAAAAAAAAAAAAACCCACAGATTTCACAAGTCGCCGCCGTTTGGAGTCGAGAAGGGAAACAAAATAACCAAGAAGAAACTGTGCTGTGATTTCTCTGTGCCGAACCAGCAGGACAATGAGTTCCATTTCTGTTGGACGGGCCAATCTTATTTGTCGACCGGTTAAGTAGCTGTAACAGGCTTTGTCATGGCGGTAATCCTGCTTCTGCTCGCCGCCGCGGCCGCATGCAAAAAAAAATAAATAAATAAAGGAAGAGAAAAAACCCCTCCACCCCGGTCCCGATGCGTTGCCGAGGTAATTAAACGCGTTGGTGCTGCGTCGGGCCGAGGTGTCCGCCGTGAAGCCACCCAAGTCCCTCACAACAACCCCCACCCACCACCCTCCTCCACTCCTCCCAACCAAGACAACCAAGATGCTTCAAGACTGTCAGAAGCATTTTTCACAAAGCTGAAGGATGGAGGTGGGGGAGGAGGGGGGAGAAAGAAAGAAAGAAGGGGAAAAAAAGGGAGCCGCCACTGTCACACGCGCGCGCGCTCACGTGCACCCGCGCTGGCGAGGCTGTCAGGTAAATTAGATCTGAAAGCTGACAATTTCTGACCATATTTCCTTGATTATTTCGAACAAATGCACACCAGCCGCTCTAAGGAGATTAAAGTGACATAAAAGTCCCGAGTGGGAGGAGGGAGGGCAGAGAATCCAGGTCACCCCCATTTGTCCCCCTGCCTGACAGCAGCTATATCGCTATCCAATCCAATAAAAGTCCCCCCCCCCCCACCACCACCACCACCACCCACCACCGCCGCCGCCCCCCCGCAGCCCTCCCCCACCCCACCGCTCCTTTTGCTTTAATTAATTTTACAGCTAGCTTGCTTAATTACTTTCAATCAAAATCCTCTTGCCATCACAAAATTAGAAATGGTTCAA
Source organism: Thamnaconus septentrionalis (assembly GCA_009823395.1). NCBI lineage: Eukaryota > Metazoa > Chordata > Actinopteri > Tetraodontiformes > Monacanthidae > Thamnaconus > Thamnaconus septentrionalis. Next base: position 4,049,722 of record CM020512.1, read on the forward strand.
CTCCATTAGTCTAAATTCTTCATTTACATACACAAAGACTGTCAGCTCTCGCTAAGCAAACGGCCTCCTGCCTGATGAGATTGTTTTTTTTCACACACTCTATCACTCCCGCGCCCGCACGCACGCACGCACGGACGGACAGACGCGCGCACGTGCACGCCGGCGGCGTTGATTTCTTTTTTTTTCCCGAAAGGAGAAAAGTAGCATAAAATGCTTTGATCCCTTTACTTAAGACGTCCGCTCCCCTGAACAGGGTGCAGGTGAGACGCGGCGGCGGCGGCGCGTCATCCCGAGGTAATGACGAGTCGAGTGTGCTTCAATGTCTGTCGGAATTGATTACGTCCGCAACTCTTGTGTGTGTGTGTGTGTGTGTGTGTGTGTGTGTGTGTCGGCGGAGGGAGAAGCGCTCGACCTTAAACAATGCGCCCGCGTAATATACGCCGCCTGCGAGGGGCTTTAACGGAATTATGGAGGCGCCGGGGCGAGATGGCGTAAATTAAGAGAAGTGTCTTTACTTCCTGGGGACGGGCTATTATTCCCAGATTACCAGGTGAGTGGCAGCGGAACCCGCTAATCTGGCCTCCCTTTGTGGCGAGGTGCGCGACACCAGCTCTGCTCTGCTCTGTGCTGCGGTGCGGTCGGTCGGTCGGTCGGTCGGTCGGTCGGTGGGTCGGTGGGTCGTCGGGAGGACTGAAGGGGCCCCGTGTCCTGCTGCCCGATCACTTCAGCTTGGCACACACACACACACACACACACACACACACCTCTCCATCACACACAGCGCCCCAGGCCTGCACATCATCAGGAATTAAGGACATGCAGATACGGGGCGGTGGAGGAGGGTGAGGGGCGGTTGTGCAACTGACCAAAGTGGAAAAGCCAGGCGCGACGCCGCTGCACACACCAGCACGTACACACACACACACACACACACACACACACACACACCAGTGCACGTTACCGTTGTGCACAACAGGCATAATGAGGTCCCGGGACGAGACGAGGGCATCACAGTGTTAAATGGACTCAGTGCTGCTACAACAAATATATGGACTTTAAACCTGCCCGGCTCCCAGCGGCTCCACTCCCACCGCTTTCACTTCCCTCAATCACATGCATGCAACTTAAAGGCCCAGTGTGTGCGAGGGATCAAATAAATATGCATGTCCTTAGGCTGGTAAGATAAAAAAAAAACAATGGTTTTGCTAATAATAAGCATTGTTCTGGAGCGCCGGAGCTAGAAGATGCTGCGCCAGCGCCGAGCTGAGGAAGTGGGTTTTTGCAGACGTCACCGCTGGTATAATAAAATAATTTGAGCTCCAGAAAACAGGACACCGATTTATGATTATGCATGTTATGTTTTCTTCTGATTAGATTCCACTGAATCTGACACGTAGTGCCTTTTAAAGGTGGACAAATGAAACAGGTCTTGTGGCTGGAGCCACTTTTCAAAAGAGGAAAAAAGCAAAAAAAAAAAAAATGGAAGCGTTTGATCTCGATCCAGCCGTGTTCAAACTCTTTAAAGATTAAAAAAAAAAAAAAAAAGATGGGCCTGGGCTTCTTGGCTGCCACAGTGCAGGTCTGACCTGGCCTCCTCCACTCTGTGTGTGTGTGTGTGTGTGTGCAATCAGCGGCTTGCCGTGCCCTCTTTAACCAGTCTCCATTAACACTGTTAATTATCCAAATCCATCATTCTTGGGCTAAATGAAGACTGCCTCTTTAATTCAATTTAATAGGATAATTTTCCGACTCACGTTCACTTTAGCCCCAGCTGCCCGCCCACTTGTCCCCCACTGTGTCTCCCTGTATCCCTTCCCCTCCCCTGCCCGCCCGCCCCGGTGGGTGGGGTGAGGACGGGGTGGGGGGGTGTGGGTGGGGGTGCGATGGCTGTGCGGCGACGGCGGCGACGGGCCGACACGCTGTTGATCTCCCGTGTCTTGTCTTGGCTCGGCTGGTGGCGAGCAGCAGTTCTGGCTTCCCAGTCTGCTGTACGCGCTGCCTGCCTGCCTGCCTGCCTGCCTGCCTGCCTGCCACACACACACACACAGACAGAGACACGCACGCACGCACACAGTCTCGCAGTACCAGTCATGCTCACCGGGGCTTAGCTAATCCTGTCACATCAGGCCACGTCGGCTGAGTTGAGGCCTTTAAGCAGCGACTTCCCCCGCCGCCGCCGCCGCCGCTGCGCACCTCCACGCTGACGCCACCGCTCACCCCCTGCCACCCCCCCCCCCACCCACTTTCACTCTCCTCTCACTCCTTTTGTTCGTCTCACGAGGTCACGGGCGGCCGGCGACGGCCCGCACGCACAGCGACGGCGAGCGCGGACGAACCGAGACGCTCGCCGATGAAAAGAGAGAGAGAGAGAGAGAAATAATATTCCAACATCAACACCATATAATAATAGACATTTCTGAGAGTTGGCAACTTGTGTGTGTGTGTGTGTCCGCAAAAAAAATAAAAGTAACTTGATATATTTTTTTCCTCTTATCTCTTACAGTCCGAGGACAACCTTCATGGGGAAATTATAGCTTCTGGCAGGCATGACAGTCACTATTTAGGCACGTCACCAAAAAGTGTTTATAAAACACACAGGTGTCATTTTGTCTTTTCTTACCTGGACTGTGTCAGAGTGCTATTAGTATCAAAACACTTTCTTTTTTTTTTCCACGCCGTCCTGGCCGGCTGTGGAAAGCGGACACTCGTGCCCTCTCATGTGACTTTCAATCTATAAAAGTGGAGCTATGTCTGAGAGAGGCTAACCCACTAGCCAGGCGCCTGGATTATATCTATTCCTATGTATGTATATATTTAAATGTAGCTTTGGAAATTTGCTTTACGCGGAACATTCTGTCCCGACGCCAAGGAGTTCGTTTTTCCCCCGTTTTCCGGTTTCCAAGTTGAACCCACTAAAATATTAATTTATAAACCATTAAACGCTATTCAGGAAAAAAAAAAAAAAAAAGGCATCAGTCCACAGTTTCACAATGGGCTCCTTTAAATTCTCTTAAGTACGTGCTAAATATTGGCTTTCCTTATCCCATTATTCAGTGTGAGGGTTAATTTGCCCCCGTTTCCACAGTTCCGACCCCCTCTGGTCCCCCGCAACTAAACACACTCACTAAAAAAAAAAAAGAAAGAAAGAGAAAAAAAAGCCCACAGCACACATACAAACACGCACGGCCGAGCGCGCCCCCTCTAAATTTTTCCCAGACTTCCATTGTTTAGCCATTTGAGACAGACTCTGGGAGAGTTTCAAATTATTTTAGCCATGATTTAATTTGGTTGGTTAAACGGTGATGTCAGCACAATGGGGAGACAAGCCTCTAAATCCACCACATTCACCCAAAATGCCCAGATGAGATAATCATTGGTGACGTCTGCGAAAACACTTATTATATTTGCCCATCGCCTGGCTGGAGCTGTTAAAACTCATCAACGTTGTTCCTGGGGTTTCTCTTTTTTTTTTGTTCTGCTTCTTCTTTTCTTTTTTTTTCCCCCCTCTGGGAACAAGAAAAAAATCTCAACTTATGTCAAAACTGTCAACCCACCCCCCCACCCCCCGGGTTGTTTTTTTTTAAAGAGAGAGTGCGACACTGTTGTGGGCAGAGTTTATAAATGGAAAAAGACAGGGCAGAGGGGCTATCGGGTGTCTACTCAATACTCATTTTGTTTGCACCCAATACTAATTAAATAAAACACGCACAACTTTTTAATTGGTTTTTACAGAGATCAACAGTTTCCGACGAGCTGAAAATGTTCACTGCCTGTCGCCGGGTGGGATCGGAGGAGGGGTGGTGTCAGGGGGCTGGGGGCGGGGTCCGCCGGTCCTCATTCCCAGAGAGGACGGGAACGGGATCGGAGGCGGGGGTTGCGGGGGGTGGGGGAGGGGCTGAAGAGGTGGCAAAGGAGATAAGAAATGGATCAACGTGAGCCTTTCTCATAGCTTAATTTATTTTAAATCCGAGAGCCCTATTTGCACACGGCACACCGGCAGGCCCTGTCAGCTCCAACTAGCGCTGAGAAATTTAAAACCATTAACGCTGTACAGCGGCAGCCTGAGCGCCGTGCGAGACAAGCTGTTGCTGTGTGAAACGGAGCCAGGTCTCTGCCAGAGCTTCCTCTTCCCTCTGCGCAGGGGCGGCGACATGAAAGAAAAACTTTCAGTCACTAAAAATGACAGGCCTTTGTAAGTTGGGGTGGGGCAGGGGGTGTGGGGGGCGGGGGGTGGGGAGGGGGGAGCAGGGCGGTGCGGTACAAAGCAAGAGAGGAAGAGCGGGGCTGTGATGTGCGAGGAGTATCTCCGCTAGCGGAGGTGGCTATGCTAACCCCCGCGGAGGCCAGAGGGGTCAGCGTATGAAACAAACAGGCTGGCCGCCTCCCACCAGGATGTCCTGGTGGATCAGCAGCAGCGGCAGCAGCGGCAGCAGCAGCAGCAGCAGCAGCAGCGGCAGCAGCAGCAGCAGCAGCAGCAGCAGAGGCAGCAGAGGCAGCGGCAGCAGCAGCAGCAGCCGCGTTGACCCGCCCCGTTATTAAAGAGGCTAATCTGTTCAACATGTCAATGTTAGCACTTTTAGCTGCGATTAATAAAAGAAGACCCCAAGAGTGCTGCGTGTGCTTTTCCAGTGCCGCGGGTTGTTTTCCTTTGGTTTGTGTTTTTAGTGGTTTTAGCTCTTTGGTAATTCAACAGTCCTCTCTCCCCCGCTGCCCCCCCCCCCCACCCACACACACACACACACACACACACACTCCCCTATTAGCATAAACAGTGTGAATTATTAACTTTGTTAAAAGAATTATAATCTGCCCTGAATCCTTAGTTTCAGCTCCGGAGTAGCTACTGTGAGCTTGTGTGTGTGTGTGTGTGTGTGTGTGTGTGTGTGTGTGTGTGTTTCCCCCTTTTTCTGCCACCGGCAACGAAGCCCGGCTGATTTTAATAAAGCAAATTGTTTTTTTTTTTTATATATATATATATATATATATATATATATATATATATATATATATATATATATATTTTAGAGACACGCAGTGGAGTTGAGAGCGTGTGATGTCAGAGCGTGAGGGTGAGACGTTTGGAAAGCGCACGGCTGGGTGGCTGCTAGTCAGAGAAGTGCTCGCTAACAGACTTGCTAAGTGCCCGGCGCTGTGTCTTAATTTGTAATCTAGTCAAACCAATTGTCCGCTAGCTAAAAAGGTCACCTAGACAATAGACTACACAGCCTCCTGCCACGCACAGAAAGCCCAGGGTGTCTTTTGGAGCTTTCCTTTTTTTCCCCCCCGCTTACTAAAGATGTAATTAAGGCACCTTCATCTTCAACGGGGGTGAAAAGGGCACCAACAAACACGAGGGGAGCTTGGCGGTGCCGGAGGGAGGAGAGACGAGAGGCCGGAGTTAAAATGTCAGCAGCGTTTTTCCCGACTTCACCTGCGCGATTTTCTTTTTTATTTTCCCCCCTTATGAAAAAACAAAACAAAAAAGCCCATCACGGCTGAGAGGAGCTTACTGAGGGATGCAAAAGTGAGTGATGCAAAGCAACACGGGAGAGAAGGCGGTGGCGGCGTGCGGGCGGTGGTGGCGGCGGGGTGGGGGTAAGGGGGGAGGGACTTAAAGGACGTGATTTATCTGGGCTTGATTGCGTGTTAATCGAGGTTACGTGTATTAAGTGGAATCTAATTGGAACAGACACTGGCAGTCTGACAGATCGACATGATGCAGATGGATTGAGGGGGGGAGAGAGACAGGGGAGGGTGGGTGGGAGGGAGGGAGGGAAGGGGGACGGAGGGGGCGGCGAGGCAGAGCGGCAGCGGCGACATTTCATTTGCCGCCGCCCAACGTTGAGGAAATATTTCACGTTTTCTTGCCCCCCCAACGAGCTACTAGCTTCCCTCCTCCAGACGCTAGCGATAGCGAGCTCACTCGAGGGTGGTGAAGACGACACGGACGAGTTTTGGGAGTTCCGGATTTTTTTTTTGTTTGTTTGTTTTGTTTTTGTTTTTTCCGGAGCAGAAACATTTTGAGAAAAAGCCGCAAAGAGAGAGAAAAATAAAAAAAAATGAAAGCAGCAACTGGGCTGTCGGGGCTCATCTCGCGTCGGTGTCACGATTGTCGGCTTGATGAGACGTGTAAACCCTCTGGAGGAGGACACACGCGGCTGGGAGTGTGAGTGACAGCGTACAGCGGCTAGCCCCCCCCCACCCCACCCCGCCACCCAACCCTACTCCTCCACCCCCACCTCACCTCACCCGCCCCTCCCGTCCCCGCCACAAACAGTCATTTCGTCTTTAAAAAAAAAAAAAAAAAGAAAGAAACACAGCCATTCCAAAAACAGAAGAGGAACAGAGGAGGTAAAGAGGCGGAGGGACAGCTGCCGGATAATTCTCACCTCCACCAGGAGGACGGGCCAGAGCTGGAGCGCTCCTCCTCCTCCTCCACCCCACACCCTCCCTCCTCTTCCTCCTGACTCTCGACAACTGTTGCAAAGGCCTCGTCTCTCTCTCTCTCTCTCTCTCTCTCTCTCTCTCCCAAATTCTGAGGTATTTAAGCTCGCACACTGAATGACCCTTTCAAATGTTACGGACCGTAAAAGATGACCACCTGTTCGGGGCCGAGCAACTGCCAACTCTATAACTAATACGTGACAGGCGCTCCGCACAAATAAGGAAGACGGCAGTTTGTCCCAAACAGAGAACAGAAAAGAATTTCATGTTCCGGACATGTTTTGCGTGTTGGTGTGTGTTTGTGAGATTTCTCTCTCTCTCTCTCTCTCTCTCTCTCTCTCTTGCAGCATTGCTCTGCGTCGGTCAGCGTGGCTATAATTGGTAACGTTGGGGGGGGTTTGGGGGGGGTTCAGGAGTGAGTGACACGGACGGCCTCGGAGCACCAAATCGCCCAGGAGCAAAAAAAACGACTGTCACAGTGCCATTAACTAAATCTGGGTTAAAAATACAGTGGTGCCCCCTCACCCCACCCTCACCCTCACCCTCACCCACCAAAAGGGTCACTTCTACTGAGCGCCGGCCGAAATGAGGGCCAGCTACGGCAAACGGACGTGTCAGGGGAATTAAGTGAGAGGGGGGAAAATGGGAAATGAGGGGGGTAAAACCGCAAAGAAAGCAGAGAGGCGGAGATGAAGACGAAGAAGAAGAGGGGGAAAAAAGAAAAAGGGACAAAGGGAGGAACCGTGGGCGTCATCCGTGGGCAGTTTGCCGAAAAAAAAACAAAACAAAAAAAAAACCCGCAGCGCTCCAAACTTCAGCCGTCAACACAAAATGCCCAAACAGCTCCTGACATGATCTCATCACGGCGCACAGACAGGGGAGTTGCTTCGGTCATCTGTTGATTTGATCCATTATGACTTTTACACTAATGGCATTAATAAGGGCAAAACTGCTATTTTAAAACACTGGATTTTTCATCCTCTCTCCTCCTGCTAGGACCCCCCTGCCCTCCACCGTGTGTGTGTGTGTGTGTGCAATGTGTGTGTGTGTGTGTGTGTGTGGTGCCGCACACCCCCACCATGTAATAGCTATAAGGTCATCTCTATTTTCCAGGCGCGGTGTACAATGTCGCTGGATTGCGACATTTTGCACGGTTTAAAAACAACAACACCGGCTTTGAAACTCGACTCGCCGCTCGTTTCGTTGGACGGACTGGGACCACTGCGGTGGTCACCAGCTGGCCCCCTGGCAAAACTTGGAGAAAACACGCACTCGGCCGCAAATACAAAATCATGAAGTGTTTGTTATATAACTGAGTGGATAGATTTACCAGCCAACCAGCCGAAATGCGATTATTTTTAGGTGCAGGAGAAATAAATGTGTATGTCTTGGTTTTTTATTTTCTGCTTCCTGTTTGAACCCATTTAATGTACTTACAATGTGTGTGTTTGTGCGTGTGTGTGTGTGTGTGTGTTTTTCCGCCCTCCAAAGCCTCTAACATTGAGGGGAATGACACTGTCATCAAGGACATGAATTCCTCATTGATTTTTAGGAGCCAGCTTAACTATCCATTCCAATTGATTTTTAGCTTTGCTGGCTGTGCGAGTTATGGCACTTTTAATGTATCATCTGTATGTGCGCTCATCACCCGCTGCAACGGGATTTGCAATAGCGTGTGAATAATGCATAAACAGAACAGTGTGTAAAATGTGACTCTGGTTTTCCTGCTGTGACGTGATGTCTTTTATTCAATTTGGTTGTTTTTTTTTAGTTGGGGAACAATGTGATGTTAAATATTGGCCATAACATTTTTTTTTTATATATATAATTTTTTCTGTACACTAACAGATGCGAAGGATCTGCTTGCTCCTTCGCCCTCTCTAAGCTAGCCACTAGCTAGCTTAGCCGCGCTAGCCCCCTTAGGAGCAGCAGCTCCAGGCTCAGCATTTGGCCCCTCAATTAGGAATGCACGGCAACTATCAATAATCGATGGTTGGATGATGCAACAAAGTCGGAGCAACGTGATCCAGAAAGACGGGCCAAAGTCACCTGTCAGGTAGAAAGTCATTAAAACAGGGGCTCGCTTTCCTGCCGCTAGCTTAGGTTTCACTAGGGGGCCGGATACATTTCAATTGGTCCACTCGTATGATATGATCTCCCTCTCAACGGCGGCTCCCAGGATTCTGTTTGCCGCGTTTCCTCTTAAACTGGGGAAAAAAAAAAAAAAATAGAAGAAAAAAAGGTGCGGGTGAAGCAGTCCTCCATGTGAGGTATCTGCCTTTTTGTTCCACACAAAGCACACTTTACTTCATCCTTTGAAAAGAGGGAAAAAAAAGAAACGTCTGCTTAATTAATGTTTCACAAGTGCTGCTGTATTCTTAGCAAAAGGAAAAAGAAAAAAGAAAAAAAAGAAAAGCGCCTCTATCAAAGCCGGCAGGTTCAGATTACGTCGGCTAATTGAAATTGTGAATTTCTAAGCCGACTTCCATTCTCCCCTCTGCTCCTGCTCTTTCTCCCCGCGCACACAATAAAGTCTGGTGTTTTGTAGTCTGCAAATGACATCAAATCATCTAAGTAATACGGGGCTTTTCTCTTTTTCTCCCCTCCCCTCGCCGCGGTCTCATGTTCTGCTGTTGGGTTCATGAGACAGCTTAATAAAGCAGTAAACGCTCGGGGAAGCCTGAGAGCCGGCGCTTTGTGCGCGGCACGGCGGCGGCACGCTTGCGTACTTCACCTCCGCCGGGGAAGTCGCAGCAGTGAAAGAAAAGTGCAGCCTCGCCTCAATACAGGATTTATTTTTTTTTTTTTTTAGCCCTGCCGCCAAAGCCGAGAAGAATAAAACCAGAAGGAACAAAAGGGAGAATCGGACGATGCCACTTGTCTCAAGGTTCTGACATCGATCCAGTCCCAGTTGATGCAGTCTGGGCTAATTGACAGGTTCTCCAGGCGTCGGGTGGTGGAGGAAGGCAGGGTGTGTGGGTGTGTGTGTGTGTGTGTGTGTGTGTGTGTGTGTGTGTGTGCAGCTGCAGGTGAGGGTTAGCTCAGCTTTGACGCCCGCTGACACCGGGCAGAAAATACAGGTTTCCTGAGTCGGGCTGGCCATGATGTGAGAGCCAGTGGCTGATGTGGAGGAACCCCCCCACCACCACCACCACCACCACCTACCACCACCCTCCCCCGGCTCGCCGCTTTGATTTCTGCCGCCATCATTCACCCTGCCTGCCGCACTGGGCCAATGGTGTAAATCACAGAGTCTGAAAAAAATAAAAAATAAATCCTCAACCTTTGTCCCGAGTTAATCATTTGCATATTTCCCAAACTGCCTCCTTTGAGCCAGGCATTATTTTATTGGCTTGTTTTGGACGCATTGGAAGATTTGCACTCCCTCTCCAGCCCCGCCCGCCGCCGCCGCCGCCGCCGCCTGCAAGGTCAGTTCCGAGGGTGCCACGAGGCAGAATTTGCGCACAGCGCAGGGCTTTTCAGGTCAGTTACGTTGTATTTACGGAAAATATTTTTTGATAAGGGATGTAAAAGTACTATAAACCCCAGATCATAAACCAGAGGCGTAGTTGAAATAAGGACAAAAGATCAACGGCTGGGGTTTTTCCTTATCTTGCGCACGTTGATTATTCTTTTCTTCTTTCTTTTTTTTTTTTTCCTCTTGGAGTCGACTCTGTTTGCCACCGAGCCGTCACATGGCGCTGAGTGGGGTGGGGTGGGGTGGGGGCGAGGTGTTGGGTGGGGGGGGGGGGACTTGTTAGACTTGGTCCAGTGGCAGCTTCCCAGTGCGGTGAGAGAGCAGGCTCTTGTTTCATGGAGAAGTACCTCCCCTGTTATCTCCCCAGCACTATAATCACTTAACAAAGACCTGGGCATTTGCACAAATTAAAACATCAATAATGCATAAGTGCTTTTCTTTCTTTCTTTTGTTTTTTTCAGAGGCCCGTAGTCTTCCTCTACTGGGATGGAATACCCCCTTCCTCCCTCCCCCTCTACCCCCTACCCGGTAGGGATGATAAATAAAAATAAAAACCCTCCCCTGCTTGGATCTTCGGTCCCGCAAGACGACTTCAAGGAGCTTCTTCGTCTTTGTGTTTGGAGCCGGAGCTGCGGCGGCGAATGTTTGGGGTCAGGATAAAACGTGAAGCGGTTTGGCAGGGAAGAGGCCGCAAGTGGCGGCGGCGGTGGTGGCGGAGCAGCAGCAGCAGCAGCAGCATCGATGCCAACAGGCAACACCCCCAAGAGTGGCGAAGAGCGCCATCCTACCATAAACAACGGCGCTGCCGCGCAAGCCACACTTTGTGGTCAGAGTGGCAACACGGGACCTGATCCCGGCTGGCTGGCTGGCTGGCTGGCTGGCTGGCTGGCTGGCTGGCTGAGTCTCCCGGACAGGAGCAGCAGGCGCTCGCTCGCTGCAGCCCCAAAACAAGTCGTACGAGAGCAGCCGGGGAAGGAAGGGCGGGGGCATCATGGGAAACACACAGTCGATGGGACTTAAAAAAAAAATAAAATAAATACCAGGATGCAGCTCAGGCTGACTGTTTAATTTGTGGGGAGGAAAACAAAACACTCCTTTTATTTATACTCACACTGCAGCTGCTGCTGCTGCTGCTGTTGCACCTAACACAGCGGATGCCGCAAAATCCCCTTTAGGTTTGTTTTAGAATCCTGCTTTATTTGTTTAGTTCAGTTTTTTTTTCTCAGTTCCATCGTATCCAAGTCATTTCATCAGAAATCCACCTGGGCGTTTCTGAGTTTGCTTTGCTCTGCCAACTGAAAACCGTCTTTTGCGTGTTCGCTTTAATTTGTCAGTCGCGATTTCACGTTGGCGAAAACCTGCTTTGGTTCTGTACGTTTGGCGGCGAGCGACGAGTTTCATCCCCCACCCCACCCCACCCCACCAGCCTCTGTGTTTAGTAGGTTGGGTGGGTGGGGGGGGAGTGAAGTGTTAATTCGGGCCCAGTCAATCCATGACCGGCGCTGTTACGACACCAGCGGCAGAGGACGAGCCATCCTATACAGATGGCCTCAAGGACAATTAGCGGTAATGATTGGTTGCCACATAAATGAGGGAAATTCTATTTGCTACTGCACTTGCTGATGATCACGGACCAAATGCCCTGTTACCATAACATGGCTGGCTGCTCCGAACTTGAGCGCCACTTGTGAAAACGTTGCGGCGGCGGAGGGGAAGGGGGGGGGCAGGACAGGAGAGGGGGGGGGGGGTGCATTTCGAAAAAAAAAAAAAAAAAAGGGCAAACAGGATGTGAGCAAACAGGGCCACAGTGGCGGCGAAGAAAAAGACATGAGACAAACAGAGGAGTGATCTAAAATATTATCTCTTCAATCACCCCTCCAACCCCTCCCACCCCACCCCGCCAGATATCTTTATTTCCCCCCACCACCACCACCACCACCATCCCCCCCCCCTCCCTCTCCATCAGTTAGCCTGGCAAACAATCCCCTTGTTAGCAAACTGTTAAGACAGCCGCTCGGTACACAAATTGCGCTCGACCAAGCGAATTTGTTTTGCAAGGGTGACCTGTTTAATCATCTCATTTTCTTTGGCGGACATTTATTCATCTGGTTTCCACGGTTACAGAGAACATTAAGGGGCTACAGTAATAAGGCTGGAGAGTCAAACAGGTAATAAAAAAATTAACGCCATTTTCCGGCAGCCGAGGACAGTGGGTGAAATGAATCAAGGGAGAGGGGGAGAGGGGTGGCGGCGGGGGGACCGCGCACGTGTGTGTGTGTGTGTGTTAAGCGGGTTGGGATGTTAAGGGGGGTGTTCCAATATTATCCAAACAATAAGCTGCGGTGGTTATTTTACTCTGTAGATCAGGTGGTGCTGCTGCGGACATGACACTGGCGGCGCAGAGCAGCAGAGATAAGCCGTTAAAGTGGCCCACTTCTTTTCCTCCTCTCTCTCTCTCTCTCTCTCTCTCTCTCTCTCTCTCTCTTTTTTTTTAACTCAACTTATTTATTTTTTATTGTCATTTAGCGATTGCTTATCAGAACAATTAAAAAGTTCCAGCCGGCGTATCTCCGTAACTTTTGCTCCCTCTCCCCTCCTCCGTTCCCGCCGCCTGCGCGCGGATCATTTGCGCTGGCTGGAATGCGAGGCGTCGATAAACATGCGGGCGACAACATGACATTTTGGGGTGGGGGGGGGAGGCGAGATTCCCGCCGGTGGCGTGAGTGTCTGGTGGCGGTGGGGGGGGGGGGGGTCTGAAAATACACTTTGTCTTTTCGCTAACTAACGGCCGGACTTCTTTGCCAAATATAGAAAATTCCGGCACAATAGGGGGAACAGGTGCCGCCACCGCTGCTGTTGCTCAAGCGCCAAATAAGGCAGCGGGACGCGTCGCATCCAGGCGCAAAACAACCTCCCGCGATACCGCTGTCCGATGACTATCAGAACGATCGCCGCTGCCTCTTCACCCCCCCCCCCTTCCTGGAGACATGTCCCTGCTCTAGACGATACTCAGACCTCGTCCTCAGAGTAAAGAGACAGAGAGAGAGAGAGAGAGAGAGAGAGAGAGAGAAAAGACGCAGGCAACAAATTTTGTGCATTACTCATTTCTCCACTCCTCTCAAAAGTATTTGCAATTGACAGCAGGGCTTTGGCACTCCTAAAAACAATGTGTACAAATGCTCACAACCGAACCCTTCAAATCGTCTGGTTTAACCTGTATTTGGGTATTTTACAAGTCTGCCAACACCTGTCTACCACCCGAGAGAGAGAGAGAGAGACAGAGAACATGGTGAAATGTGTCTGGCGGTTTATATCCTAAATGTGTGTTGTTCTGAGCTCTGACTGTGTGTGTGTGTGTGTGTGTGTGTGTGTGTGTGTGTGTGTTGGGGAGGAGTGTTGGGAGGGCACCACTGTGACTGAGGACTGCCAGGGGTCGGGGGAGGGCGCTAGGTGGGGAGGTACAACTGACGGCGGACGTCGTCTCTCAGGAGAGGGAGGAGTGGAGGGGGGGGGGAGATGTCAGACAACCTGGCCCCACACACACACACACACACACACACGCCGCTCACGTGTCACCCCCCCGACCCTCAGCTCGGCTCGGGCGGCGGCGGCAGAGACAAACTCATCATACATGTGGGCTCCAAAGCCCACCAGGGGGAAACGGAAGGACAGCGAGAGGAGAAGAGGAGCAGGAGGAGGAAAAGAAGAGGAGAGCGGGCTAAGCTGAGGCTGTGGGACTGCCAACTGTTCTGCTAACAGCCTCTTAACAGGTGTAGGCTCTAGAAGCGTGTAATCCTATCAAGTTACCGAACGGGGGGGGGGGAGAAAAAAAAAGAGAAAGAAAGAAATCCGGCAAACTGCAAACTCCTGAGCTCTTCCTGCGCCTCCCCGCGCCCTCCATCTCTCCCCCCCGTCCTCTCTCTCTCCCTCTCCTTCCGTCTGCGCCGGCGCTGACAGAAACCAACAGCTGGCCTTCAGATTTATCATGTACAGACAGTAATTATTGCCGCTGCTGCTGCTGCTGCCGCTGCCGCCGCCTGCTACTGACCCCGGCGAGTGAAATGTCACATGAAAAAGGGGAAAAAACACACTCGGGTAAAGTGTGTGTGTGTGTGTGTGTGTGTGCGTGCACTACTGCCGTATTGACGGGGGCTGGTGGTGGCGGTGGGGAGGAGGGCAAGGGCAGCGGGGGGGTGTTGAAGATGTGTGACACAGACGTGAGAGCAGGGCCAGTGTTGAAACGTCACCGCGCTCCTGTTTGCAGTCAATTACCGACGAGGACAGAAGTAGCCGCTCCGCAACCCGGCTGAACAAACAGTTTTCCAGCTCGCGGCGAGGGCGGGTGGTGGTGCTGGTGGTGGTGGTGGTGGTGATGATGGTGGTGGTGCTGGTGGTTGGGGGGGGGTTAAACAAAAAAAAAAAGAAGGAAGTCTGGGAGTTAACGTATCGTGGCGTCGGAAACACTTGTAGCGACCGCGGAGAGAGGAGGCAGGCGACGGAGCTGCCGCTGCCGCTCCAGTCGGTCGCCCACCAACCCAACAAATAATTCATAAGAAATCCGGGAAAAACAAACAAACAAACAAAACAAATAAACGAAGCCGCTGATGTCTGCGTCGTGTTTCAGGCGTTGCTTCAAACAGGCTGACCCGGCCTGCTGTATTTGTTCTAGATAAGAGGGTCAGCAGATACGCTATCAATTTATTGCCCGTGTCAATCACTGCCCCTCCGTCGTTAGCGGGTTAGCCTCCACGGCCACGCCTCATTCTTCCGTCTTCCACATTCACACTTAGGGGGAAAATAAATGAATATATAAAAATACAAGTGGAGATCCGGTCGCATTCCTTCCGTGCCCCCCGGCAGACGCACGGCAGGCGGACCGGTTCGCACCTAGAAGACCTCCACCCAACACACACACACACACACACACAAAGACAACCCCCCCACCACATTTAAAAGGATTAGTCACCACATTTTGTGCCGCCTTAATCTCTCTTTCAGCCGGCCTCGTAAGTGCGCCTCGATAAGCGAAGCATGCAAATTCATTCACGGCCGGCGGAGACGGCGCTTTTCAGACCGTCGCGCCAAAGTCTTCCACCGCCGCTAATTACCTCTTCATTTTCCTCCCCTTTCCCCTCTTATATGGCGCATCAACGGCCGGGGAGATTATTCCTCTCCCCCTGTTTCTTTTTTCGCGCTTCGCATGAAATCATAATTTCATATGCGAGATTGGGAAGTGGCGCTGCGGGCTGCGCTCGGTGGTGGAGGGAAAAGTTGCCGGAGGAAACATGACGCGGCGTTTTGTGACGTGAGATTAGGTAGCGGGGGGGCCGGGGGGGTGGGAGGGAGGAGGGAGGAGGAGGGGTCACTGCGGGGCAGGAGGGGGGGGGATGGTGTTCTCTCGAAATAATTAAAAATGAATGTTTTTCCCGAAAAAAAAGGAGGAAACAAAAATATTTACAATTTATCAAAATTTTTGAAAATAATTTTAAATAAAAGTCATGTTTCGCAAAATAGCATTTTTAAGCTTTAGCTCTAAAAACACGTCATCCAGGACAGTTAAATTTATATATATATATATATATATAGAAATGTGTGTGTGTGTGTGTGTGTGTGTGTGTGTGTGTGTGTGTGTGTGTGTATATATATATATATATATATATATATAAAGGTAATAAAGGCAGTTGGGGCAACCTGTTTATCATTCCAGAATATTTCTCCACCGATTATTAATTAGGCCATTACTCCAGTTTGGTGACGGGGAGCTTTGAGGTTTTAATTAGGTGCTGGCCACTGCATGAGTGCACAGGACTGAAGAGGAAGAGGCTGTGATGCCACTCGCCTTCACTCCTGGCCCGGATCGAGTGACCCTCAACACTCTGGCTGCTGCTGCCGGGTGCAGCAGCGGGGGCGGAGGGGTGGCGCACGCACAGCGACCCACGTGCATCTGCTATTTATTGGATCGTTTGGCCACTGGTGGCTTTTTTTTATCTTTTTTTTTTTTGCTCTTTTTTTTTTTTGCTCTTTTCAACTCGGTGTTAAAACGGAAAGAAGAAGAGAAGAGAGAAGCAGTCGGTGTGATTTGGATATTAAAAGGCTGCAGGGGGGTTAAGATAATTATGGTGTAGGGTGGCTTGTGTCTGATGACTGGGCACATGCTCAATCAGGACTCAGCTGTCCCTCTCTTTCTGTCGAAACAGCCCCCCTCCCTGCACACACACACCCACACACACACACACACACACACACACACCCCGCACGCACCTCCCCTTGTCTACTGTCTGTTCACCCATTTTCCCTCCCATAGCCGCTCTGCTAAAACCAGGAGTAATACACACACACACACACACACACACACACACACACACACACACACACACACACACACACACACACACACACACACCCTCGCGTAACATCAATCAAACACTGAGAGCGCACCATAAAACTACACAAACATATACGCTGCCTTTAACTGCTGCCTTTGACTCAAATTTAATGGTCGCTCTGAAGGTGTAAAAAAAAAAAAAAGAAAATCAGGAAAGTAAAATTAAAAGATGGGAAGTCATCAAATCTTGACAAGAAAATTAAAAAGAGTGGCTTTTGTGGATTTTTCAACGTAAAAATCATCCGGGCCGTCTTGTGAAACGCAAATCCGTATTTTTCAAAAGAGGAAAAAAAACAAAGGCTGGAAAAAAAGAGTGAATTTTTAATTTGTATGATATATTTTATTTTTAAAGTGACTCTACTTCATTTAGCTTAAGTGCACATTTTAATGGCAAGACGGAAATCCTGCGCTCTGCTCTCTGCTGAAATCTGTATTTCAAAAAAAAATAAGTGTTGAGCGCGTGAGTGTCTTCCTCCGGTTGACAAGGCGATACTAATCACCTCGTTGCTGTGAAGCACTCTTCCTTGACAAGGCTCCTTAGAATAAGGATCCCCCCGGAGAAATCGGAATGAAAGAGGTTAAAGACAATGACTCGCATCCCCACCGCCGCCGCCAAAGCCTGCAAATGTCTCCCTGTTAAATTTATTTCAAAACTCTGTTAATCTGCTGTACACAACATTCCCATTAGCATAGCCCGGCCCCCTAATAAAAATTCCGGCTAGTTTAATTAAAAAATGTAAATTTACTGTCATCCGAGGAGCGGCAGAAATAGGAAGGCAACAGCATATTTTATTGCTTAAGACATCAAATTGATTCAGGTTATTGCCAAATTGTGATAAAAGGTTATTGAGGGCCTTCGCAGCCCGGCTTGTTTTTCTCCTTCATTTCATCCTTTTTTTTTTCTTTTTCCTTTTTCTTTTTTTCCTTTTTTTTATTTATTTATTTTTTTTAGTGGAGAGCCATAAAAGATGGAGAGGGCCACAAAGGGTTAATGAGACAACTCAGTGAGGGAGAAGGCAATCAACATTATGACTCACGGGAGGGTAGAAAAACATTTTCCGAGCTGACGAAAAGTTTGAAATTAGGGTGTGTCACGATAACAGTCGGACGTGTTTGTTGTTATTTTGGCCGATCACACAAGACAAGGGAAACAACAGGGCATAATTAACCCGGTCCGCGTGTGCGTCTGAAGCCCTGTGGCCGCTGTGGTCGGCTGCACGGTGTCTGTGTGATCGTCGGCCCAAGACTGGGGCTTTTATTTTTTAATCGCCCTCCCGCACGCCGGCTCGAAGGGCAAGTGTGGTGTCACGCTCCTGGACGGCGAGGACGAGCGGGGGGGACGCAGAGACAGACAGACAGACAGATGGACGGACTGACAGAGAGACAGGCAGACAGACAGGCAGACAGACAGAGAGGGTTGCAGAGCTGCAGAGGAACAGAGTAAAAACAACAGCCTCCAGCCAAAAAAAAAAAAAAAAAAAGCACGACTGAAGTTTGACCTGCATGATTTGTAATTTTTTTTTTTTTGCAATAACAAAAATCAGAAATTCTATCGGTAAATATTCTTTTGAAGATTAATTATTGTATTTTTTTAATAAACTGGATTAGATTAAGGGTTTTATGTAAAATCGATCTATAAAAAATATCCTAACCTAAACTTCATATTTAAATAACAAGAATATAAATGAAGCATTAAAAAAACACGACGGCAGGGAAGGTTTATTAATAAATAGTCTAAACTTACTGTCATACCATAGTAATATTTATGTATCGCGCAGATAAACAGGGACTATAAATACATACATGCATGCATAAAGGGAAGGGATTCAATGTACGCACGCTAAACCGAGAACATGCTCACACACACACACACACACACACACACTTATACACACACACACACACACACAGTGCACGCAGGACTGGAGTAAATGTTAACATGAAACAGGCCTTTTCGCTATAAGCACGTAAACAGGCTGTAGCCGCGCGGCGCCGAGTGTGTGAGCTGCAGCTACAACAGGACAAGTTCACGCCGCCTGCCAAGGGGAGACGCACCGAGTGGCTGCAGTCAACTTGACACCTCAGCTCGCAACCACCGACTACAGGTGCATGTGCACCGCGTACGCTGCCTGAACGTTTAAATGAAACGCGCCCGAAAGCAACCTTGCCATTTAATTTCAATGAAAGTGAACGCCTAAGAAGTGTTTGTGTGTTTTTGTTTTTTTTTGTTTTGTTTTTTTTGTAGAACACACAACCTGCTCGCACGTCCTCTGATTGGAAAGGTTGGTGGCACCCGCCGCGCTCCGGTTGCCGGTGCATGTGTGACAATATGAGCGACACGACAGTTTGTTTGCTTTGTCCCCTTGGCAACAAACCCTTAGGCCATTCAGTTGTACCCCTAATGGCATTGCCAGAGCCTCATGTGGATAACAGCACGACCTGCAATTCTACAATATCCAGTGATTGGCTCACACACACACACACACACACACACACACACAAACATATACACACACACACACACACACACACAGAAAATGATAAAAACATTTGTCTAAATGGCAGAAGAAAGTCTGCCAGGCAGAGAGTGAAGTGTCAGAAAACACAGCGCGACTCGAGAAAATGAAACTGGCTTTTGGGAACTTTTTTTTTTCTTCTTCGTCCCCCCTTTCGCGTGCCGTGCGCTGCGCTGTCATGTAGTGTCATGAGCGGCGAGCCAGAGACGAGGGGCAATCACATTTGATATTGCAGTCACCTTTGGGCACCGTCAAAGAGCTATAAATAAGGGTGTCGCAACACTCGGGTATACGTCCGGACGCACTGGCACATAGTTTAATCATGAACAACTTCCCCGTGTCTCTCTCTTTCTCTCGCACACACACACACACACGCGCGTGCGCGCGCATACACACTCACACACACACACACACACACACGCTCAAACAGAGTGAGAGAAGAAGAAGAAGGGGGAGAAAAAAAAGGCACACCTTTAACAGCTAATAAAAACTAAAAGAGGCAAAGTGAGAGACAAAAGAAGAACGGGGAGAAGGAAAAAAGAAGAAGAAGAAGAAGGAAAAAAAAAGTACTCACCATATTCAGGGAAGTCGAAGTTAAATCCTCTCAGACATGTAACTTTCATAATATTACTCAACTTTTTAGTCAGAAAGTCATTCGAGTGTCGGCTGGCGGCTGGGGGGAAGCGGAGCGGAAAAGTGACTCGGGGCAAAAAAAAAAGGGGCTTCCTTCAATCATGCACTAAACTCCTTGACATGTAATCTGTCAATAGTTTGTTGCTGAGATAATGCCGGCTGCCACGAGCGCGTTTGATTGGCAGCTCAGGGTCTGGCCCCTCCTTCCCGTGCTTTGACGGGGGGTAGGTGGAAGAAAACGGAGCCTCCCACTTCTCTCTGCTCCTCTCTCTTGCTCGCTCTCTCTCTCTCTCTCTCTCTCTCTCTCTCTCTCTCCCTGTCTGTGTCGCTCTGTCTCCGCCTCTCGTGCGCCTGCCTGCCTGCCTGCCTGCCTGCCTGCCTCTGCTTTGCCCCCATACACTCACTTTGCTCCCACCACACACACACACACACACACACACGCACAGACACACAGGCGAGCGAGCGAGCGTGCGCACAGACGCACACTCACACACACACACACACACACACAGAGGCACACGCGCGCGGGGAGAGCGGGCTGTTGGTGATGTTGTCTGAATAGGCTGATAGGAAATTATGGCAGAGGAAGCCGAGCAGTTTTTTTCCTCCCTCCCTCAGTGGGCTGGCCTTTTCCATCTTTGTGGTCTTCTAGCCTTTCAACTCTCGAGGGGGCGGAGCCTCCGCCGCCTCTATTCAAATGAGGGCCGAGCGCAACACTTTAAACAGGGCTTGCGGGGAGTTGTTGCAATGATACACAAAAATATGGCACTTTATTTTTTAAAGCAGATCTGCTAGGTTCATTGAATGATTAATGATGGAAAATTTAAAAAAAAAATAAAAAGTGAAGATTTCACACCGGCGCCCTTTTGAGTCGCTGTGGCTGAAATTGCGACTCCGGTCCTGAGACGTCGTGGCGGAGACGACGTCGTTCGCCGCAGCCGTGCGCTCGTCTCTGCTGCGAGCGAGCGAGCGAGCGAGCGAGCACACGCTGCCTGCCTCCCTCCCCACGATAAGCTATCGGTTTTCATTGTAATTTCAGGTGAAATGATAAACGGCCGCCGTTACCAGGTGACAATGAATACTTTATAAGACAAACCCCTTATTTGCCTGGCAGTTTCTTCTGCAGTGCCATGCAAAGTGCGCCCAGAACCGGCTGCTCACAATGACCATTTACTGTAAGTATATAGGAGAGGAGAGAGGAAGAAAAAAAAAAAAAAAACGAAATAAAAGAAAACAACGACTTCAAGCCACAGAACGAGGCTGGAAGTGACGAGTGTGGAATTTGCACTGTGGCAGAAAGTCTCGTCTTTTCGAAAGGTCACTGGATATTCCGATTTTTCTTTCCCACCTCAGTGTATGTTTTTTTTTTTTTTTACATTCTGAATGAAGCTGTTAATAACTAACATTTACTGAACAGAAAAGAGGAAATGAACACGTTTATGGCTTTGCACCATAATTTAGTAATACACAGTCTGGGCTTCAGTTCCTGCTGCGTTGACAGCAAAGTCCAAAGTATGTACATAAAACAGGTTTTGGTTGATTTTAGAATGATGATGACTCATGCGGCTAAATGACAGGGGGAACAAAGCTTTGTCTCCACCTCCCTGATCCACATAAAGGGAAAAAAATGTCCTGAAAAGAGTTCCAATCAAAAGGCTCCACCCTTTATCACGCACTGTAATGTAAATACTGCCTCGCTGTTTGTTAGCTATGGCAAAATAATAATGACAAAAAAAATCAACTCATTGAGTTGAGTGACTGATTTGGGTACACAACCACTTTTGCAAAAGCTTTAAAGAAAAAAAAAAAGAATCCTTTCATCCACCTTCAGTTGCTTTTTAATTTCACTGCCTGCAAATACACAATAATTTGTTTGCAAAAGGCAGAAAAACACTTCACGAGGGAAAACATCAAAACAACATCAAACAAGTCTTTGAGTTTTGGGCTCTTTCAGAAACTCAGAGACAGAAGAGAAGAGTCTCAAAAACAATCAACAATCAAAGCTCTCAAAGTTTGGCCCCTGCGGGCCACCGTAGGAGCGGAAGACTAGTCAAACAGAAAGTAAAAACTTTGTCAGCGCGTGTGAACTAGACATTTGGGCATGATACCAGTTTGCAGGTTGACTTCCATCTAGGTCCCTGGGACGTCAGAACGGGTTTCCCCTTGGTTTGCGGCCCCCGAGTCGCATCTTCGGGGCCGAAAAACCATTTACTTCTCAAAAAGAAGGGGCAGCGATGGGGCTTCTCGTTTGATGTTGGTCTTTTTATTTTATTTGGGCGGGGTGGTGGGGGGACAGTTATTGTGCACTGCCATGCGGGAGAATGTTGAGGGCAAGGTGGGAGTGGTGTGTGTGTGTGTGTGTGTGTGTGTGTGTGTGTGTGTGTGTGTGTGTGTGTGCGACATGGCAGGGTTCGCATCCGTCAAAAGGGCGCGAGGGCCAGACGTTTGGCCGGCCCCTGACCGTGCGCTCCAGGAGGGGCTGGTCTGCTGAAGGGCCCTGCTCCGAGGCCCCTCCCACCCGGCCCGGGACAAAAGCCCGGGCCGGCGTGATAGATGTGAATTCAGCGGCTTTTGTGCCCAAAGCGCAGAGACATGCCGAGTGAGAAATCTGACCTTTGCCGGGGAGTCGGATTGTGTTTCTGGAGCCCCCTCGCCGTCGGTGGGCGGCAGAGGAGTGCAGCCGACGGATGGGCGGGGGGGGGGTGTAGGTGCGTCCCGACGGGCAAAGTGCACAGGTGGAGGGGGGCCGGGGTGGGGGAGGGGTGCAAACACAACACAACAAATTTGAAAGAGTAGGTTGTGTTTGTGAGCGGGCGGCGGGTTGAGTTGTTGTCGCTGGGCGATATTCACCGTCATGTTGCCGTCAAATTGGCAGGAAATTGGACGTGTAAAAGCTTAATTCTGAGGCGGGGGCTTTTTAAGTGGGATTGGACGAGAGTTCAGCCCCCAATGCGAGATATTATTCCCTCTCACGTCTGTTTATATTGTCTTATATATTTATTTTTGAAGAGACGACGGAGCTGAATATTAAACTTAGGGTGCGGGCGAAGGGGCCGGGACGGCGGCGCTACCACTACCCACCCACCCCCCTCCCCCCCGGCAGCCCGCCCACCCCCTCGGTGACGACGACGACGGCCGTTTGCGTTACTTCGCGACAAAGCTTCTCCTGCGTCGCATCTGATTTTCATAATTGCCGCGCACGCCGACATGCAGACTTCCCTCGAAATTCCCGGCGCCAGATCTCACTGTGGGTTTGCGCTCGAGAGAAATTAGCAAAGGAGCTCGCAGCAGGCATTGCGACGTCTTTGCTACGCTTGCGCGGCGTTTACGTGGACGATATTACGGGAGTCATGCGATACATCACGCTGCTCGGCGGTGCTGCGCTGAGAGCCGAGATTTTCCAGATAGAACCGGGCCCTATGTTTTTGAGTCATACATTTTTCTTGACACTGCTTTCATCCCCCGGCCGTAATCATCATATCTTCCCCATTGCTCTCCCGGATGCAGACATCCATAATGCAATCTTCCTAATTTTGATCCCTCGCAATCTGGTTTTTAAAAGGGAGGGGGAAAAAAGGGGACATATTTCTGAAGGCTGGCTCCGTAATCATTTTAGACAGATAGCCTTTCCCAGCGCAGATGAGCAAATATTTGTAAACCAGCTATCTAATGGAAAATTAGAGTGAAATTAGAGTGAAATTCATGACAGTGAAATCCGATTATCTGTAATTCTATTATGCCATCTTAGCCCACACAGCATATTTTTGTAGAGTTTTTTCCATAAATACCTATGCCAGGGGTCCTGCTAATCAAATAAAATTGAAATTCATCTTCCCATTAAATTCAATTAGGCGCAATTTCTAAAGCCTAACAAAGATTTTAATTACTAAATTATAAAATTCTCCCTAGCCAAATTGGGGAGAGAAAAAGTGCATACCCTGCTCCTGAAAAACAAACCCATGAAAGGAAATTGTTGATCAAAAAAGATATCCAGGGGAAAATAACATTAGGGAGAGCACTGGGGCCTTTATTCAGCGAGCCTGGGCGGAGAGTGACGTGTGCCAAGCGCTAGGCTCCTGGGCCGGAGGAAATGAACTTAGCCGAGGTTCTCTCTGCCTCTAAATGTCTGCCCTCAGAGTTATTATGCTGTAATTGACTAATTGACACCTTAATTTCATTTATGGGGCTCCTGTGTTCATAAAGCAACCTCTGGGTGGGGCAGTGGTCTTGAGCGGAAGCGGGGCAAAGTGAAGAAAAAAAAAAAAAAGACAGAGGAAAAGGCGCAGCAGGACAACAGGTAGAGCCTCGGGCCCCTTCGGAACTCGTACCCGGCCAGATGACGATTACGGAGTTTGATAATGAAATGGCCAGGAAGGAACACACTGACTTAGCAGAGGCTTAAGGAGCATCTTACTCATATGTTTAAATCCCTCTGATGAATGCTGATGGCTAATAATCATGCATGTCCAGTCTCAACAATCTGCCGCTCGCCCAGACACAAATGACCTCCTTCAGGGTCAGCGCAGTTTATTTTTGGAGGGTAAACTTCTTACGGTTGCGGGGGGGGAGTGGGAGGGTAGAGGGGTGAGAGGGGAATTTTGTGTTGGTTTAGCAGCGACCGGGGGAAAGAGGAAGCAGGGCGGCCCAGCAGCAGCGCCGGGCTGGGACGGCTGCTAACAGGACAGCTCGGGGGTCCTCAGGTCAGCCACCAGGTCCATTTCCCAGCCCCCTCCTCCCCCACCTCCCCTCCTCCTCCTTAGCAAGCAGCGGGCTCGCTAAAATAACAGCTCAGCACCCGCCGCCGACTACAAAGCTCCATGTGAAAAGGCACCTGCTGCTGTTATTCACTTCGGCCCCCCTTTGGCGGCTCACTCTGCCTGTTTAAAGGACACGCAGGAGAGGAGAGGAGAGGAGGGGAGGGGAGGAGCAGGGCTGGCTGGGAAATGATGAATTATTTAGGCGTGATGTCTAATTGTTTCAGGGCAGACATGTTGTTTCTGGAAGGTAAAGGCTTTTCTCTGCCTTTTTTTTTGGAGGTTTGCGGGGGGTTAGGGGGGTGTTTACATGTGAGGGTGGGTCCCACTACAGTGCAATGCCACGTCTCCGACTCGGAGCGGCCGAGTAAATATGACCAAACTGAAACTTTAATCTGCTTTTTCCACACCCAAGCTGGCCGGGTATTAAAGATAATCTTTTCTGTGTGTCATATGGCGCCCGATATAGATGGAGCTAATTTTTTTTTTTTTTTTTTTTTTTTGGAGACAAATCTGATATTTGTCAACCGGTTGTGTGCGTCTGTCTGCGTGATGAGGAGAGACGAGAGGAGGAGGAGGAGGAGGAGGAGGAGGAGGGGAGTAAAAAACAAAACAAAAAAAAAAATGGAGGGGATTTTCTCCTAATCCTCCCTTGGATGTGAAGGCGCGTTAACAGCGAAATGCAGATGGTGCTCTGCGCGCCCAGAGTACCCAGCACTCTGCGCCGTGCATACGGAGAGGCACGGCCAGCCTCGCCAGGGCTCAGCGCAACCTGCAGATACCCCCCTCACCACCCATACCGCCCCCCCCCCCCCCCCCACACACACACACACACCCGACAGTCAATTAAGCAGCCACTTTCAGAAAAGCGCAGGAATTACTTTATTAGCCGAATCCGGAGCGCAAACTTTGCCGAACACAATTCTTGTTGGTTTTCCGCTTTACACCGTGCCGTCCCACCTACCCCCCCCCAACACACACACACACACACACACACACCCCTCCCCCTGCTGACATAACATCTTTTTAACTTCTGGGCTGCGAAGCTCATTAAATATTCAGTTGCGACTCCCTTCCAATAAGGAAAAGAAAACAAATTATAAATAAAATGGAGGCATGAATCTTTCAGGATCCTGATTCTGACTCTTCCCTCCGAGTCTTTCTGTCTTTATTTTGTCACATTAAGCAGTTTTGCCTTCCGCTCCCACCGCTGGGCGTGGCTGACTCCAAACTAGCGGAAAGAGCCCGCCATTCCTCCGCTGGCTTGTTTACGGCGCGCGGCAGCATTTTGCGGTGTCATTTCTTTTTTATGCGCAATTATCACTTGTGCAACTTCTGGGTTTGTTTTTCACTGGAGACGAAACAATTGGCAAAAGAAAAAAACACGTCCGCTTTGCGCGGCGGCGGCGGCGGCGGAGGCGAGGACAGCGACAGCCGGCCATCCGTCACGAGCTCTTTATCTCCTCCAGTATTTTGGGACGATAATGTCCTCTGGTCACTTTTAGCACATGAATGCGACATAGCTGAGCCACTTCGGACGCATTCCCGAACCGCTTTGTAGCTCTACATTACATTTGACATCGTATTGATTGTTAGCCTGTGCCCTTTCGCTGACATCAAGTCAAATATGTTTTTTGGTGGGGGCCGCGCTGCGGATTCAGAAGGCATGAGCAAGTCAGAAAACATGTTTGTGGGAGTGAAAATCCACGCAGCCAAGTTCTGTGGACTGAAATTCTATGTTTGTGTGTGTGTGTGTGTGTGTGTGTGTGCGCAGGCCCATGGGCGTGCACCTCCAATCCAAATATTGAATGTCAGCCGCCGAAGTTGACAAAGGGAACCCACACGGATTAATGTCAAGAAGAAGAAGAGTGGGAAAGTGGCGGCGGCATTAGAAGCTGCAACATGTGCACGCACGCATCGGACGCACGCAAACTGCGTCTGCCGCGGGGTTTTCCAGTCGCATTAGGACGGCCACTTCTCCGCAAGATTAAAGAGGAACGCGCGGGAAAAACCGCACCAACATGTGTTCACTTAACGTAATGGAACGCTAATTCTGCGGATCTTGTTTGTTTATTTATCATCTCCAGTCCAATTTGGCTTTGCGCTGCAGAATCCAGCGACGAAAAAAACAACAATCTTTTTCCCGTCTTAGATCCAAATGAGCTGTTCTCTATTAAAGACCACTAGTATTCATTATGCGCATTGTTGGGTTTTTTATTATTTTTTTTATCAAGCCGCACTGTGTCCCTGTCTGCCTTTAAGTGCTGATAGCAGTAAGACAGACAATAAATTGAAATGCAACAGGCCAGGAAGTTTTATTAGTCTGCCGCCTGTGTGTTTGTTCTGCGCAAGATAGAGCTGACTTCTATTGATTAGGGCCGCCACAGGAAGAAAAAAAAGCCCACCCTGACATTACACGCAATATGAAATTCAGCATTTTTTTTAACCTTCAGCAATGCTTGTCATTCCCTTGTAAAAAAAAAAAAAAAAAAATTAATATATAAATATACACCAGGAGGAGGAAGAGAAGGAAGGACGCAGGAGGAGAGAGAGAGAGAGAGAGAGAAAAAAATCGCTAAAGCTCTTTTGCTGTAATTGGCTGAATAGCAAGGGCAGCAGAAAATTTACAGGCACACAACAGTGTGAAGGGGACTCGGTCACAGTGCAAAACTAAAGCCCTCAGCACCAGCCGGCAGTAGCAGCAGTGAAAGCAAGCCGGCGCGGCGGCCCAGCCAGCGCCGATGGCGGCTGTCTGGCGGTGCCCCCCACCACCACCACCACCCACCCACCCACCACCCAAAAAAAAACCCCGGCGCGAGGAGGCACTCGTCTCTCCCGAGCAGCACGGGCGGTAAGCTGCGGATCACAGTCCATTTTCTGGACAAGTTAAGTAAATAACCCAAGCAAGCATGCATAAGACAGTGACAGGGAGAGAGAAATCCCCCAAAGTCACAGTGGTGACACTCCACTAAATCCAATCAAACTGAGGAGGCAGAGGGAGAGAGACAGAGAGCGGCAGTGGCAGAGGAGGAGGAGGAGGGAGGAAGATATCCTCTTTGCCCCCAAACCCCCCTCTCTCTACGTGTGTGTGTGTGTGTGTGTGTGTGTGTCCAACAGCATTGATGCAATAACACCTCATTCAGTGTTTAGCCCTTCTCAAAGGACAGGCAGGGATAACACTTTAAACCCCGTGGCTTTATCTCCTGCAGATTTTCCATAAAATGCCGAGCCAGGGAGCCGAGGCCATGTGACCACCATGTAGGTCAGGGCGGGTGGGGGGTAGAGAGAGAGAGAGAGAGAGAGAGAGAGAGAGAGAGCGTGTGTGGGAGGTGAAGGGAGTGCAGACAAGGGTGGGGGAAGGCCGGGAGTTTTCTAATGGAACTGTTGAAAATAGCAAGCATTAGCCAGATTAGATCAATTAAGATTGCGACCGAAATCTGAAGCCGGGCGAGAGGGGAGCCAAACGTGTAAAAACGTAAACAGGGCGAGAAAACTCGCGCAGCCGTTTTGCCTGTTTTTGCTTCCAGGAGCCTGGGGGAGTGTTTGGGCGTTTGCATGACGCTTTTAATACGCGAATGCAGCCGACACAAAAATTCCCGTCCTATTGTTTGCTGTGCGACCGCAGCTGGAAACCTGCCAACGCCGGTGATGCGTTCAATGCGTGCGGCCAACGCAACTTTAAAATGTATTCATTGGAAAAAATGGCATTTTGGGATGAAATGCTGAGGCAAGAACTATAAATCCAGATCTGGAAAAAAAAAAAAAAGACAAGCCGTTGGTGTTGTCATCAACACATTGAAACTCAATGCAAACAACACTACAAATAAACAAATAAAATGAAATTTGAAGAAAAAAAAAAATCAACATTTACACAGTTTGTGTTGATCAACCCGAGATGCTCGCGTCTGACTCCTCTAATTAACCCGACGAATAATAAAACTCTGTGCGACCAGGCGCAGCTAATGGAAATTAATGGTGTTCACTGAACAGACACACGTGGCTAAATCTGTTTCTTTCCGTCGTGCCTCTCGCCCACGGCTCCCCCGTCTTCATCAAAACCTGATCTTCCGCCAGGTAAATCTTGACCTTAGCGACGGCGTCCACAAATTCCACATCTTCTATCAAAGCATCTTTCTGTCGAGCCGGGCGGATCATTATCCATGACATTTCCCGAGCGCGGAGATATGTCAATATTCTGAAGCTCAATGGGCTTGTATAATTGAACTAAGGGGCCTTCGTTTCCATACGCTGAGGGCACAGCTTCCCAGTGGAATAGCCGCGGCGCTGGGCGGAATACAAAGGGACGGACGGCGCTCGGGCTTTGTGGCGCTGACCGACCTTGACCTATAATTTGACCCGCATCCCGGCTCAATCACACGATTCGCCTGCGATCAATAAAACTCAGGTAAATGTGGCAAAAGATGCCCCCCCAAAAAAAAGACCACCCAAACCCCCCCACCCCCCCCCACCCCCCCACCCCCCAACCCGCGCCCCCCACTCACTGTCCACATCCTCCGATTGGACGGATTCTGCCTTTTACAGCCAGGCTTCAATCACACTGAAAGGCAGCGTCCCTGTGAAAACAGTATTGATCAAAACTAGCATCTATCTATGCATAAGAGCTTGTTTCAATTGATTTTTTTCCCCCTTTTTTTTTTTGCCTTTGCTCTTCGGCGGAGAAATATAATAGAGTTGATGTGAATTACAGGGTGTTTTGCCTCAATTCATCAACGCGGCCCAGATAGCGCCGACGGTTGCCTGGGAAACGTGATAACAGTTTTGTCTGTTTCCCAACAATCAATTACTTTAATGCACTTTATGCCGGTGTTTACAGAGACACGCACGGCACTCTGTAGAAGTCACTAATACTGTAACTAGGCAGTTTATGGTCGGCACAGCCGGCGCGCACGCGCGCGGGGCTTTAAGAAGCGACTGAACTGCGACTTAACTTTCCACTGCGGGGATAACGGCGCTAGCATGTTATGAGGCCACGCGCTGCATAATTTATGTTATGGTGTCTAAATGCAGGTTATCTCCGTGTCATTACATGGCCCGCTGGATGCTCCTTTCTAATTGGTCAGTGACGGTGTGCGCCGTGCAGCCTGTTATTTCTGACCAGCAGACTGCTGCTGTTGGACTTGTGATCATAGACTGCCCAGGTCCTGCATTTAATCATATCAATCTGCAGAAGGAGGATCAACGGCCGGCAACACCCTGTGGCAAAACCTGCTAATGCTAGACATTTCTACAAGCTATTCACTGATTATGTTGCTTGAGCCTTTAGCGCCTGTCTTCTCCTTTTTATTTGAACTGAGCCAACCCGGTAATAAAGCCTGAAATATCAATACCTGTATCAATATTGATCTCATCAATTACATGAAAGTCAGTATAAGATAAAAACATTATGGCAGCACCGTATAAATACCAAAGGTATATACAAGCACATATAAAAGATGAAATGTATCACGAGTGCATTGCATGGAATATACTGCAGGGAACTACTTGAACTGCAATGAGCTACATCAACAGTACCAGCTGTTCAGTCTTCAGCAAAACAGATTTGCCCTAGAAGGCCGCCGCCCGTGGAGATGCTAGCGGACACTTTAAGCACATGCAGGTGTGCGGACTGACCAGCAATCAAAGTGATGGCTAACAAGAAGAGCGACATGTTAGCGCAGTGGTTGGTCGCGGGTTCCATCTCGCCTGTCTGGGGCCTTTCTGGGCGGAGTTTGAATGGAACGCAAGACGCAAGTGAGGGGAATAATGAAGCGGCTGTAGTGTGATTGGTTGTTTGTCTGTGTATGTGGCCCTGAGATAAACTGGCAACTTGTCCAGAGCGGAACCCTGCCTTAGGAACGGTGATAGAAATTAGATGGATGGATGATTAAAAAGTAAAAGAAATTTTTACAAGAGACTATAATGTTCAAGCCCTGTTAAAGTCATCAGGAAACCTTCTGGTTCATTGTCAATACAGTGAACCACCGTCCTTCTCCATGAAATCCTGTTAAATCTTTGGGAGTCGGAGATTAACAGCGGCGACAAGTGCTCATCTACTGTGCTGCGTGCAGCGCTATCGACAAATTAAGCTAGTAACGCAGTGTCTATAAAGACATAAAACGCTCAAAGAACACCAGTAATAAGTTTAGCAACACCTGAATCCTACTTGAATCTCTCCCAATTATCTCCGTTACCATGTTACGCTCAAAGGTTTGCCGTCTCTAATTCCTAAGCTCAGAGCTGATCAGTGTTACTCCAGTGACACGTCCCCTAAACACACCTGACATTAAGCCCTCACAAGACAGTTATACTTGCTAGCGTTGGTCTTGCTTCATAAACTTCTTTGAATGCCTCAACTTCTGGCATTAAATAAAATCCCTACAACTGCAGATTAAAATCAATTGTCCAAAAGCAGCCTTTTTTTTGGTTTAAAAGACTTCCTGAGTCTTGCATGATTTTTATACGGGGGTCGTCCGCGGGTTAATACGTTTATTGGATCAGAGTGGGCAGAATAACAAAAGGAAAAAAAACAAAAAAGTCAATCAATCTTTTTTTTTTCCTTGGGAAAAATCCAAAGCAATATAATACAGTGAAAAAGATCATGTCTAACCGTTAAATAATGAATCCTTATAATATCACCAAGGAGGAGGCTGGTCCCAAATGTTAAGATCTGGAGATGCGATGCCCAACCAGGAAGTCGGTGCTTCCTTCGCCAAACACTGCACCACCTGTAAGAACCCAAACCTCTCTTCCCTCGATCAAAACATGATGGCACGTTGAAGTCAAATCTTACTCAATATCTATTGTTGCCTCTCCACTGCCAAGGGAATCCTTCCCTCACCCGGTGGCCGCGGCTCTTCGCACGGCTTTCCACAAGCATCTGCCTCAGCAAAGAATTACGTACCTTGACCACGTGCCAATCCTTTGAACAGTTTGGCAAAGGCCGCCGCACGCTGCCGGAGCCAGAGACGTTGCACGAAGCCACAATGCAAATAGCCGCAGCCCTCAACCTCCAATCTCAGCCGGCAAATTCTTCGTGCCACAGAACAAGCGCAGCGCCTTTAGCGGCGCCGAGAGCTCCTTCCTGTCACCTGTCAAGACTCCCGGTTCAAACGCAGCGCTAGGAACACACCCGCAATTAATTAGCGCTAGCAGCACCGGCTACAGCCCTGGAGGCAACAGAGGTGTTCATGCTACGTCTGATCCTGCGCGGCTCAATAATGAATAAGCATTGACAGAGTCCAAAGCGTAGGACGATGTAGTTTTGTTATGGGTACAACATTCTGTGTCTAGAACACAACTTTTTTTGCCACAGTTGTGTGAACTGATGCATTGGGGGGAAAAAAAAAAATGCAAAGTGGTGCACAATTAAATAATCATAATCCCCAATGAATCTGTCTGTTTCTAAAATTAGAATGTTGCATCAGATAAATAAACAGGTTTTTACTTTATAACAAAACAAAGCCAGGCTGGGGGGGAATCCACCTTCAGAGGCAAAGTTTCCTAAAGCTCAGGAGTCGTCGGTCTCCCCGGCTGAAAATAATATGACGCTCCATCTTTCAAAGATGTACTTTTCCTAAAGCATTGTTGATTGCCCTGTGTCCATTACTTGGAGGGATTATGATAATATTCCACATTGTGCTCAGCGTGATGCACAGGAAATTCAATACTCAAAAGGTTAATGCAATCAATTAGGATGACAAAGGAGTAAAGTAAAACCCTCCTGCTTGTGAAAAAAAAAAAGAGGGACAGGAGAGAGGAGAAGAGAAGGAGAGAAAAGGTATTGAAAGCTTGAATGGATCAGGAGAGAGAAAAGAGGCACTTGAAACAACGGCGGCGGCGGTTGGGGGGTGTAGGAAAAAAATGGCATTTATTCACGAGCGAGGCCAACCAGATGAAGCGCACACAGAGTGTACACTCAGAGGAGGGGTGAGAAAGAAAAAAAAAGCACTTGGCGCGTGAATTGCATCATTCAGCGCTCAACAAGTTGTAATCGAACAAAACAGGGGCAATATTTTTTGTTTGAAGGTAATCAGATATCTCGGGGCGAGAGAGAGCGAGAGAGATAGGTGGAGAGAGAGCGAGAGAGATAGGTGGAGAGAGAGCGAGAGAGATAGGTGGAGAGAGAGAGAGAAAAAAACATATACCCAGCGCGCACCAGCTGAGCATCGATTCGCAATCCTCACGATGTCTCATGGACTTTTTTTTTTTCCTTTTCAGAGGTGAGTTTGGTCTCGCACTTTGTTCCCATGTGCATTGCAGCGCGGGGCTCGGCGCACGGCGGCGCTCCCTTTTGTTATTTAGATAGATGCTACAATGCTGCGCAACACAAAAGGAGCCTCATCACTGCAGATAAATGGATAAAGTTGGCTGGTGGTATTGAGCTCGGCAGCCATTTGTGATGATCCATATCACCTTCCTCGGGCTCAGTCTGTCAGACGCTCTGACGTATTAATCACGCCGCAGCAACCCCACCGCGCCTCATGATAATATTATGAGAGTCTACAGTTTGCCGGAGCCGCGCAACGCCTATTTTCCGCTGGTAAGTTGTGCAAGAAGAAAAGCCTAAAACCTTGTAATCCACTTAGGTAAGGAAGTAGACTTACCTACTTCTGCAAACGCACAACCTCATAAATCTGCTGCACCTTTGCACACTTAAAGGAGCGGCGAGCGCCGGAAAGGGGAGAAAAACAAGCGGCCCGGTTCACTCTGCTTTTTCTTGAAGCAAATAACAGCAGGTTTGATATTTCAAACTGTTGCACAAGTCGAAGACGTGCTGAGACTAGCTGAGTTTTAAAAGGTCCCATATTGTGCAAAAATCAAATCACTTTACCAACATTTCCCCCGAAATGTGTCTCAAGACTGGAACTCCCAGGAAATGACTAAATGAATTATACCTAATCCTCCAATTATTGTTATTTTGTTAAAATCATAAAAAAAAAAAAACTCTCCCAGGTTGGCGATAACATCTCCAGACAGGTGGTGTTTTAGCAGGAAGCTAGAACTCAGCATTTTCACTGCAGGAGGCTGTAAACAAAAGGCTAAATATGCAGACTTTGTTAATAACTGATTGTGCCGAGCTGCTCCACGGCAGCCCAAGATGGAGCGTAGAGTTATGAAAATGGTTACAAATTGGGACTTTCTGCAGAAGGCTGCAAACAGAAGGCTAAATAGGCTATGTGGGACATTGGGACTCCAAGTCAAAGAGCCCAGACAGGCACTTTCTGTCTGTTTCTAAGTCTTGCAGGGGTCAAATAACATCAAAACATGGAAGCGCAGGCCAGTCGAACGTGAACAGCAATAAGCTACTTGACATATTGTTTCTGAGAAGAGTGCTATAAATATGAAAAAAGGCAACAAAGAACAGATCAGATTCAGGCATTGATTTTCTGCCAGCCGCTGCGAACGGCTGCCTTTTTACTCCATTCATACGGCCCAACGCCAAACATAGACAGAACACCACGCTCACAATAGCCAGGGTGAGTCTGTATCCACGGCATTATGTTTTCAGCCGCAAGAATTCCACTTTCTTCTTCTTCTTCTTCGTCTTCTTCTTCTTTTTAAACGCTGGTAATTTGACCTACATAACATTTTTCTGCTTGGGCATTTTTCGGGGGTCCGGCAGCCACGTCACATGCGACAATGGCGCCGAAGCCAGGCTTTGAAGTGAGCGGTGAATGAGAGCGCAGCGACTGACACATGAAATGCCCTCACAGCTGGGCTGCCCCCAGTCAAAGGAAAAACAAATACTGTGAATGAGAGGGGGACACGCCGCTCCTGTCTGAGCTTCCTAAGGGCCTGGGCCGCCGCCGGGAGGTGGGCTTTCACCATGTGCCTGTAATGATGGATGGATTGGGAGGAAAGTCTATTCACATGGAGATGTTACATCATAAATATTTACACAGGGCCGCCGTTTCCATGTAGCCTCAGCTTGTTTTGACACACGGGCAAAAATTTAAAGGACAAAAAAAAGAAGAAGAAAAAAAAAAAGAAGGAGAATAGAGAAAATGAGATGGTGGCTCCTCTCTTTTCCTGCTATTGTAACACTGAGAGCTGCGATGATAATAATAAAGTGAGTCGCGCGAGTTGTTTTTTTTCCCCATCTCTCTCCTCACTGAGACAAATTATCTTTCCTACGGCAAAGCGTGGCCTTTATTTACCTTTTATCCATGACTGAGTGAACTCTTGTTTATTAGAGAATTGTCGCCCTCCCACACACGGAAAAAAAAAACC
This sequence comes from Thamnaconus septentrionalis, assembly GCA_009823395.1. Lineage (NCBI taxonomy): Eukaryota > Metazoa > Chordata > Actinopteri > Tetraodontiformes > Monacanthidae > Thamnaconus > Thamnaconus septentrionalis. The sequence continues at coordinate 4,084,162 of CM020512.1, forward strand.
CTGAAAAAAGCCCAACAAGACAGCACACAAAGTGGAGGCTGAGTTTTTCAATTACGACGCGTCATCCCGGCCAATTATCTCGTCTTCTGTGAGAAAGCGGCAGGTAGAGCGGGGAGCCCCCTAACGGAGGTAAATTGCGGCCGACGCTCGCTAACGCAGACCGACTCCTTCCCCGCCGAGGTGTCGCTTTGGCGCCTCCGCCTGATCTTTGGCTCGGACCTGAGAGGAGTGGATTTTGTTGTCGGTCGGTGCGGCAGCCCTACACATTTCTGCTCGCTGAGCTCAATTAAAAGCCCCCGACCTCCCCGCCGCCGCCCGCCAAGCCTCCTGAGACCGTCCCTAGAACCGGTGAAAACAAATCTGGCAGTTTAATTTCCCTGCTACTGTCTCCTGGCAGAGGGACCCTCTTCGCTGTGGGAGCTCAGAAAGGAGGCCGGCGGTTGGTCGGCGAGGCTGGAGGTGGGCGTGACGGCGGCCGGCGATTTTATCATCGCTCGCATTAACGTGTATCAAAGGCCAATTAAACCGGCGGCGACCGGTTGCGTTGTTGTTGTTGTTGTTGCTGTTGTTGGTGTTGGTGGTGTTGGTGTTGGTGGTGTTATCGTCGTGTGGTCAGGCGAGGAGGCGCCCGCACCGCAGCACTTCTGACAAGGTTTCAGCTACGCGGATGCGTCCGTGCATCCAGCTGTGAGGCGATGCAGAGCCGAGGCTGACAAAGTTTTTCAAAAAAGTCGCCCGTTCTGTGAAAATCAAACTTTACCGGCGTTTCGAGGCGAAGGCAGGTGCGTTCAAGAAGCGGCGGGAGAACGTGTCTCACTTTCTTAGGCCTTCACTTATTACACATTTTCTCATTATATTCTATTATATTTGGGTCGTTTTATTTAAGCCGACTATGTTTGCATCTACAAAGTCCCGAAAAGCAACATGAACGTCCCCAATGTTGTGGTTGTGTCGTTTGCTAATACCCTCTGATTAGAGCGCGCTAGGTCATAGTTAGCACGTGGAAGCGACACGATAACAGGTCTAAAAGTAGAAGTGGACAACGTGCTGTTACTGCTAATGTCAGGACCGCCAAACAGTCGTGAACAACGTTCAATTTTTACTCAACTTTAGTGAAGCAGGGAAAGTTTCTCAGCAGTTCTGGTGAAGAAACTCGTTGCGAGGACACAAAACCCAAAACTTGAAGCTCTGTTGGACCCTGATATTCTTTGGCCTGGTTCCCCAATACTGGGAGCAATGGTTTGGCCCACTTAGGATGAGGACCAAACGACCCCAACCCAGTCTGTGTCCACCTCTGGCCAGGCAGGGCCCTAGCAGACTCCACTCAGTGCAGAAGCGGTAATTTTCCAGTCAAACCGCCGGCAGGTACGCCAGCCATGTATCTGGCCGCCTGATTGATGCAAGGAGTGTGTCTTCCCTCCGCTGTGTGAGTGACACCGGCAGAAACAAAGGAGCGCGGTGTAGCCCTCCGCCTCAATTCACGGCCACGCCACCCCCCGGTGATAGCGAGGGGTCTCCGGCTTGACATGAGACAGCCCACGGTGTCACTTCTCAATGTTTAGATCCCTCTTGACTGGGAGGCCAGGGGCAAGGGCTGTTGTATGCATCCTCATGACAGACTCCCACATCAGCATTGTGCTCGTACCAGCTAACATCATTAGCGCAGAAGGTTTCATCTCAGGGAGAGACGGAGACGGGCAGGGCGAGGGGTTGGGGGGGGGGGAGAAGAAAAAAAAAAAGCAACCCAGTTTCTTCAAGTCACAAGTCATTAGTGTCCTCTGGAGAGTCAAATTGTACAGAGGCAGATTTTTTTTTTTTATCAGCAACAAAAGGTTTTATGCTCTTGTTAATTTGGTGGATGTCATCTGTACTTAGATGTCTGTGTCTAATGTCTCCTACGGTAATAAATGCCACAGAGTGGAAAAAAAAATGATATTATTTTGTCAAGACGACAACGTGGGATGTTGCCGCAGCAGCACCCGGACATAAAGCAGGCGTAAAAAGAATATTGAATTATAATCAACAGAAGAGCGCAACAAGACAGAAAAAAGAGGCCGTGACGTACTTGCAGGGACATTTGTCAGGAGCGCTGACGTTAAGACGCAGTGTTACTGCGAGTAAAACACTTTTCCTCGGCTAATGGTAAATCTTGTTTTCCGGTCAATGTAAAGCAAAGTACAAGCAAACTTTTGAAATGTTAGGGGGGATAAAACCAGTAGTTGAAGAATTTCCAAGATTTTTCATTTCCAAATATAAGTCAATTACTGTTATTACTGTTTATACAATGTAAATACAACTAGATAGCTAGATAGATAGCTAGATAGCTAGCTAGATAGATAGATAGATAGATAGATAGATAGATAGATAGATAGATAGATAGATAGATGGCCTGAAAGCTATCTTTGGAAAACAGATACATCAGTGTGCCTGCACGGTGCCCGACATTGCTGTGAGTTAATCAGTTGGAAAATAAAACGGTGGGATTCTAATAAGTCATTTGTCAATTTTTACAACCCCCAGACACATTGATCCATGGGGATTAATGAAGATGCCTGATATTGTTGTAGATATGAGCAGGGGAGATGGTGGGGACAGTAATCAGTCATGCTGGGGATTTGTCCTACCTTGTTTTCTCTTCCTGGGGAGTCACTCCGTGCAGCGGCTCACTTCATCTGAGGAGAAGAGCAAAAGGAGAAACATAAAAAAAATGAAAAAAAAATGGGGAAAAAAAAAGGCAGCGAGTGAGCTGTCCCCGCAGCAATCTGTGTGCGTGCTCTCCAGAAATCCACCTTTTATGCAACTCATCTCATATTCCGTGGCTGACATGACGTTACAGGCATCCAGATGAAGCAGTTTGTACACCTTTATTTACCCATGGCCTTTAGATTTGCAGTTAAACCAAAAAAAAATACAACACACACACACCAGCTGTCATATGGAAGGTAAAACATGTTGGAAAACAAAGGGATGAGCAAAAGGGAAACTTGAAATACCAATAGCTCAGGGGTTGATGACATAGTTTCCCTTTTTGATTTTGGATTTTTTTTTTTTCATAATTAAATTGTGTAAAAGATGCCCTTTCACACAACACGGGACTGTACGTCCTGTTGGACCTGCTCCAGTCCACAAGAGAGACACTTTGTTTGTTTTACACAAAGGGTGGTGCCTCAGCGAAGCCTGCAGCAGGACTAGGAGAGATCAGTCGCAAAGAGGACTCTTTTTTTTTTTTCTTCTGCCCATTAATATAAATAGCACATGTTTGAATAAAATCACAGGATCAGCTCACGGCAGCACAAAGACGAAGAAACGAGAGGCAACCCTGCAGGACGTGACACCGGTGAGATCAACGCGGCAGAAAAGAACTGAGCTTGAGTGCATATTTGTGTTGAAATGGCTGGAAAGAGAAAAAAATATATAACAATATGAAATACATGTTTCTCAGTTTTAGTTATTCCAAGCCTGACACAATGACTAAATCTTGAGCAACAATACCGAATAATGACAGATTTTTTTGCTCCACGCATGTAGAAGTCTTGTGCTGTGCTTGACAAACTACGCAGATTAAGATTCATACAGCTGTGGAACAGACATCTAATGCTTCCCTTCGCTTGGAGGTAGAATATAGGAATAGAAAATCAGATCAGTGTGAAATAATTCACTTCCCAAATAAAACGTCGTCCTAAACATAAAAGAATCATTTGGTGGTGAAATTAAAAAAAATAAATAAAACACTGTGTGAAAAGCTAAAGGCAACCAACGGTTGAAAACAATTCCCACCGCAGCAGCGTGTAACGAAGCCACGGGCACGTCTTCCGCATGAGCCTCCTATGCAGTGTTTCCTATACGCCGTATCCCATAAACCCACGCACGCACGCAGGAGTGACTTCAGGACACAAACTGACTTTGGCAGAACCAGTCGAGTCACTCCTAAATCCTCTCAAAAGTTTCCTAACCTTGAGAGCCGTCGCATCCCCCCCGAAAAAGTAATAATAATTCTAACCTGATCTTCCTACTTATTTTATATCTCCCTTCAGCAACCTAACTTCTCCTCGGCAACGCTGCAGTTATTAATTCATGAGGCACTAATTAGTTCTTTGTTTAATTTTGTGTTAAACAGACTGACCGGAATGATAACGACTCGCGCTGTAGCGCTGCGGTCCCATGCCACTCCTGTTTGCTACAACAAGGGAGCATCGTGCGACTAGCATGATGAACCCAATTCCCTTCTAAGTTGCACTTCATTAAGTCAAAATGTGACAAGGAGCTTAGAGGAAGAACTGGCAGATCTGATCATACATAACAATGCAGGCCCAGTAAGTCGGGGCTGGGGAGGGTTGGGGAGCTGGTGCACGGGGCGGCGTGCACGTCGAGCGGAGCTGCGGATTCCGGCGTGCATGTTGATAATTTTCTATTTTTAACCCTTGGGGGCCGTCTTTCATTTTCCTTTAATTGTTTTTGTTCGGAGCTGCAGTGTCCTCTTTTTAAATTGCAGCTCCTATCAACTCCCCAGATCAACCCCCCTGTGCAACATTGCAGGCAGACGAGTAAACAACAAGGCTGCCCTTTTCCGTGATGTAGTGCAGATGCTCCAGTAAAACCAGTGACACTTTCATCACGGGCGCGCGCGCGCACACACCACACACAGGCGCACAGGGCGCGTGCGCGAGCGTCCGTGGCAGACTGGTCCCGTCGGCTCAGCGGCGATGGTTGCGTGACACGTCAGGGGTGCAGCACCGACAATCAAAATCAACTTTAAAACCGTGTTTCTGGCCCCGGAAGTTGCCAAACCTGCTCCGTGAAAACCGCTCAAATGCAAATTCGCAGGCTGAGAAGAATGTATGAAGGTGGTTTCATCGGGCCATATTTCACATTCCGTCCTCGCTGCTCATTAAGTACGACTCCAATTCTCGCTATTGCATGAGAAAACATGTCGTTCAACCCAGTCAAAAACTTTGGAGACCGCTTTAAAAAAAAGAGAGAGAGAGAGAGAGAAAAGCTCCTTCGCGCACTGCTGGTCGGACGAGACGGCGTCACCTTTTGCATCCACACGGAGGCAAAATCTAAATGTCCCTTCACACGGGGGTACAAACTCCTCGATAAATTGCAACCACCAGTTTTTAAGAGAAGAAAATCCCTTTTGTTTTACAAAAAAAAGTGAAAAGAAAAGGAAGAAATTGAGCCGAGGAGCGAAGATGTTTAGCCTCTCCAAGTGGCCCCCCCGCCGGCTGAAGATGTGATAAAATCAAAAAGCAGACAAGTAATTACACTGTATAATAGGCAAGATTGGCATTTTCAAAATCATTTTCATGCGGATGGAAATGACATTGCATAGACTGTTCTGTATTCACTGGTGCAGATAAATAAACAAGGCATGGAGAAGAAGGGGGCATGCAGAAAGCACAGTACAATAGCAAGCAGGTCAGTAATTAGAAACTCTGTTTGCACAGTAATAATTTTAATATATTCATCAGGAAACAGAGCATGCCTGGCATGATAAAATCCCATCAAGGAACACACACACACGCGCATGTGTACGCGCACGCACGCACACAGGGGCGCGCGGGCGCGCACACACACACACAAACACACACTCACACACACACACAGAGGGAACAAGAGGAACGGGTGCTTTAACCTTTGCAACAGGCAGGCGGCACACTGGCAGGAGCCTGATAGAGCTACACAATAAAAGCACACACGCACACAAGTTATTAAAAAATGAAGTAACGGCAACTTTGACTGTATTCTGACTTTAATTACCTCAGCTTAATTTTAACATTACATAAAAATCATCATTTGAAAAATCATGCAAAGAATTTGCAGGATTTTTTTTTAAAAATTGTTTTGAATTATTAGGGAAAAAAGCTCAGAGCTGAGCTGCTGGTCTTCAGCAAAACAGGCTTAAAGAGCCGAAACACAGCCAGACTGCTTGAGTTTTCCAAGGCAGCACGTGCGCAACCTTGTTTGTTATTGAAGGCGGCGATGATGACACTATGGAAATTATTGCAAATTGCTGAAAGGACTCCTGCCGTGAAAAACCTTGACCTCCCGCTTTTTTTTCCCTGGATGGGAGAATGTGTAAATATGAGCGCGGTGGCGTGTGTGTGTGTGTGTGTGTGTGTGTGAGAGAGGGGGAGGAAGAGGTGGTGGGGGGCGGGGGGGAGTCTACGTGCCACACCGTGATACTTCACCGGGGCGGCAGACGGCCGCAGCCTACGGTGAAAGTTGTAAAACAGTGAAGCTGACGCAACTTTTAAGTGTCACAGTTAAAATAAATTGAACGAGAGGAGCGAACAAAGAGGCTAACAGATTAAAATAACGACCCTGTTTGCCGTCACGTCGGCCTCACCACTGTCTCAAAAGTTCCCCCTTTATTTTTTATCCCATTTTTTTTCTCTCAAACTTTCATTCCCCATTAATCAACTCATAAACCTCAAAGATTGCGTGACCTCGTGCGCGCGGGGAAAACAGCCGCTAATTACGGGAGCTAACACAGCCGGGGTGAGAATCCCTAAACAGGTCGGCGGCTGTTTTGTTTTTGGGGGGTTTTTTTCCTCTTTTTTTTTTTCCGCCCACCCCTCCTTCACCGTGGCGGCTGTTTAAACACGGCGCCGGCCGGCAGGAAAAAAGTGACCATTTACTCATGAATATTTGACGGCACCTAGCAGGCCCTCCTTTCATGCTGTCACTTCTGGCTCCCATTCTTCCTCCGCGCCCTGGGAGAGGACAGAGTCGGGGGGCCGGAGGGCAGCCACCTCCACAGTCCCGCTGTCCCCTCCTCGTCTAATTCCTGTTGTCCGGCCCCCTTTGAAACGGCAGCCTCACGCAGGAGCCGAAGAATGGTGATCCATGTGCAACAAGTGCCAGTGCCATGGAAACCCCCGTTTTCCCCGCAAAATATTCCTTTTTATCCCCCTTTGAAGAGCTGTCAGCGCTGCCGAGCAGGCGTCACACGACCCGGGGGCCGGGCCATGACAAAGCCTATTTTCTGCCCCGCTCCTTGATTGATTAAAAAAGACTTTTTGGTTTTTTAGAAGGAAAAAAAAAAAAAAAACATGTTAAAGGACACAAGAAAGTGACACGCGGGATAAAAAAGAAAGAAAGAAAAAAAGTCCCTCCGCGGACGACCCAATCAGACGGGCAAGCGCGGGGAGGAATAAAGGGCAGCGGTGCAACAAACAGCACAAAGGAGGGAAGAAAGTTTGACGAGGCCGAGAAGGAAATCTTTTACATCGACGCTGGCGTGTGGCACGGAGCGCTTGCGGTTTGAGGCCCTTTGCTGCCGAAACTTCAGACGACTCGTCAGTCAGTCGAAAACCAATCGCAGGTTGGCGTCAGCGAAGGTCAGTTTTTGTTCAAGCGGTGCCGTTTCCGCGCTCAACGGAGAGTCAGAGAATCAGAGAGAAGCGGCAGAAACGTCTGGAGACGTTCCTCATCGCTCGCTGAACAAATATTTTCATTTCAGTCCCACTTTTATTTCTACTGACGGGCTGACTGACGCGTACGGCGCCGCACTGCACCTCGCGCCTGCATTATTACACATGTGTTGTTGCGTCATATCGCCCCCCCCCCCCCCCAAGCTGGAGCAAAAAAATATACATCACATTATACGCGCGGTCGGTGGGCGTGCGACGCGGGATCAATAGCGCATGCATTGGACATTTTACTCCTCGGGTGGACCTAAGTGACGGACCGTTTAAAAAGTGAGCGCCAACAAAAGGGGGGAGACCGCATTATTAATTTATCTCAAAAGCACAGGTCGATAGCGCAGGGCCTATTGCTTACAGCTCCTCCTGGCAGTTTCTGCTGGGTGGGTGTGTATGCATGTGCACGGGTGTGGGTGTCTTGTGCAGTTGCTATAAATATCAGTTGTCTCCTTGTGGCTAAATCGCCGAGGTTGATGATCTGAATAAGACAATAAAATAAAAATCTGAAACTCAAAAGTATGTCATTTTTTTTTTTTTCGTTTGTTTTTTTCTAATCGGGAATGAAAGCGAGAAAAAGGTGCTCGGCGCCCTTTGTTTTTGTGTGCAGCTATTTACCGAGACGGTGGGGAGGGGAGCTGGGGGGCTGAGGGGTTGGTGAGTGGGTGTGGGGGATGGGGGGGGGGCGGTGGTGGTGCCGAGGCATTAGAGGCATCAGCACGCGAGCAATTAGTATTCCAGATCCTGATGGTTCTAAACACAAAAAGGCCTCAGCAAATCCCCACGGCGGAGGTGTCAGACGGAAAATGACGAAAATCTGCTCCTTGACAGGGAGTCATTTATATTTTAGCTTCGTTCCATTATCTTAACGAATCCATCATCAGCCAATGCAATATTAACAGCAGAAAATCAACTCATTAGATCCAGGGGGATTTAATCAAGATTGCAATCATGTATGCGGTTCCTGGAGAGTTGGCTTCTTCCCTTCTTTTTTTATTTTTTTTTTCCTTTTTTTTCTTTTTGGTCCTTTCCACGTAATTGCCGCATCTCAGATCTTAATAAATTATTCTCCATCTGAGATTGATGCCTTTTTCCCTCCCCCACTCCCCGTCCCCCTCTCACGCCTCTCACGCCACGCGCACTCACTGTCTCCAACTATAATATTTACCATAAACATTATTATGTCATGGGCACACAGTTTAAAATGGCCTTTAGCTAACTCGCAGAAGTAATTGGCTCCTCCATTTCTCGTTTCCTTGCTAATTGCCTGGTGATATTGCTAACCGCTCGCTCAGAAGGGGAGAAAAGGCCTCTTTTGTACGAGCCGGGATATGTTGCTAGGATTTTTCAACCCTCATATGTGAATGTAAAAAAGAATTCCCTGTGTTTGATACAGCTTACCAGGACAAGCGTAGCAGATGAAAGAACAGTGCCACGTTTGATATGTAAAACTTTATGTGAGACCCCCGCCCACCTCCCCCTCCGGCATCAAAGAGCAAAAGAGAAAAAGCTCAAATTTCAGGTCGGGATATTTTGGTCCCGTTTCTCAGAATGTTGCTTCGCTGTAAAAGAGGAGCTGCACCAGATGGACGGCTGCCAGACGTGTGTGATTTTTATTTCATGCTAGTAAAGTCTCATGACAAAGGTTCCGAACCTCCTGTGTGCTGTTTAAAAACATACACACCGACATGAAAAAGATAATTTCAACACTTTTGTTGTCCTTTATTTTTTTATGTTGAAAGAGTAGAGACACCATTTTTGAACAGAGATTTGTAAGGGTTACTTCCCTCCCTGCTGTTCAGCTCTCCTCTAGTTTGGTATTCATGTTTAGGTCTGATACTTGTTGAAACAGAAGGTTAAGGTGAATTTGAAAGAAATATCTTGCCTCTTGAAACAGTATTTCTAGTAGAGCACCGCTGATGATTCAGCCAACTACTGTATGGTACTGTCACTGAAGCCACAAAGACATTGCTTGTTGTGTGTCTTAGCTAGCTAAAAGGAGCTTAACTTCTAGCTAATCGTCAGATCCTCGCGTTCTCAAAAGCAAATGATGACAACAATGGATTTTTTTACTCCAATTTGTGCATCGCAACTCCACCTTTGGGCAAACATTGATGTTGGGTAACATTGACTTTATGTTAGCTAACTCAAAGAGGCTCGCTCAGCTCATGTCGGATCATGTAAAGATTTTTTTTTTATTTATCATGTAAGTTTGCGTCACCTTTTGTACTAGTTTGAGCATGTCAATCCCACATTCTGGAATATATGTATGAGTTAAGAATTCATGTTAGGTAAGGTTTAGCTTACTTGCGGTTGTAAGCTAAGACTACGTTAGTGTAATGAGGACAGCAATCACTTCTTCCCCACCGAGTTGTGCACAAAATCCCCTTGAACACTGAAGTTAGGTAATATTAGCGCTACGCAAGCAAACAGTATTAATCAAAGTTAATGTTAGCTAGCGTACTGCGGATTACCACCAGGTCCTGTTTTTTACTGGATTGTCCATGACAGGAATTTTAGTATATTTCAATGCAGCATTCTACCTGAAGAGACAGCACTTCTGCCTGACAACTTGTCCACGATTAAGGCTGTTGCATTGTGGGTTGAAGAAGTAGCCTGTTTCACTGAAATTACTAGGTACTGTTACAAACTGTTGTTAGACATGCAATCATAAAATTACAACAAAACATTTTTGTGTATTCTTATTTTACTTTGTATATTACATTATTTCTTTTATCCTTTACCTTTAATAAACATCAGACAAATTTAATTCTATTGCTTGAGTATTAGAGCAGTCATTCAAATCTGAGTGTAATCCAGAAAAATGATCTGTGTCTACTTCTTAAAAGGTTCTTAGGCCGACAAGAGGATGTGAAAATTCTAAAAAAATTTCCACAGAATCAGATTTTGTTACAAAGAAAAACAAGAGACAATTCTTATATTTGTGTATTAAACCGCCCTGCGATGAACTGGCGACTTGTCCAGGGTGTCACCCTGCCTTCGCCCTAAGACAGCTGGGATAGGCTCCAGCAGACCCCCGTGACCCTGAATTGGAATAAGCGGGTATAGAAGATGAATGAATGTGTATTAAACCAAAAAAAATAAATAAATAAATCACACAAACAAAACCCAAAAGTGAACCATGAGCTGCTGCTGCTCATCATTCCGCACACCTCTCTCCTCTGTGTGGCTTCTCGCCATCACAGACAGGATTAACTCCAACCATGTTCAACATGATCCAAAAGTGTAAAAACTGTCAAAGAGACCTTTAATCTGCCTCTGGAACAAAGCCTTTTGTAAAAGGACTAACCTGACCTTGTCACTGTGAGTTAAACTTGCTGTCTGTTAGGCAATATAAAGCCCTAAGTCAGCCCTTCTCCTCCGCTCCCTTCCCCTAAGTCCTCCCTCCCTCCCTCCCTCCCTCTCCCTCCCTCTGCCTCCCTCTCCCTCTCTCTCCCTCTCTCTCTCTCTCTCCTCAGCCTCAGAATTGGGGGAGGGTTGGGGGGGGGTACAGCCGCGGCGCCAAATGCTGCGTTAATCCCTGTTTCTCTGAGATGGCCAGTGGTAAATCCCGGCCCTCTGTAAACCAATCTCAGAGTTTTTTATCTTGATTTATTAGATTACGTGTCCTGGGTCCCTGAGCCCATGCAACACATACTAATCCTAATCGGAATAGACGCGTATTAGCCCGGTTCAAGGGGAGCTAAACAGCAGCGGTGGCCAACTTTCAGTAAGAAGGAAAACTACGGGCTTATAGGCTTGATGTGGGGCTTTTTTTTTTTTTTCAACCGTTTTCCTTTTCTTTTTTCTTTTTTTTTTCCTCCACTCACATTAGCAGAATGAGTGCGTAATTAAATACATAAATCCTGATACACAAATCCTCAAAAGGCCGAAAAACCACTGAACCCCGTCCAGTTTGGCTTCCTTTTTCTCCAACACAATGAAGTTACTGAGCCAAACCCAATCATTTGTATTTTTTCTCTGATATGTTTTTTTGTGTGTGTGTGTGTGTGTGTGTGTGCGGCGGTGAGCGAGGCAAACATGAAAGTCCCATTGAAAACGGCGGCGAGAATTAATTTTACATCTGAGTGAATTCAAGGCAGTCTTGTCAAATTATAGGCAACAGGGCAACATAACTAATTTCCTCCGGTCCAGAGAGTGTTAAAACAAAAACAACAAAACACTGAATCACTTCTCATCGGCGATAATAAAAGCAACGTAATTAGGAAGGTGTCTCCACTCCGTTTGCCGTCTGCGGGAGCGGAGACCAGCAAGAGGAAGAAAAGACAACAACAAGGAACAGAGTTATCGCGACTAAACTGCAACCAAAGCCAGCAGAAAGTGCTCCGCCTTCACACTCGACGACAATGATGATGATGATGATGATGATGATGGTGGTGGACTGCAACCCGTTTGGGCTGGATGGGGTCCATGCGACACATGAGGCCAGAGCTGGGAAACATTAAGAAGTGTCTGCTGGTACACTAATGCTGGTGGCAGCTGCTAGTCTGCCAGACACTGCAGCAGCAGCAGCAGCAGCAGCAGCAGCAAGGATATCCTGAAATACTATTGAAAACCGCTAACAGCTCCTGGCTGGTGATGTAAAACTATACAGCTGCTCGGCGCCAGCGCTGATCAATCCGGCAAAGTTAAAAACGGCGAGGCGGCTAAAAATTCTGCTGCTTTTCCGCTGGGAAGGTCAAATTCTCCCGACCCGGAGCTCCTCGCCAGTCGCAGTCTTTCACTCTGGCTTTGATTGAAATTTTCCAAATGCAGCAAATTGAAATTGTTTTTAAGCTTTTAAGCCGGCCGCTTCTTTTCCACGTCTGATAAAGTTTCGCCCGCCAAGCAGCGGCAGATGCTGTTGTGTTGCTGTCGTTGTCGTGTAAAGGCGGCGCTGGCTGTGTGAGTCCACTCATGTTGTTCATTGTTGTCCCTCGCACAGGAACAGCTCTCCCCTCCCTCTCCCTGGGCATGGCGAGGTTGCCCCTTCCCGCTGCCCTCGGGGGCGACGGGCGAGCTAAGCGAGATGTGACAGCCGTGTCTGCTGCCTGTATGTGTTTGTTTGGCCCCTGAAAGCGAGACACCGGTTTCACTGCAGCCCCCCTGGGCATGTTTAGCCCTCTGCCTCCGACTGCCGCCGCCGCCGCCGCTGCCGCCTGCATCTGATACATAGTGGAAGTCCACCCAATAATAATACGCGCGTCGTCCACCGAGGCCTTGAAAGCGGATACGTGCACTTTGAAGGGCATGGTTGGGGGGCGGAGAGAAAAAAGGAGAAGAATCGCTTCTTCTGCTGAGAGTTAAACAAATATTTGGTGCATTTTGTAAAAACTTTTCAGGAGCATTAAAAAATTTTACCGAAACAGAATGAATCGAAACAACTGTTTTCGAATTCGCAATGAAGTCGGGAGGCTTGCTTCAGGCGCTTTTGGTCCTTTTCCAATCAGAGCCAATAAAAAGTGTTTTATGGAAACAAGTTTGTTGAATCACCTCTCACATAAAGAACATTCAGCTGTTGTGTTTGCATGACGGGAAGCTGCGATTCATTTATTTCTCTCCAGACGCTCCGATCGCTGGATCTGAACACGGACAGGAACTCAGGTCTGTGGCTGCAGCAGCGTTTCCGGGAGTATTTTTTTTCATTTTTGAAAGTGATTCGCTGCTTCCGCGCACCAAATAAAAGTCAGCCTGGGCTTCCCGCTGCTCTTGACATCTGTCCCCAGAGTGTCAGCAGGTGCACTTTGCAAGGAATATTCATTTCCTTCGGAAGGCCTCGTCAGCCGTGTGACCCAATCCATATCCGCCGCGTCCTGTCTGCCCTCCCCGGTCGCCGCCTCTTTTCTGGAAGTGGCAGATATTTCACCTGCCTATCAGTTTCCCTTTAAACGTGCTGCTATATGCAGGAAAGGCGCCCATATAGGGTCACTGGCTGTCCTCTGCGCCCCCCTCCATTGAAACTGTCTCGCTGGCTTGCTGCTGCTGCTGCAAAAAAAAAAAAAAGCTAACCCCGCCTCCACCCCTCCCACCCCTCATCACTCAAATTACAGCGCGTGGAGGTCGCAGGCAGAAATGGGTTCAACACAGCTGATTAACTGCGATCCGCTTTTACAAGTCGCGGGGATGGAAAAATGTGCAATTCCAGGGCGACGCCGTGACTTCAACAGTGAATCCCACCTTTAGCCCCCCATAATTTATATTTACAGCAGGGAAATAGCCCGATTCTTTCATTTTTCTTTTTTTTTACCCCCCTCTCAGGGCCTGCAGGACGGTCTTTGGTACGACGCCTGCAGGACAGAGGAGCGCGCGGCGCCTTTTTTGTATGCAGCCGGCAGCGAAAAATCCCAGTTTGCCGCCAAATAATGGATATCAGATCATTTCCATGCAGAAAATGTGCGGCGGCGAGAGGGGAAGCAGCTGCTGCGATGTAAAGGAGGTAGGAGGAGGTTAAAAGGAGTCAATGGAGGCTAAAGAGACAGCAGGTCCACTGATGACAGAAAGAGTGGCCGGGGACTGCAGTTCAGGACTTCTGGAAACCACATCAAACAGAGTGTGGAGCGCTGCCAAGGCGAACACACACCAGTTGTTGCAACACAAAAAAGGAAAAGAAAAAGGAGGGGGAGAAGAAAGGAAGAGAAAGGGAGGGAGCGCGGGGGTTAAAAAGAAGGTTTAGCAGCAAAACAGGAGTGAACGTTACAGGATCAAATGGCTGTTCGGGGCCCCGTGACAGACAGAGCAAACAAGGAGCAAAGGCAGCTTTTCTTTCTTTTCTTTCCTTTTCTTTTTTCTCTCTCTCTCTCTCTCCCTTTTTTTTTTTTTTTTAAACAAGTTCTTCAGCTGTTTGGTGCAGTTTAAATGCACCGAGAAGAGGTGGTACACCTGCCGCTTGGCGCCAAGAGCAGGAAGTGGACATAAAAACACAAGCGGCAATCGCGCAGTTAAAGTTAATAGCTCAAAACAGCAGGGGGAAAAAAGTTTAAAAAAAAAAAAAACAACGCGTGCACTGATCCAATTGGTAGGAATCTGGACTCACACCGCGTGTCTAATTTAGAGTGAGAAACATCGCTAGCAGAGAGTTCAATTGCCGTAGCGTCGATGCTATCCAGAGATGAACAATCCTGCTTTTCTGGAGTGGTTAAGTAGCTTAAGCAGAGCTGGTTAAGAGGAGTTTGAAAGAATGAAATAAATACACAGTACACAAGAAAATACGCACTTTTATATTTACGATACTGCACGAGTTGTTGTTTTTACACCAACGGCCTGGTAAAGTTGTTCGTTTCTTCCTCATTGTTCACTTTGAAGCCCGAGTCTATCAGAGAAAAATGTCACTTTCACAGTTATTCCAGACCTGCGGTAGCATCGACCGCAGCATTAGCACCGCCCGCCCGCCTTGTTTCCGTACCAACAACAAAAGGCCAATTCATCTGGAGTCCCTTTTTATTCAGGTTTTTCTGGCCGAGACTCCCTCCACGTTCTGCCAACTCGTTCCCACGAATAAATAGAATAATGACACGAGGAGCAAAACAAAGAATTAACCAATTTACGCAGCAAATGGCCTCATTTTCAAAGCCGCTTCCCGAACGGCCGCGGCGAGGTATTACAACCATCCAGGGGAGATAAAGCGCTTCTCAGAGCTGCGCTCAGGACCTCGGCGTGGCCCCCCGAGCCTGCGGCCGGGCCCCACTTTCACAGGCCTATCAGGAAGCAGCCACTTGTGCAGAGGAGCACCTGACTAATACCCACTATAATGTCACTTCTATATTTGTATCCCGCTAATCTGCTCTCAGGCTCCAATCTTTTCCACTTTCTTGCAAATTTATCACTGCACTGAAGTGGCGGTGCCAGATCCTGAGTGCCTCGCCATTTTAATTCAAACAGCCGCATTTGTGATAAAGCCACTAAATTCCTTATCGGGCCGCCCTGGAGAGTCTTTCAAGGCAAAGTGTCACTTTTCCTAAACTGGAGCACTTGTGACGGCAGACAGCCTCCCGCCCTCTCCGTCTGCTGCACACGGACACGCACACACGCACGCGCACACACACACACACACACACGCACGCACGCAGACTGACAGTTTTCTTGTCCTTTTCAAGGACAGAATCAGCTCAAAAATAGAACGGAACACGAGTGTGGCATGTTGTGGGGCAGGCGGACACTTTTTTTTTTTTTTACAAAGCGGATCTATAAATAGACGTTTTGTGTGCTTTTCATTAACAACTTAAACACACAGTAGCCAAGTAGGAAGGAGTGGGCAAATGAAGAGAATAAAAATGTCCAAAAAACTTTAGTTTAAATAAATAAATAAATAAATAAAAACTTTAATTTCTCTGCAACATCACAGCCCATTTTCTTTGGAAGTATTTTTTTGTTCAAGCAAATTATGAGCTGCAATCATTCTGATGAAATGGCAAAATATGTCTTTTAATGGTGCCAAAGTGAAAGCATGTGTTACTCTTCCCACAATTGAGCATACAACTGCAGCGGGGACTCCACACAACGCTGCTTTTTCTCAATTTAATTCTAATTTATTTATTTTTCCCTCCCTTCCAACTCGTGTCCCTCCCTCGGTGGATCATTTACCTAATAAGGCGGCGTCTGAATTCTGGGGTTATTTTCAGTTTGTGTGATAATGCTCACTCTAACTTTGTCCCTCTTCAGAGATTCTAACAGGAGGGGAGCCAGAGACGCTCGGAGAATGTCAGCTCGATCAGATAAAGGGGAAGGCTTGAGCTCTGTGAAATACTAGCACGGCGTGTTTACGTGGGAAAACCAGGCCAAGGATAATAACAGCTGGCTGCTTGGAGGAAATATTTGATTAAAGAAAAAAAGAAACCTGCAACTGTGTTTTAATTTCTGTCGCCGCGTGCTGCTGAGTGGCGCTTGGTAGCGACGGGCAGGCCGCGCTTCAACACAGAACAAACCCTGGGGATTAAAGAAAAAAAAAGCTTGAAGTGTTCCTCTTTTGTTTTTGTGCGCGTGCGCGCGCTTTGGCCTTTTCTTCTCTTTTCTAATCTGTTTTTGATACGGCAGAAACTCCACTTCCTACTGCGGCCTGTTCCATTGTTTTCCAGCGGGTTTTTTTTTCGGGGGGATGAGGGTTCAACAAAGTGTTCCGATGCAGAAGGTCACGCAAAACAACATTGTTTTCAAAACCATGAAAATAAGACGAAAGGTAACAAGATTAGACCAACGGGGGCATTCCTGTTCCAGAGAGCGACCCCACCGCACCCCACCCCCTCACCTCCACCCCGCCCCCGTCGTAAACACCGCTCGGCTGATCCATAATTAAAAGGAAAAACCTTCACTTTGGCACCGTGGGCTCCTCGCGGTGATACTTCCTCTTAATCTCAGTCTCCTGTGTTTATTTATCAGGTTTCACATTCATGCGCTTCAAGCGCTCCTTGATTATTTAGACAAGACACAGGAGTATTTCCTGTGCCGGCGGTGTGAAATCTCTGATGCAGGGGATCCAAGCAGGCAGTTTGCTTAATGCTTGACCCCTGACCTCTCCTGGGTAATAATACCTCCGTATCTATCCCCACACACGTAGCGGCACGGAACAATCGCATATTCAGACGCCCGGAGAGGTTTGGCAAAAGCCAAAGCTGAAGGAGGAGTTGGGAGGTGTGGAGGGGGTTTGGGGGGGTTGCTGGGGGGAGCGGAGGGGGGCGGTGGGGGGTGGAGGAAAAGTTTCCAAAGTAGCGGCAGAAACTCCTGAAAGAGTGACGCAGCGGCTGCATCCAACCAATCCAAACATTTGCACTCTTCCCAGGTCCCAGTCCCTGACCCTGCTGTGCCCTCTGCTCTGCTAGAAGCCAAAGGAAATCAGCATTTAGCACTTTGGGCAGCATTTCCAGTGATCCAGCCGCCCCCTCCCTAACCCCTGCCCCCCCACTCCCCCCTCCCCCATGCTAAATATCTCTGGCATTTTTCAATTTTCCCCTCTTTTCTCCCTCTCAGCTGTTCCTGCCTTTAGTCACACTCCTCCCATCCCCCTGCCTCTGCTGCCAACACACACACACACACACACACACACACACACACACACACACACACACGCATGATTCATAAAATCCGCCGCAAAGTCATGAAAGCAGCAACTGCGAGCGGAGAACTAAAGGGCTCTCAGAATAGATAAATAAAATCTCTGTTACCCAGCTGCCCTCCTTAAATCACTCCCAACCCCTTCAACAAGTGGTCACAAGCCGGGGCCCGAGCAGACTCTCAACAGCACATGACGACCACAAAAGAGGACAATTCTGAGATTCCTGCGCCGAAAAGCTCAAGTTCTGCAGGCAAAAAGTGGGCTGAATCCGTATCTTTGAACGTAATTACAGCACGTCGCTGTGCCATCCTTCCTGTTGGTGGAGGAAAACCACTCGTTGCCCTAGAAAACATTCCTAGGAGCAACAACAAAATAAAAGAAGGGAAGTGGGAGGTTATGTCCAGCTCAGTTTTTTTCCCCCTATTCAATATTTCAGAATTTATTTTTTTCTCCTGAGACAGGAAACAGAGCTCAGATACACAAACACTCCCTATATTTCGTATTTTTATCACAGTGTTGTGGCTCACATATGGGCTGGAAGGTCGAACTAACCAGGAGCTTTGGTTGGGCCTTAAAAAAAATCTGCTTTGTTTACTTTTTGGAGTCTCAAGTGAGACGGAATCCCACGACTGAAACCACCAGGCTGTCGAAGCGATTAGTCTTTTATTTTTTACTGCGCTGGCATGAACGTCTGTGTTTGTGGGCCCCAACACTTCATCTCCGAAGGCCCTCGACACACACTCGCAGCGACAGCGCGGCTGAGCAAAAAGATGCTGGAGTTACTTAACATGTGCTGCTCTGAGCCTCGCCAGATTTTCGACCAGCTGCTAATATTAGAGCGTTTTAGCTGTTTTGGCTCGGAACGCTCCACTCGCAGTGGATCCTCCGCAAGCAAGTGGAGCCTCAGATGAGGCATGAACTCTGGTAAACCTGCACCGACAACATTGCTTGCAAAGCTGCTGGATCGTTCAGACTTCCGCTCAGAGAAATCACTCTATTTTGCCAAAGACAGGAGGCGTTTTTGTTTTTTCCCTAATTTTTTTTTGGACTTACAATCAGGTTCCTTCACTGATGAAAGATGCAGGAAGTACAAGAGAGGTGGCAAAAGTGAGAAATGAAAAGAAGAAGCTACCAAGTGCTGTAAAATCAGTTGTTGCAAAGAGATTACCATGGATGCAACGGTAGTTTAATCTTTTTTTTTTTTTTTTAATCATAACTATTAATTTTCACATAAGACAGACAGAAAACATCACGGAAGCCTGAACCCTAACCTGTTCTTATTTACTCTTGACTAGAGTACATAAACACAGTGGTTCGTGGCTGCTAGCCACAGGGCGCTAACCTGCTGCTCAACAGGAAATCAAACAGGACTCTGACTAAACTAACAGAAACAGATCCCATTGGGCCACTTGAATGTGACAGACAACCATTGGTCGCATGTCAAGCTTTAAGTGCCCTTACCAAATGCTTGTCTATGGGCCTTTGACAAGATGGACACATGGATTTTAGAGATCTTTCTTTATAGAATGTAACAGTTTGTAACATTTTGATGATTTAAGAGCATTTTAAGAAATGACCAACATCATCCTTCTGTGATAGTCACACCCAATGGCAACTTTTAACAGCAAAACCAGACCCTTTCTCAGTGAGTCTGTGGCAAGCGCACACCAGAGGCTAGTGCATAAGCAGGGCACTCACACAGCTGACGGAGCGTGGTCACACTCACCAAGGCAATAAATCCACAGGCAGCCCAGGGATGGTCTCTGAAATCCCTACAATCAGGCTGCAGATAAATGCTATTTGTGCTGACTGCATTGTCTCCAGCCTCCATTCTGGTAATCTAATGTGTGCAACATGCTCTTGGTCACCTTGACTTTGGTTGCCATAGTGCTCAACACAAACACATCCCCACCCAGAAATACACCAAATAAGGCTTGGGGGAAAAAATCTCATAATCAGGCGGCGCAGGGGGAGAGGCAGCTATAACCTTAAATATATTGTAAACAGGTCAAAGCTATTCCAGTGTGTACATAGCCGGCGCTCGCGGGAGGTTACTGGTGACACGCACGCACGCACGCAGGCAGCCACTCTGGCTAATTAGTATACAACAATAATTGTCCTAAGCTCGGCTATTGTTGACTCAAAGAAAATGATAATTGCGCAGGCATCAACAAGAAAAGGGAACGAAGTTCTTTGCGAGCGGCGAGAGATCTTTCGGGGGGGGGGACTCGCATGTGTTTGTGCCGGGAAACGACCTTTAAGCACCTTCCTCCAGCGCGGCGGAATCGGGCTACAAGAAGGCGGCCGTCCTGTCTTAGCTGTCGACCCCGGCAGATGTGAGTTCTGAAGAGTTCAAAAGAATTGCGCACGGGGGCACAGCCATTTACATAATCCTCCAGATATATTCCCCTGCAACCTAATCAAATTATTCACAAGTCTAGCCCCTAACTACGTAGACCCCCGCCGCCGCCGCCATACGCAGCCTTTCCATTAACCAGCCACGCGAGCCTTAATCACATCCAACCCACCAATGTCACTTTTCCCTTCACAACGGCCGGCAAACAAAAGAAATGGCTGCGTCTGACACGCAACGATTTCAGACAAACAACATCTTTCACCCCGAGCCGCCGCCCGCCTCGTCCACTTTGTCTCGCGCCTCTCATTGTCCTGGGATTCTGTTTACTTTTGAAGAACAGAGCGCACGAAGGGGAAAGAGGTTTTTATCACTGGAAGTACACCATCTTGAGACAATGGGGCATTATGTGGAGGCGCTGCTTTCAAGGGAAGTTGGCTGTTGCAGTAATTAGCCGAGCCGGAGTCGGAGCGACTGAGAATAACTTTTAAAGACAAGTGCAGATGACACCGGGGGAGCGGGGGGGAGTTTGGATAATCGTGGGGCTGGTCTCCCCTCAGGGCCTAATCCCAAAAGAAGATAAACAAAAGTGCTGATTCAAATGCGAATGTATGATTCATGTGATGAGTAAATATTAAAGCCTGGCAGCTTTGGGTGTAGCGTGCATGCTGGAGAACGTTTTCTCAGGATGCAAACCATGTATTGAAAATGAAGCTACAGTATCTTCTGACGAGTCGCAATATTCTTTGAGGCTCTTCCGAAAAATGTTTGTTTGGTGTGCTGCTTAAAAATAAAACCAAACAATAACCTGGGTGAGGCTTCATCCTCCTCCGCGTGTGACTTTGCACGGTTCGAGTGCGACAAACACCGTCTCATTGCTAATGGGCGTGTTGTCGCTTTGTGTTCCATCTGGGGCTGCAGGGTTAATGGATCAGCCCCAAGTTTACATCCCACACGCGGTCAATTTCCAGCGACTCCTTCTTCTTTTTTCTCCCCGCCCCATCCCCCCACCACCCCCACCTCCCGTCTTTGCCACGCTGAAATAAACTATTTTATGTCTCCAAATATGCAGATCATTTTGCTTAATGAAAGATGCTTGACGTCTCAGATCCAATTAATATGCAAATGCAAGTGAGGATTTATTTGTGACATTCTGTATGGGTGACAGAAAACAAAAAGGCTTCTTAACAGTAACACTAATTGCTCTGACTGATTGTCACATATCATCATTCAGTATGAATCTTCTAAATACCAAAATTCAGATTAGAATGAACCTGAACAGCACATACACACATACACACACATGCACGCACACATTTATGTGTTTATTAGTGTGTTTTGTGCATCAGATATGACGGTTAAGGTTCATTCTGTCCAAGGCAACACAGCAGAACTAACAATTCGGCCGGCCTGCAGTTACTTCCTCTGATTAGCCATCGCCGCTTTTAAAAACAATGCACCGAAGAGGCTCTACAGCAGCGCTGTTGTCACGTCCACATTAGCTGTCACATATACAGACTTTATGGATTCCACATGTACTGTCGTTACTTCTATACAGCTCAAAGCCTAATGCAATTCATCTCTGATGTAGGGGAGGGGGAAAAAAAGAAAAACTTCAATCAGGGATGTATTTATCACTGTAAAAAAAAAAAAAAATAAAATCAATAACGTAAGTCTACTATTAAAATCCTTTAATGGATGAAGCAATATACTTAGCTGTTTGCATCATCCCGCAGCCTTAATGCCTGAGGCTGTGTATGGAGAGGGACTCGCATTTCAGGAGCTGTAAAGCGTGACTGACAACTATTGTGACATATCACTTCAACATACACTACATATTAAATACGGCTATTTGTCTCATGCACGGGCTCAGAAAAAAAAAGAGGATCCAGTGAGCCGCGGTGTTTAACAGGAGAAATTAATTTTGCCTTGAACTGAAAAAAATCTGGAATTGTGTCTCTAGAAGCGATTTAAAGATTCCACATTGTTGTTTGTGTTTTATTTCCCCAGTTGTGGCGATCTGATCGTCAGCGTTGGATCGTTTTTGCAGCGCAAACACAGTAGGTAGGGTTTTTCAGGGGGGAACGGGACCGGGCACGGGGGGGGGAACTTCCGCTGGCAGCCTTGTCTTTGCCGTCCAAACACATAAAAGGTTAACAGGAGGATGAAACCGAGTGGGAGGCTGCAAACACAGGGCTAACTGTGGGAAATTTTTGGGTTGTGTTTTTTCTTTGAGATCGGCAGAATGCCTTGGATAATTCATCATGGCAGGTCGCTGGAGCGCGGGATTGGAAAAAAAAAATGTCAGTGGGTATAAAGCAGGACCTCACCTTGACTAAACATTGACTGGCGCACACTCGGGCCCGAGCAGCTGCTGTCACCCGCCCGCAATTCTGGTGGGACAACCGTTAGCTATCTTCCATATAACGCTGAATGGTGATTTAGTGCGTCCCAATGTGGAAACACTTCAAGGGGCAGTAAAAACAACAATCAGCCGCTTCGGTTTAAAAGGCCGCTGCACCCTTTAACAACAGCCAAAAAGAAAAAAAGATGCTGACTAGCTTTAAGGTGGGCGCGATAAAATGATCCACTGACATCGTCTCTAATGCTTTTAATCTGAGGGTGAAGTCTTTATAGCTTTTAACCCTGCTTTTTAAAGCGAGGCACTTTGGTTCGGCCCAGTGCTGCACCAAAGAGGCATTTGGATTTCATTTTGGGAGTTCTTCCTCCCTGAAAGTGCCAAACTTTTCTTACTTTCAAAGCATTATTGTCGTGTCTTTTAATTTATGGCTGCCAGTTCGAGGATCCAGCGGAATCCGACTGTGTTTTTTTTTTTTTTAGTGAATTGTTCGCGGGGCCATTCAGAGATGTTCCAGCATTGTGGAAAAGGCACAAAATTATAAAACAAGCAGCCAGGTTGGTAATTGGTGTTTTTGCAGCGAGGGCTCAGAGTAGTAATTTTTGCACAAAAGGTGTTTGGAAGATTTGCAGCACGCTCATGTTGTCATGTGTTGTGTTTGGCTGTATCCTGTGGTCACCGGGTGGGGGTGGGGGGATGTTGGGGGGGAAGCAGAGTGTTGTCGAAGAGATCAGAAACGACAACCGGTGACTTGCTCTCATAATTAGGTAGCAGGATTCCTCAGCACAGCTCCCAAGCCAATAAACTCAACTCTATTTTGATGAAGAAGCACTTTTAAATGTATTTTATTTGTGCGATATATATTTTTGTGAGTCATTTTTCTTGTTTGGAACGTGTGTTATTGGGAGCATTTCCTCATTCTGCTAGACCAGCCCTTCCACTCTGCAGGTGCCTCACAGGTTTAAAATCACGTGTGTTCAAATTTACTTTTGAAGTCAAAGTTTTTGGACATCACCCTCATTGCGGAGTAGCATCTGAATTAGCAATTGGAACACAAATCGCTTCATATCATTTTTGACCCGTTGGGGTTTAAGATCTGACACTGTATAAATGACTGTGTGCCGCAAACAACAGACTGGGCGAAGGAGGGAAGACTTGGGAAAGTATTGAGCAAACGTATTGCCGAGTCTGTCAGTGTTTGTGTGTGTACTTGATGTCTGTTTGCATGCCGGGCTAGCCTCAGATTGCTGTTTGAGGATGTAATTGCTCTGCTCCTCTCCTCCTCCTCGGAGTGGCCCAGGATGGATCTGCGCGGGCTGTTTAGCAGTCAATGGCCGGTGCAGATTGTAAACAGATCTCCCATGAATTGCGGCTTTAGCGGTTTTGCGCGTCTCCAAACAAGGTCCTCCCGATAACGCCGTTCTCTCCCCATCCTCCCGACAAAATCAGCTACTTTGCTGCGAGGGTCTGATTTGAGAGGTGCCAGTCAACGTGACTGACAGCGTTAATCCCCCACAGGAGCAAATAGGAGGAGACAACAGACCGTTGCCCGTATAGAAAACACGTCCCTGTTTAAATCCTACTTTGGGTAAATATTTCACCTATCTAACTGCACAGTCGGGGACACTGGAGGTTATCGGGAACAAAGGCTGCATAATTGACCAAATTAATGAGTGGGGGCGGGGAGGAAAAAAAAGAAAGCTCATTTGCTGTCTTTGCACAAATGACAACTGAATTTAGGCGGTGATGCATGAGAAGCCGACTTATTGACGCTGCGCACACACGCGCACACGCAAAATAAGGCGGCGCAGACAACTTGTGATGAGGGGAAGTGTAGATTTTATTTAAACACAGAGGCCAGCGCGGTCAGCGCCAGTGGCTCCATGACTTTTCTAGCTCATCTCTGATTTGTTTGCCGCCGCCCTGATTAAGACGCGAGGCAGCCGACAAAGCACACAGCGACTTTTAAATGAGACATTAAGCGTCGCCGGCCAGGGGAGAAGCAAGTCATCACGCATTAAGTGCACATATTAATTTTCTGAGCACAGGTTGGTGGCGCGACACCGACTTAACGGGAGAGACTTCAGCCCAGAGTGAAAACACCCTCCACACCCACACACACACACACACATGTCCCAGTTGGACAATAATGTACAGTATTGATGGATTTCAAACAAAAAATGAGCACACACACACACACACTCACACACACACAGCTGGTGTGACGTCAGGCGCCACTCCGTGCCTAAAGAGGGAACCACTGACGTCGTATTTGGATTTCATGGGAAAGAGTGTGGCTGCTGTGATAAGACTGATGACACAACCAAGACAAACAAGTGCAGTTTTATAGAAACGGCCGATGCCGCGACGGCGGCAGGGAGAAGCGCAGGGGGAAGACACCAGCAAGGAAAATTTGATTTACACGCAGAGTGCACCGCCCCTTTGATACCGAGCCATTTGATGCCATTTGGACCGTTTCCAGATTCGCTTAATTATCATTTTGAAATTAAGAAATATCTTTAAAAAGCCAGAGCGGCGTGTAGTATTCACATTTACCTTGACAAACAGCTCTGTCGGGCAATTGACTCGATAGGATACTGAGAAACATGCTGACAAGCATCGACACCGACCACAGCTCCAGGAAGAATTGCATCTATAGTCAACCAACGACAACCCTCTCCTGTCAGTAAAATCCATCCTTTACTTCTTTTTTATTGCGCCACTTTTTGGAAAAAATGTGTTCTGGAAAGAATCCCTTGGTGATGTCACAAAGGGCACGGACAACATCCCCTGCGTTGTTGCAACATCCCCATCAAGTGTTGGTTCCTCCCTTTGAGACCAATTAGTTTTTTTTTCCCTTCGAAACATGCGGAAGAACCAGAAGAGCATTGGGTTCAACCAGGTGTTTTAGACAGGAGGCTGCTAACAGAGGGCTAACTAGGGGCTCACGCCTTTCTTTAGGTTGTTTTTTGAGTAGTTGTCAAGCAAGGTCGGTTCACTGGAGTCTGGAATTAAAACAAATGATTTGAATCTTTCCTGTGTGGAGATGAATATTATAAAATGCCAAAAGAAAAAAGAAATCTACACTTAAAAAGCTAATGCATGCTGGGACGGCAGAGCTTGTCGCCGCCGAAAGTCTTCATTAAACGCGAGCCCGGCGATCAGCGGGAACACAGCTGCTGCATCAGTGGCACATGCTTTATCTAATTTTATTTTAGCGCAGATGATCTGAAAATGGCCCATTATGGCGAGGAACAAAGAGGAGGGCCGGCTGGGCACTGGAGCCGACGCTCGCTGATGCCCCGGCGACTGGGCCAGCCACTCTCCCAAGGCCTGCTCCTTGATTAAATGCATAATCCACTACTCCCCATCCCCAGTGATTTAGTGTGCCTTTAAATCAGCTTGCGCACACATAAAAACCTCAAATAAAAATCACCAAGAAAAACCATTGCACTCTAACTGTTCTATTAAAATGATACCCGGCCCGGCCTTTCTTCTCCCGCAATACCGTTTATTCCACATGAATGCGTATCTTCATTTTTTTTTTTTTCATAGGTATGCATATAAAATATTTAAAGTTTAAAATGTCACAGCTGAAACATCAAATGCGGGAGTCTCTCATTAATCAGCCAGGATAGAGGCTCCCTTTTAAGGTTATAACCCTTTGAAAGAGCAAAAATTACATTTTTGACCTTGAAGATGAGACAAACTCATAAACGTAAAATAATTTGCAGTTTAAAGGGGGGAGAGATATCGGTTACCTCAGCCAGCAGCGCCTCGGCTTCGGCGGGGAGGGGAGGGGCAAAGGAGGGAGACCAAACAAGTCTCATTTTCATATTTACATCCGAGCTGTTGAGATTAATTTGAAATCACATCAAGAAAAAACAAGGAGCAAAACTCAGAGAAAACATCAAAAGGGGCAACTGTCAAACTTTCAACTCCGCGGGGCCCGGGCCTATCTCCCTGCACGGGGGAGCGCCGACTTTTTTCTCGCACTTTTATTAAATGGTGCATGACATTTTCATTACTCAAGGAAATTAAATTGACTAATTTTCTTACAAGCCCCGTACGTCTGCTATTTTAGGGAGGTGCACGGAACGGAGCGATTGTTTCAACACCTACACAAAGGAAAGGCAAGCCTGGCTCCTGCTCTCAGGCAGGGAGGGGGGAGGGGTTAGGCGTGTTCCCTAATGAGAGAATTTAGGGGTTTGATCTCTTTCTCAAAATGAGGAGATGATTTGAAACACCGACTCCCCGTTTGCTCACCTCAGCAGAGCAAAGACGAAAGAATTCTAAGCTGATTTTCTTGGGCTCTGGTGACTGTGTGAGTTGAAAAAGAGGATTCTGGCACTGACGCTTATATATTTTAAAAGTGGGGTTGATGCAGAGGCATAAAAGGACAGTCACTATCTATTTTCCCCTCACTAGCTATGTTTACATGCGCACATTTCTCCAATCCGATCCAACCCTTGGTTGATCGGAAATTCCAAACCCACTGTTTACCTGGACACTAAATAAAATGATCCGATCGTGACGTGCGTATACGTGCACCAAGCGTTTAAGCGTTGGGCATGCGCGGAGTTGTCTAATTTTCCGGAAATAGTTGTAGAAGAAGAAGCTGTACTTCCGCCTGTGTTGTAAATAAACGCCGCGCCGTCCGCACGTCCTCGGCTCGTTCACAAGCCTTCAAACTTTTATTTGGTCCATCGTTTCATTCATGTTTTGCGAAAAAATGACCGGCTGCCGCAAAGGTGGAAACGCGTCACGCAGACGTAGCACACACACGCAACGGAGATAGTCGGAGACAGGATCGGAATGATTGTGTACATGAACGCCATTCGGAATAATGATCGGCATAAACCACCACTCTCATTCAGGATAAAATTTCGTTCCGAACGGACCGGATCGGATCAGAACCTTCCGATTGACGTGTTTACATGAAGCATTTTTAATCTGATTAGGCCTTTATTCCGATTATTTGTGTCCATGTAAAGCTAGCATGTGTCCGAGAAGCTGCAGTTTTTTATTAAAGAACATTTCTACCATTCTATCTGAAATTGTGCACAGTTTCAGATCTTTATTTTTCATTACAGGAGAAGCCTCACGTGATGCTCATGTGAGCATCATCCCAACAAATTCCCAGAGAAAACAGCAACAGCCAATATGGCTAGCCCTCTGTTTTCAGCCTGCAGTAAGAAAACGCTAGGTGTTAGCATGCTGCTAAAACCAATGTGGTTTTGGCCCACCTCCATGTTTAGAAGGGGGCAAAAACGAGGCACAGGAGGAGAAAAAATCACTGGGGAAGGGACCTCACTGCCTTTTCTGACATCACAAAGGGCTGATTTTGAGAGCTGAGTGTTTCAGGACGCGTCCTTACTTTGTGAAGAGTGGAGAGCGGAAAGAAGTGAAGGACGGACCTTCCTCATCCCTGGGCGGAGACACTTTCTAAAGCCAGACAACGAGGATGCAGTCAATTTTGCATTTGACGAGAATCTTGAAAGAAAGCTTGACCAGGCAAATTGAAAAAAAATTTGAGTGAAAGGAGACCAGGGCGCCACGACGCTCCGCTCCGACTCTCGGAGGATAAGCACAGAGAATATAGAGTCAGGACCTCGACACGGCCCCTCCTCTGGAGATGAAGAGGCTGATTACCTTCACCTCTCAGGGGTGTAAGCCACATGGCTGACAACATCATTGGAAAATAGACTACTGAGCTCCGCTGGGCCCAATAACAGCTTACGTTTAACGTGTGTGTGTGTGTGTGTGTGTGTGTGTGTGTGTGTGTGCGTGTGTATCGCACTGAGAAGGACGTGACATCACACAGCCGAATGTGTGGGGGGTTGCAGTTGCTTCTTGTTGCGTGATGAAGCAGCAATCAGCAAAAACAGTGCAATTAAATTTCAGATTTCAGAGGGAAGTTTGGAGCAATAGCATGTTTTTCAGTTCACTTGCTAGCGATTCACCACATCCCCGTTCCAAAGGCTCTCTTCCCCATAGAAACTAAATAATTTGTCTCACACTTTAGGATCTTGACGGTGTCGTTTGTTCACGGCTCCTACGGCGCAGCGGAATTAGCTGCATAACGTGAAGTCTGCGATCATTTAACAGGACGCAACAGTTGCTATAATAATTACGATCTCAAACCAAATTGTTTTTTTTTAAGTCCTCAATTTGCTCACCACTGGAGAAAAAAAGCTTCGCTTTCCAAAATCATACACCACTAATCTTTTGATGAACAAGGCTGAACCACAGTTTAGCGGCTGCATGAACTTCGTTTCCAGAGGCTACGAAAATGACTCGACAATACGCCGATGATTTCTTCTCCTCCTCCTCCTCTTTCTCCTTCTTCTCCTCGCAGCCGCAAATTGATTTGAAACCTGGGCGATGCGAAACATTCGGAGGCACCGTCCGGTTCAGCGGGTTGATGAGGGTGGCAGCGCGTCTGGCTTTGAGCAAAGTGCTCGCCTTTTTTTTTTTTTTTAACGATGACAAAAAGAAACTGGGCTTAACTGGAAACATATGGTGTTTCCAGTGGAGGGGGAAGCCTCCGTAAGAGGATCAGGGCTGTGTAATAGACAGAGACAGGGAAAGGGCACGTGCGGCCGTGGGTGGGTCAGACTTTTTTTTTTTTTTTTTCTGCTACTTCTTCTTCCTGCGGCTCAACTTCTCTGGACAAACAGAAGCCGGAGATGCAACAGAAAAGACGACTGCAACGGCAAATTCACTGCGACCCATCGGGAGAAACAGACACGGGGGCGTCTGAGAGACGAAAGCCGAGGCGTCGCCACGCCACGCTATTTCTGATTTGCCCTCTTTGTCTGTAATTACAGCTATCAGGCTGCAAAGCCCTGCCTGATTTGGTAATTACGATTAAGATTTTTTTTGATCTTGTCTCTCTCTAAACAACTTGTGATCTTCATTTTTCATCCAATACTCCCACAGTGGAGCAGCCCAGCTCAGCCAAGAAGATCTCCCTAAAACGGGTTAGTTAGCCCTCTGTTTATGGCCACCAGCCGTGAATACACTGGGCGTTCACTTCCCGCGAGAACGTTGTTGGATGTTCAACGTGTTTGGAAAGAACTCAGAGGATGAAGCAAACACTTGTGTCCGTGGAGAGGTAATAGTGAGGTTGTGGCACCCTTCATGACATCACAAGGGGTTAGATTAGGAGCTGTCAAGGATGGGCTTGATTCTGGAGGAATCACTGACAGCTCAGTTCTGCCTGTTATAGAAACTTTAAGCCAATTATTCCCAGTTTGAAAACAATTTGCAGAGGTTAAGAGCCTGTCAAAGCGATAATTCATAATATCCATCAGCCATCAGAGGCTGCACACGCACATTACAGTTAGAAAGTAAAGCGTTGACAAATGTGAATTTTGCATAATGAAAAAAAAAAACCCAAAAAAAACCTGCAGCGAATGCAAAGAAAAGCCCCAATCCTATTTTTTTTTTTCCTTCCGCCAAACAAATGTTGGACAGCTCTTAGTTTAATGAGGATTATGATACTCTGTACACAGCGCATAAACATGACATTTAGGAGTGAAATCCAACAGGTCAGCCAGTAATTAGGATCTCCTTTTGGCTTTCCAGAGTGCCGGTTTCTAGCTTGTATGTATTCTGCACCAGGGGCAATATGTCTGAGCTGTAATCATAACAACAATCTTTTACAGATTGCCCATAATTAGAAAAGCTCCTCTCCAAACCAGCTCCATGTTAAGAGCATGATTGCAGTCAAATTGAGCGGTAATTTGCACAATGTGGACGGCGGGGCTGCGCGAGGGGGAGACGTCTGACGGCGTAATGCCACTTTCATCTGGCCTGGCGAGTCCGTCGGAACACATGGAACTCGACACCAGACCGGGGTGGGGGGAGCGTCTCTGTGTTGCATCACGGCCACAAACAGACATTGAAAAAAAAAGAAAAAAAAGAAAATGAGGATAATAATAAAAAATAAAAAAAACAGGAAGAAAGGCAGAACCCCGGACTTCTGTCCTTAATAACCCCGCGGGATGCTAATGGAATCACAAAAAGCTCCACATCACCTGGTTGTGTGTTGGCAAAGAACAGATGTACTCATTATTATTCCAGGAAGCCTATCAGGGCCGCGGCAGGCCAGAGGTCCAGTAATACTGTAAGCACACGCGCGGCACGCATTAGCACCCGCTGACGTCTCTCTGATCCTCGCTCACAACTGTGAAAGTTCGTCGTGACCTCTGATGACAATTCAACTGTAACTTTTGTTTTTTTTTTGTTTTGTTTTTTTATAGGGGGAAATCTTTTTTATTCAATCGGCTCAGTTCAAATGTTGAGTCAAACCGTATCTTCATTTGCATAACAGGAGCGAGACGCCCTATTAGTTTTGGATGATCTCTCCAGTACTTGGATCCCTTTCGGTCGCGTTTTTATTTTTCATTTTGAAGCTGTGTGCAAACGACAACCCTCTCCGCTGCCTCCGACACTCCGGCATATGGAAGGTTGCAGAGGGGACGCCTTGCAGCCGGACGGCATGAGAGGACGTCTTCGTCACCTGCCATAATTACTGCTGCTGGTCCGGAGTCATTTTATAATTCCAAAACCCCGACACTTCACAAAGAGGCTATAATTGCACTAGGAGTGGCTTTTCACAGCTCTATTAATGATTTTTTTCTCTCTTCTCCCAAGGACTTGCACTGAAATATATCACTTTTTCCCTGAAAGCCACCTCATGAGAAGATGTGGAATTTTTCATGTTTCCACGAAAAAAAACTGTCCACTTGGGATGACCGCTGACTCTGCCTCTCCTTCTGGCTCTCGAAAACCTCCCAGAATAGAGCAATAATGTGGTGCTAAATACACAGTGAGGCTTCAAGAATTTCAGAAATGGATGGAGGGAAGAGGACGGTTTTTCAAAGTGGCCAAGAGGCAGAGTGAGGGGGAGGAAAGGTCAAAACAATAACTTCTCGGCAGAAGCACCAAGCCTTATTGAGCGGAACTGAAAACAGATTTTTGCGGCGGCAGGTTTAGGGGCCTGACAATAATTCTGAAATTAAACCTTATCTGAAGGGACACATCTTTTAATAAATGACTTTGAAAAGGTGACGAGTCAACGTTCAAATGATGTTCATGCCAAAGTTTTGTGTGTCTTGTAAAGCCATTGAAGATTCTTCTTCTCTGGTCTCTTGATTTTCAGTGGAAATCACAGCTGCATTCCACACAACCAAACAAGGTGATGTTGCATGACCACTCACACACACACACACACACCCCCCCACACACACACACACTATAATCACTAGCATCAGCCAGAAAACATAACACAGAGAGAGAGTTTGAAGGTGTCTGAGACAATGAGTGTTCCTGATTCCTGATTCCATGACTAGTATTAGCAGTCCAACAAGCTAGTAGTAGCTAGCATTCCTCTTGCCTTCAAAACAGTGAGCGCATAATGCATCATACAGTAAATAAAATGGATTCTATACACTGAACAAAACACAAGTAAAACGTTTTTTTTAAAAAGTGGATTTAGACAAATGTGACTGCTGCTGGAAAATGCTATGCTAATTGCTAATACTGGCTCATAAAATCCGGCCACAACTCGATAGATCAATAGAAAGATGGATAGATCGATAGATGGATAGATTATTTTTTGCAATGGCGTAGTGGCAACGCATGTGTAGAGCAACTGTCCTCCAGCAAATTTTGCAACTTTTTCACTTTTTTCTCTACAAAGTCGAACAGCTTCGACATTCATTAGCACACATCATCTCGGAATCACTTTAGTTAGCATATTACTTTCAGGCCAAGCTAAAGCCGCAGACTTGCTCACTTAAGAAAATTGATGAGATTCATTGGCAAAATGGTGCCCTTGGACAGACAGCGGAATGATCGCGAGCGTTAAGTTTTATGCGGCGCAGTTGACTCCGACATATACAAAGGACGAGCTCGTACCCCGTCCACGCAGCTGCGGGCCGAGTTCTCGCTCACTCCTTGAGGAGGCCCTCGTCGTCTGAAATATAAGACAACAGTCTTTAAGTCGACAGCCCGATTGATTTAGATATACAAGTGGCCTGCATGTGGGACTCAAGGCGAAAAGGGAGGAGCAAAATATTATTTAAGCAAACAGAGAAACATGAAAAAAAAGAAGATATTTCTGGAAGACGCTAAAATCCCTGCGGAGAGCCAAAAGCACGCGGCTTAAAGATTTACTGCCGCCTTTTCATCTGTCATTACTGATGAGTGTGAAAGAGAAGGCAAACATATTCCACTTTTTCTGCATTTGTGTTCTGATCCCG
This sequence comes from Thamnaconus septentrionalis, assembly GCA_009823395.1. Lineage (NCBI taxonomy): Eukaryota > Metazoa > Chordata > Actinopteri > Tetraodontiformes > Monacanthidae > Thamnaconus > Thamnaconus septentrionalis. The sequence goes on from CM020512.1 coordinate 4,116,614, forward strand.
GGCCAACTCTATTAAAACGTTTGCTTTTCAGAGGAGACCCTCAACTTCAGCAGCATTTGCCTGCTAAAAAAAAAAATATGAAGAAAACTCTCTGAGAAATTAAGTTCTTAAAGAAAATCTTCCCCCTCTTCTGTTCTTAATAAGAGATCTGTTTCTTTTTGTTGTTGCTGCTTTTCTTTTTTTTTTCCTCAGAAAGCTCAGCAATTGTATGAAAGGCCTGGAATGAAAGCCAGCACAATGGCATTATGGAACAAAGGCAGGAAGCAGATTGAGGGGAAAAACAAGGGGAAAATGGCATCATCTCTAAACTTAATGAAACAGCATCCTTTCATTTTTTTTTTCAAGTAATTATAATAAAGATGGAAAAACATAATAAACGTCTCCCTGCCCCCACCTGCTAACAGTAATTATAATAGACTCAACAATAAATGGTAAAGCAGCACAGAGCTGCATCTTGGGAATTCTCAGGAGTCTGTGGATTAGCTTGAAAAGCCTGAATGATTAAAATACACTAATTAAAATTTTGTGTTCCTTGGTAACTCGTCTTCCCGGAGCTCCCGCGTGCTGGCAAAATGGGAATAAATGCGACAAAAGCAAATACTCTTTTGGACCTGAATAAATAAACAAGTCTAATCAACTTTTATTTATTTATTTATTTATTTATTAATTAATGCATTCATTTATTTATTGCACTGAGACTTGTGTAAAAACTTCAATGGTGACCTTTTCCTCACACTTGTCTTTCACTTCCACCAGGACCGTAGCAACAACACGTGGACGACAGTTCCGGTCCAGCAAGACCTGCCAGACACACCTGACAGGTTGGATTTCCGATTACACCTCATGATTTGGCAGATTGGCCGGATTGTAACTTTGCGTCGGGAGCCTCTTTTTTTTTTAATTTGTCGCAGAATTAAACATAAATAACAGCTACTAACTTTTCACTTTTTGTGACAAGTTTTGCCTTGATATCCACGATTAGATGACTGAAGCGACAATGTACAGACTGCACTGCATCTTTTGCTGTCGCAGAGAAGAAAAAAAAACTGGTTGTGAGATTAGATTCGAGCAAAGCCAAAAGAGTTGATTCGCTCCATAGGTGTGATGCAGAAGGCGAGTGCTAGCTTGCACCGAGCTGAGGTGCAGTTAATCTATAGTGAAAGAGATCAGAGCGGAGGGGATCAGAGCGCTGCTGGCTGCACTCACAATCAACCTGATGCTAATCTACACAGGAAAGAGTATTCATCCCTCGGCATTTCTCAGCTAACACTCTGAAACAGCCCAAAAATAATATCAGAAAAGACGCTTTCTTCCCGGGGGGGTGTCTTTCAAGAAAGGTGTGCAAATAATGTCAACATATTTTTTTGTCTTTTAAAAGTCAGCCAAGACGGTGTTCCAACACGCAAAAGAAGAAATTCCCCAACCTTGGAGTGGCCTTTCCTTTTTTTCTCACTAGTGTACAATTATTGAAGTGGATCGGTCCCACGTATGCGTCGCTAATAATCAGGAAGGAGGACGTGTTGATTTTCACTGCGGCATCAACTTATTTCCCTGAGAACTAAACTGTTTCACGCATGCACTGGGCATTTTGAAGAGGTGACAGTTTCAAAATGTCCTCACGTGATCTACAGCCGTTAGTTTATTTATGAAGTTTTTATAATTTTATAATATTATTAGTTTATTAATTCAACTAAATTTAAAAGGCTGTTTAGTCGTAAACTTCTTGCATTCAGTTTAGGGGGAAAGTGTTTTTTTTAAACAGAAATTTCAAAATGCAACAGTTTAAAAGCAGCGATCAGCCAGGCTGGAGATTCTCAGTGTCACCGACACACGGACAGGCATAGATTAGAGCAGGAGAGGTGCAGCGGGCCCTGCGGCCGCCTGGGTCAGCAGGTCTTGGCCTCCTTCCTGCCGCCGCGTCAAAATAGAGCTGCGTTCAGAAAACTGCTGTAATCCCTGCTGGTATTACCGAGCAGGCTAAAAAGATTCAAAAAGCCTGCTTACAAATTTAATTACCTTTGCTGTTAACCAGAGCTTAGCAGCCAATGACCTGATATTTCCAGTGAAGACGAGCTAAAGCGGCGGCGGCGGCGGCGGCGGCGGCGGCGGCGTTGGTAAGTGGGGGAGGGGCGAGACGAGGGATTGGGGGAGGGGGGAGGGGGGCAGAGGAGAGGGGGACGGCGCCGAGTGGGCCGCCGAGACTGGCAAGCGTGGCAATCCGGGGCGGCTCAGAGGGAATCCAGTGGGCATAGTCAGTGCCAGCCGGGGCAGCAACAGCACACATGTGGCCCGATCGGCTGCTGGAGTGCAAATTAGATACAGTTGATTAAAATATTGAGTCATTTCTCAGCCGCCGTTGGGGGAATAAAAAGGGAGCGCAAGTGCGGAAAATGTGCAGGAGCGGCGGGCGGCTGTGCGCGTGCAATGAGAAGCAGGAAGGAGGCGAGATCTCTTCAACCTGGACGACGCACGCATTCCTCATTTCTATAGATTCCCCGCTGACAAATATGCCCTTTCCCAAAGGACAACTTTCAAACACCCCGAACTTGCAGCACAAGAGGATTCTGGGGCCGATCAATCAGAGCAAGAGTCGTGTACGCTGCTGCTGCTGCTGCTGCTGCTGCTGCTGCTGCTGCTGCTGCTGCTCATCAGGCTCTTCTGCACGTTGGAACTCGAAACTTCTTCGCTCGCACTCCCCCGCCCCTCGCCAAAATAATGAAAAATTATTTTCTAAAAAAAAAAAAGAAAAAAGGCAGTGGCTTGAGGTAAGCAAACTTCAACCTCGCCGCAATTTCACAAAAGAAAATTAACACTTTGGGGTTGCCCCGGTAACCTAATTGCATCACAACAGCGCACGGCGGAGCCAAAGTAACTGAATTTTGATGAAAAGGCAGCGATAATTTACGGCACAGAGAAATTAGTTGCCGTGGCGACGCGTTAATTACATCTCAAATTAACAATGCAAGTGTAGTGAAATTAAATATAAATCATATTTTCTGCATAAATTACAGGGGTTGATTAGTGCGGGCGCCAGGAGAGAGAGGGAGAGGGGTTGAGATTCCGAGGGCCTGTCACATCTCCCCCCTCCTTCCCTCCTCTCTCTCCTCCTCGTTCCCCCCTCCTCTCCTCTCTCTGTCATCCTCCTCCTCCTCCTCGCTCCCTCCATCCTGCCTGGCTCTTTTAAAGACAGGGACTGGATCAGATCAGAGGACACAGCTCAGCCTTGGCACGATAAATTAATCCACGCACAATCAGCGGACCTGCACCTTTTCTTTTCAGCGCGTGCATCTTTTTTTTTTTTAATTTGCAGGAAAAGGCTTCAGCAGCTTTTTCCTCAAAGCACCACGTGTTTGTAACTGTGATGCTGAGACGTTCCTGGGTGCACCGTCCATGTACCAGTACATAACTAGGGTGTGTGGAGGGGGTTGGCTGGAGGGGTGGTGGGGTTGGGGTCAAACCGACCATTCAGCACTTTGAGTCCATTTTCAACTCCCAACACTCACTCTGGCAAAACTCTGATGCATCCCTGTTAAGTGCTGCATAATGCACTTATAAGTGCCACGTTAAAAAAAAAAAAAAATCTATTACGGGTAACACCGGGTCTTATTAACACAATGCTCGGTGCACGCTAATGATCAAATTTTAATTACCAGAAATTGGAGCCTTTTCAAAAACTTCAAAAGGTGCACAAGGTGTACTGCAGTGTTTCCCCTGGGGATGGTGGGGGGGGATCAGTGGCACGATCCAGCGTTATGTTGACTAACTTAAAGTGTGCGACCACATAAATGCCCATGAAGGACTGTTTTTAAGGGTTCAATTCATAGCAAGTGTGTCAGATGTTAGCAGGCAAACACATCAAGAAGAGATGACACCTGAAAACACATTTACATACATTTACATTTTACATTCTGTGGACAGGTCAGACTTTTTTTTAATTTCTAGCAGTGTTTAGCTAGCTAAACGCTAGCTAGCTAAACACTGCTAGCGTTTAGCTAACTTTAACCAAATCTTTTAGGTGCGCTACAAGAACTGCCGCGTCTTCATTGTCTGGTAAAGCATTGTTTTTATCAAGGAATTATAGACAGCAAGGACAATTTACAACACACAGCATTACATTTGCTGTGAGCATCTCAGCTGGCTAGCGGACACTACCATTAGCTAGCACGCTAACATCAATATCGCGGCTATTTTGAGAGTGCAAAGTACAACACTGGCTTTCCACTCGCATCGAAAATACACCTACACACTCAAAATACAGCATTGAGTGTTTAGTACAGAGGTATGCGCTCCGGGACACACCTTTAATGTTCCATAATAACAAGCCAGCTGTCATTGTCATTGTTTTAATTATTCAGTTGGAGCAGTTTCCTTTTTCAGCATGAAACTGGATCACCACAATTGCAACATAAGGCAGAGGTAATCTTCTGTCGTTTTAGCACATCTTCAGCGACACAGTATTTTAGGATCAAGTAGGATTATATAAATACGCACATAATGTCTTTGATGGAATGCATTATTTTCATGGCCACCGCTCGATGCGGTGACACAACCCTGTCTTCAGGCAGAACATAACATTTAAGTGCGTGAAGGAAACCTTTGTTTTGTGACCTTAAACAAATTTATGTTTTTTTTTTTTTTCCTACTGATATTTTAGACAACTGCTGTCCTGGATATTCCAGTCGAAATTGAGCAAGCTGTAAAGACTGCGTTACCTCAAAATAATTGTAGAAAATCTACACTTCTCGCAATATAATCATTTATTAAAATCAACAATAATATTACAACAATGTACTGTAAGCTTGGGGGTAGTTAGAGGCCTGCTGATACACAGCTCTTGATGACTCTTTTTCTCTTCTTCAAGATTCTACTAAAATAATGAAATATGAAAGAAAAAACATTATTAGATGAACAGTGTGCATCAGTGCTGCATGTCTAGAACACACAATATTTATAAAATCTACATCTACGGCCGCGCGCACCCTTGTGTGTACGCATTCGGTGCTGTTTAAGTGTTAATCCGAGGAGAGAGCAGGTCTCGGAAAAAAAAGACAGAGAGGCAGAGCCGCTTCCTCCTCCCCGCGATCCCTCATGTGGCCCCGACTTCCCTTTAAGCATCACAAACAAGCCTCGGGAGTGATGTCAAGGAGCGAGGGAGGGCTGCTGCTGCTGCTGCTGCTGCTGCTGCTGGTGGTGGAGGTGGCGGCGGTGGGGGTGTGTGAGGGGAGACGCCAGGCGCAAACACAACAGCAACAGGAACCAACTTGAGCCGCCTAAATTATTCATGCGCCAGATGGATAGATTTCCCCGGGATTTCACACTAAAACGCGGCTCGGGCGGCTCGCCTTACCCGCGCCGCCGCTCGGGTACGGCGACGGCGATAACTATCGCTTTATCGAGACCGTTTCATGTCTGATTCATATCAACTGTGAAGAGTGGAAGCCCCTCGACACTGTGATCTCACGTTTGTTCTCCTTCCACGGGCGCAAGCGAAAGAGGAACATGTTCTCTTCCCTCCGTCTTCAAAGACGCAGGCGCTGCCGTGACCTTGTCTGAAGGATATTATACAAATCAGAGGGTCCTGGGAGACGCACGTCATGTACATCACTGACTGCACCTAGCCGCCACTGATGTGCGCCGGTATAGGCGGCGGTTGCCGTTTGTCTTTTCTTCCTTTCCAATGCCAAAGCAAAAGAAAGGAAAAAAAACTTCCAAGACTGACATCATCCCCTGTCAGCACATTAATTAAACTTTGGAAAGCCATGAAAATCCACTTTTATTAATTCTGTGTGTTCGACCCATGTGACAAAGAAATACTCAGAGGGAGGAAAAGAGCGATTCGAGGAATTATGAGCTGTCAAGTTGTGGAAAAAAAAGGCTCTTATTTTTGTTTTTCTCTCGAAAACGTCATTGCCAGAAAAAAAAAATCCTGCAAAAATGATACAACTGTTTACATATGGGGTAGGTGCAGTGTTGTTAAGTCAATGTATTTGTTTAGGTTGGTTTTCACTAAAGTCTAGACTGAATAAATTCCAAAAGTTTGTTCAAAAAAAAAAAAAAAGAATCTCAGCAGTTCAGCAGCAATTCATTTACGTAACCATGACACAAACCATAATAGATGGGTGTTGATAGTTTAATGGCCCCGCTCACCAATGGACGGATTATCTGCTCGTACACTCCCATGAGAAAAATCCCCAACTTGTTTCACAATGAACGCCTGAATTTAGAGACGCTGTCTTCAAATATGCACTACAGGTTGGTTTTGTTTTTGTTTGTTTTGTTTTGTTTTGTTTTATTCCATTAAATCGAAACAAAGCCGCGAAGCCCCGGAACTCTGATGTCTGTCCTACGTCACAGCCCACACAGTGAGCATCACTGCTGCTTGGCTCAGGGTTATTCTCTATACTATCATAGTGGGATGTACCTTTGCACCTTCCGCCAAAAACTTCTCCAGCAAAAGAGCCACGCCGCCTCCTTCACAGAGAGCAACTTCCTGGGCCGGGATGACCTCGGTCCCCAGGGAGCTCCATCCATTTGTTCAACGAGGAAGACGACTTTTCAGAAGGACGAGACGTCATTAAGAGAATAAGTAGCCCTTTTCCAGTGGTCTTTTTTCGCACCACCGCCACCGCCCCCTCCACCTCCCACCGCTGGAAGTCATTCCGATGCATTTGTACTGAAGTGCAAGTGCGGTGGGGAGGGGGGTGGGAGGGGGGGCGGTTAATGGTGCGGTAATGCCTTGGCCAAAGTGTGCTGGTCCTCCCGACTCCGCGTTAGAGCAGAAGTGAAACACGGAGAGACTGACCAGTTTAACAATTGAAGAGGCTGATTAAGCGGATTTAAGAAACGGTAAGAAAAAAAAAAGAAGGAAAAAAAGCGTTATAGGCGATAAAATAGATATAACAAAAGACCATGCAGAGAAAGAATGTTTGCCGTCCCGCGACAAAAGCCAGAGAGGCTTTTATCTAAGCGGCACAACTGAGACTGTAGGTAGAAATAAAGAAGAAAAGGTCAATAAAAACATGGCAGGGACTCCGCAGTGGAGGCTGCAAAAGGATGGATTTGCCGGCGCTCCTCATTTGTATTATTCCTTTCCCAACCTTCCCCTCTCGCCCGTCAGCTCACCGCCACTGGCAAAGTGCTTAAAAGAAAGAAAAAAAAGAGACTGTGGCAGGCCTCTGAGCATCCATCACTCCCACGCTGATGTGGCACGTGCGCCCCCCCCCCACCTGCCATCCTCTCCGGGACGTCGCCGACGTTAGTCATAAAATTTGGATCAATACGCTAAATAAAATCCGTTTCACATGTGGCAAATTTCTTCTAAATGTCAGCACGGCCCGCCGCATGCTTAAAAGAACGGGGGGGAAAAAAGGAAAAAGGAAAAGGGAAGACCTTAGCGGCGAGTTTAAATAAACCCCGCAGGATAATGCTGCCCCTCCTGGGGGAACCAAAAGCTGGTGGCTTTGAAACAGGAGGGAGGGTATTTTCAGCGGGGCTGCCCAGCGGGAGAGATCCTGTATGTCTCGCAGCTGAGCTTGTTTTATTGAAAGGTTGTTTGAAAGGGCCTGAACCCGAGACAGCAGTGGTCATGTTTGTTTGGCTTAAAGAGGAGCCTGCGTTCGTGGAGGAGAGAGAGAGAGAGAGAGAGACACAGAGCAGTTCAAACAGTCAGACCACAAGAAAGAAGATGAGATGGGTCGCTGCCCAAGAGCGACTGGAACACACATGCGTGCAAGATTTGTCGAAATTAATAACAAAAAAGGAGGAGGGGTGGAGGGAGGGGTGGTGATGGGGGGGGGGGGGGTCGACCTCGATACAGCTTCAATTACAGCCTCCCCACAAAATGCACACGAGCACGGCTTGACTGCACTGTGCAAATAAGTGGCAAACCGGCGCCGTTATCAGGTAATGGAGTCGGACGAGGATAGAGAGAGAGAGAGAGAGGGAGTGAGAGAGAGAGAGAGAGAGAGTCTGTGTGAACTTGACACTCCCATTAGGCCTCTACTGGAAAGTGCAGTATTTGATCAGGAAGATGGGAATTGAGCAAAAATGAACTGAAACCAGATCCCACATGACTTATTTTCCTGTCGGCTCTCAGCTTTGGGTGTCACTCAGACTTAATAAAGCCCTGCGATTTTCATTTTATCACAGAAAATAGACTGGGCCGAAAATAAAATCAGCGGGTTTGGCCCTAATGGAGCAAAGTAATGGCGGGGTGAAACTGACACAACACACTTTGTCCTCGCTAACACTATCAAAATGAAAGCATATTCACTTCAGGAGTTTTTCCAGGAATCAATTCAAACCCAGTATTGGCCCTTTTTTCGCCCGCGTTATTTCATAATGGTTCCAACAAATACAGCACTCTGGCAATAGACTGTCACCTCGGGTGATACCAACACAGCCATTTCAGCCTATAGAGTTTCCAGCAGCCCGCAGCCGGCGCTCAACCTCCCGCGCCGGCCTATAACTCTTATTTTATTTCCGCACTTTATACATTAGAGGTACATTACACCCATCCCGGCGAGATAGGATGAGTCCACTTTTACACCCAGGTGTTGCATTGCAAGGTTAGGTCACCGGGATGGCTGTGACCTTTGATGGCTCCGTCTTCAATGAAAATGATCCGCTGATCTCCGGCATTGACATGCACACAGATGCCCTTGTGCCGCCGCGCTCGCACTGCGGCGATAAGGCCACAGCAATTCACCCGGGAGACATTATGGAAATCTTCATTTGGGAATTACGAATTCTAATTAGGACGCAAGGCCGTGTCCCTACCCCACCCACCCTCCCGCCCGCCCACCCAGCGACGGTCGGGACGGTCGGCATTGCAGGTTTTTCCAGATTGAGATTTTGTTTTTTATTTTTCCCCCTCCACGTCGCGCCACGAGCGGAGACGTTTGGACGTTGTCCTTGCTGTCAATCCAGTCGCTTCGCCTTCAAAAAAAACCAGGTAATTAGATCAGGTAAAGTAGGGGGGTGGGCAAGAAGGAGAGGTGGAGGTGGGGGGGGATGGAGGGGGAGCATCCGAGCCCAAGTCCCCAGTGTTTTGGCGCACAATCAATTATTCTGAGGAAGACAGATGTAAATTTGTGTATGCCCATCAGCGCAAAGACTTTCTGAAGATTCATCATTCATGTAAATCATGAATAAAATATTTCCTTGTTGTGCGGGGGGGGGGAAATGCTACATCTGTCTGGCGCATCGTTTGCTCCCAACTGCACGGAAAAGAGTAAACAAACGCGACCGGTTGGAAGGAGGCTTTGAGGCCCAGGGTGGACACACAGGGTGGCTCAGGTACAGGGACACACAACCGAAGCTGAAGGGCCCCAGCAAAAATTCCATTTTTCTTTTTTTACAGGCAACTAATTTAGCTTCATTTCATGCACATGAGCACACGGGCGCCTCCTTTTCTCCCAGATGTATGAATAAATAAGTAAAAACAGCGCGGCGAGGGTGCCATGGGGATCACGGACGAGGCAATGATGATGGCGGAGGTCGGGCCACAAGCCACCGGGACAGCGGCGTCTCCAATCGCCCCTGGCGACCATCACGTTGCCATGCTCCGGAACAGACAGGCCTGCTCGCACAACAGATGGAACTAATGATGCGAAACAAAAGAGATCATTTCACCGTGGTCCTCTAGGAAGCCACAAAGAGGGGCTTGGAAGTTTGAATGATGGGACCAGGGGACTTGTGTGGGGTTAGATATCGCTAGTGGGTTTTTTTAATTATTATTTATTGATTTAATTATTTTTTTCTTTTTACACGTAGATGGCTCGGAAGAATAGGGGGAAAAATCCTTTGAAGTCCTTAGTAAAAAGCAGGGCAAAAAAAAAAAGGCAAATATTAAAATGGGGGGAATGTTGATTGACTTCTCAGTTGTGCTGAGGATCCCCCACCTGGGAGCAGTTCAGCAGTGGAGTTAATGGGCTTAGAAATTCCCGACACACACAAAGTCATTCACTGGTCATCTGACTTGTGATGAATTCATTAGGTATTTCTTTCGAAAAAAAAAAAAAAAAGAAAAAGGCAGCAAAATCACTGACATGTAGTACATGTAGACAGTGGTTCCACTTGATGCTGATCCACATTATAGCATGATTAGTGTCACTTTGGATAGCAAACCTCTACGTGTATGTGTTGGCAAACAGAAGAAAAAAATTAACAAAGTTCTGAAATCTGAAATTTAAAGGCAGATTGTTCATTTATACAACATAGCCTGATAAGGACTTGAAGGTCTTAAAGGTTGAAGACCTATAGTTTTTGTTTAGTTGTTTTTCTTTTATTATTATTATTTATCAGGCAAGGCCGCTCCACCAGAGTCTGATATGAAAAATTAGGATGTGGGAGTGGCTATAATAAGGGACCTTTAAACTGGGAGCGAGCCAAAGTTTTGCTTTGTTTTGTTTTTATGGCACCACACTTGATAACAGTTGTAAACAAACTGCCAAGCGCCATGTCCTGAACTGACAAAAACAAATCAAATTTGAGCCGAGGACATTTGCATATCCCGAGGGACGGGATTAGATTTAGAGGTCATCTCTTACCAGCCAGTCCTTAGCAGCTCCCATGTAGTGTTTCCACGTCAGGCACGTTCACTTGCAGCCTGTGCCAGCCCAGTCTGGTTGTTGTTGGGCTTTTTTCTTTTGTTTTTGTTTTTTGTTTTTTTCCAAGTTGGAGTGAGGGCGGTGGGGGGGAGGGGTGGGGAGAAGATGGAGCGCACCTCTTTAAATACACAAGTCAAACACCTTGGGATGGGATTTAGCCAGGACGGTGCCGAGCGAAGACCAATCCGTGCGCCATCCGCGCATGGAGGGGATCACTGGGAAAAGTTCAGCTCCGACACCGACACAAACATCAGCGCGAGGCCTGTATTAGAGTCAGGTTAGCAAAGATAACGCTATCAGGCCCATCCCCTCGGGTACCAAATGCCGGGCCTTGCCGGCAAATAGAGCTACAGTGTCTTGACTCCTTGGCACATTAGCTGTGATTACAATGACCTTCATTATATCAGCTACCCTTATTACAACACGTAGAAGGCGTCTCTCCCCTCGGGGTGAGAGGGTGGGGGTGAAGGGAAGAGTTGGGATTCGCTACAAGGTCTCGCTACGGCTGTGAAAATCAACATAGGAACCTGTAATACAACGTGAGGCTGGATTTGCTGCATTTGAAGGTCCCACTTTATATCAGTTTTCAGATTGGTTTTATTTTCCATTCCTCACTCCAGCAGAGCAGCCTCACATGAGTAATTAATTAACAGTGTTAGGAAGTAATCTATTACTATCCACTACTGTAATTACACTACTTTTTGAGTAACAGAGTAATTGAACCGGATTACTGTGGCAAAACTGGTATTCATATCATAATTACTTTATCAAGTAACGATTTTGTTACTTTTCCGGAATCTTCTAATTATTTTAGCAGTATGGGCTGTGCAAGAGGCACCAGTGCTGTACAGTGCAGTTTGCGTTCGGAGAGCAAACTTTCATTCATATTAAGAGGACAGAGGCAATATTTGGAACTGCAAAATTTGCACTTTAAAAAAGTTCATTCCAAAGCACTGAGCAACTGTTACTTCATCTTGCTTAACTGAAGTAATTAGTAATTGATAATTGATTACTTATGAAACAAAGTAGTTCAAGAAGTAATTAGATTACTTGAGTAAGGGGTAATCAGTAGTTGCATTACTTTTATGGAGTAATCCCAACAACACTGGTAATTAAGCAAGAAAAAAAGGCATGGCTGGGGCAGAGAGGGGTTTCCACCCCTTTGTGATATCACAATTGGCTGATTTCCAGAACTTTGATTTTGGCAAATCCATTCTAAAAAAAATTTTAAAAAGTGCAGTAAGCAAAAGATGTAAAGGATGGACATTTCTCATTAGTGTGCATTAATGGAGTTCACACAGAACAGAGACTGTGCTAGAAAACACTACTGAAGTGACACTTGGCCAGTTAATGCTGTGGTGTGTTCGATAAACAAGTGGAAACACTATCTGGTTTGACATCATGTACAGATGTGAATACGGCGTGCGGCTGTTTCTTTTCTTTCAAAAAAAATAAAAAAATAAAAAAAATTGAACTTTTTTTCAGAAGTCTGTATTTGATTCCCAGGACTGTTCAGGACATTGACTTCCGACACACATCACTGGTAAATGACTTGTGCAGCCTGTGCGACCGCTAAAACTTATCATTCAATATATTTTTTTTTCCACAGATTTCATTACTGAATGAATAACTTGCTCGCTTATTATAAGAGGATTCCTTCCACCCCCTACGTGCACAGATGAGCCCTGTTTAATATGTAACGATGCTGTTAACCCCAATTTCCTCCCCCGGCCCGCCCCTCCACAGGCCACATTGTTAGCTTGCGCGAGCTACTTGGCAAACGTTTCCGCCTCGCCGGTGACTCTCGCTCAGCCTGACCACCCTGCGGGCGGGTGGGGGGGGTTTGGGGGGGTGGAATTCTCTCCCCCCGCTGCGCATCACCGCCCTCCCCCTCTTTTGCTGGCAGGTGACTCCAAATAACAGCCGCTGCCCTGAGAGAGCTCCGTCGCACTCACTTAGCGCTGCCAGCGCGGGCTGGCGCGGGATGAGCCGAGCGGCGGGGGTTCCGAGGACCATCCCCTCCAGACAGCGGGGGGCGCAGTGTTTGTCTTAGTGCCGAGATACGGAGGGAGGGAGGGGGAGAGCGCGAGAGGGGGAGGGAGTAGGTTGTAAATCAGCTTGTTTTGGATTAAGACCAAATCGGGAGATTTCGCGAATTACGCGCCGCGCCACGACAGCTACTTGAAAACACGAACACCTGTAGGACGCAAGGGGGGCGGGGGGGATCAGCCAGCGAGTTCCAAGAGGAAGCAAATACAGACACGGAAACGGAAAAATATCCACGTCGCCAAGAGTGCACTTAGCAGAATGGCATTTTAAGCCGTGTTGATCCCCGATGACGGGAAGTTTGGGGGTGGGGGAAAAAATGAGGGGGAAAAAAGCAAATAAAATCGTAACTTAATTATGGATTTATAATGAGCCACCGCACCACTGCCAAAAACAAGTCCCACACCAAGGCAAACAGGCACCTGTCGGATGCTCTCTGCTCGTGGGTTTTCATAGCTTAATTAATCTAGGCCTTGGGGTATCATGCTGCCAGTGTGCGTGTTTGAGACAATTAAGTTGTTCCTCGTAACCGAGGTACAACTTCGACACGGCGCGGAGACACCGATACCACGCGCTAGCAGCGGCAATTCTGTGTTTTTTGCGGGTAAAAAAGAATGTCGAGAATTCGCTGACAGGAACAGAAAATTGGAAGCGTAAAACCAATTTTCATCCCAACTCTATTTGACACTAATTGAATCAAGGTTGTGAGTATTTCTAATGTTACTGCCAAGGCCTTTTATGAGCACAGAGATTTAGAGTCAGACTCACCTTCCGCGTCGAAGAACCACGTGCTGGAAGCTGCTCGGGAGGTTTTCACCGCCGGCTGATCTTCGCTCCCCGGCCCTCTGAACTCTGTGCATGGACAAGAGAGACAAGTTTTCCATCACATTTTGTTTTTCTGCAAAATAAGGAGACTGAAAAATAATATTTATACAAGTTAAATCAAAAAAGGGAAACGACAAAGAATCCTAACCATGTTTTTATCGGTCAGGTAAAGGAGCAAATCACACCATTGATTAACACCACCAGTTCAAGCTGAAGGAAGGAGGAGGATCTGGATCTTCAAACATGACACTCAGATCAATGACAGCCACGGTGTGGCCGGTGTTCGAGCAGAAAAAGTTTCAACCAGGCCGCCGGTGATTCATTAAAGCGGCTCCGTAATTGGTGACCAAAATGAATCGGGACAAAAGTATGAAATTCTTATTGCTGCTAATTACCAATTTGAATGAGGCTGATAACTTAAGAGAAAAGGTATTAAACGCAATAACTATTACTATTGCTAATTAGCTTTCCAATTATGTCACTAATTAGAACGGCTTAATTATCAGCACATTGGATAAATAAGAGTTTTGCTCTTGCTAGCTGCAGCAACGCCGAGGGCCGGTCATCGAAACACAAAGACAAGGCGGCGCGTTTTAGTCATAAAAGGGACATTTAAATGGATTATGATCTGTTCGTAAGAAATTTAGATCTTAAACCTTTATTGTTTAGCACTCAATAAGAAACAATGTGCTTTTTGTTGGGACCGTTTTAGCGGGATAACTTTCCGGTCATATTGTGATCAGAACTTTTCAGGAGCCGAGATAAAGAGGCGCTGGGAGGCGGCAGCCAGACAGGGGAGTGTCGCAAAATACACCTGCAATCCAGGCAAAACACTGTGGCATCGCCCGGCGAAAAGCCGCTGTTGATATTTCTCTGCAGCTCCTGCAGGGCGCCGGCACTGCGGAGGGACCCGTGTCTGAGTTCCCGGCTGAAGGCACGGCAGGATTAGAGCCACATCTTCCGCAAGGCTGCCTCCTAATCCCACCATCTGAGGTAAACAGCCGACCAGGTGAGGCAACGCGCCCGTCTGAGACACCTCTGGAAGCCCGGCGCGCCTCTTTGCAGCCGCATCCCACTTCATCCACCGGCGACTGGGGGTGTTTGCAGGTCTGCAGCCTGCTCACACACCTAAGGTTCATTTTCTTTAAGAGGAACTTTTTATTGGATTGACAGCTCGGGATCAAATCAGAATCTGCTTTTTTATTTATTTTTTATTGTGTGTGGTTGGGGAGGGTTCTAAGAAAAATAGCATTTGGAAATTAAAGCACTGCCTGTGATTTTTTTGAAGAAAAGACAAGATGTAAAAGTGTGACCATTGTGTGCCCACATTCCTTTGCGCTGCGCTCCAGTGTGCAGACCTACTCTGAGAGCAACGCACCAGGGGTGCGTACGTGGGGCCAGGTTTTTCTTAGAAATCACTGCTGATCCAGTGGGTTTAAAAATTTGACGTGTGGAAGGTTTTTTTCCTCGTGTCGAGGAAGGAAGAAGGAGAAACGGTGACAGACAAAGAAAAAAATAAATAACTGCCAGACTTGAACTAAGACACACCTAGGGCTCTTTTTGCACCTACAGTAACCTTCAAAGTGGAATCAGTGTTGGAAGGAGAAGGGGGTCGACTGAAACCTTTTGCCAAGTCTTGTTTAGTGGAGTCGTTTCTTTCTTAAATATGGTTTTAAACATTTTACAGCGCCGCTTTTATGTTAGATTTTGGTTTTATAACATTGCTTTTAGAATTCTGCGCCAAGCTGAGGAATGACGGAGGTGCTTTGGGTGATTGTCGGCGAGCGCGAGAGAGGGGAAAGAGTTCAAAAAAATTTGACAAAATCAAAATCAAATACGCTTCATCTTCCACGAAATGCTCAAACACTCATCAAACTTGCACCCTTTAACCTTTGCACACTTCCTCCTCGTCGCTCTCCGTTCTCAAATCAGAACCTGCACATCTGGTTCAGCCCTTTGTGTTTTTTTGGTGTGTTCAAAAAAAAAGAGAGCAATTCGTTGATAATAGTGGCTGTGCGTGTGTGTGTGTGTGTGTCACTGCCAAGGAATGCTGCTAACTTTAGTTTGAGTGTCTTTGTCGCACCTCAGAGGCAGGAGACAGGAAAACGAAAAAAAATTTGACAAAACAGCAAACAAACAGAGGGAGAGAGAGAAAGAGAGACGGGGCGGCGTGTTGACGCAGACGGCGCCGATACTTTATAAAATATCTCCATCATTACGCAAAAGCAGGTTTTGATATGTTATGGCACGACTGTTTTTAAATACATTTCTCACACATGACTTCACTGCTTGAGAGGGAAAAAATGTGCACACACCCATGGGACAGGTACTTGAGGTGAAAAACAAAAGCTCGAGGAAGATCGGTATTTCACAAGGAAACGGGATGTGTGCTTTCTGCTATTTGCCTCAAACTGGTATTTTCCACTCAGGTGACGACTGCTTCGGGGGCGGAAAAGAAACTTTTAAAGGGACAACAACAACAACAACAACAAATAACGAGGGCAAGGTGGAAAAATTGGTGATTTAAAAAAAAAAAAGGTACACTTTGAGCAGCCGGACAGACGACTTCCTGTGGGCCAATCTGGGCAACAGCATAATAAAAATATAATGGTCATAATGTCATAGCATAATATCCAGAGGCGCCGAATTCTGCCACAATTCCCGTCTCTTTCTTTCTTTCTTTTGCTCGCGAGCCGCCCTGATACACACTTTGTCTACTTAACCGCGAGGAAACACTTTTTTTTTTTTTTTTTTTGACATAATCCCCTTAAAACCTGCGTCTAAATAAAAACACGGCGTGCCGGAGCTCACGCCACGACTGTAAACACAGCGCGCAGCCAAGCCGCTCGTGAGAGCCGTGTCGGGACATGTGAGCGAGGGGAGGCTCTGACAAAAGTGCATATTTTGATTTGGGTGATAAAACAACAATCTCAGACAGAGGGAGGTGTTAACCGTTCAGTGACTGGGCTGGTGGGGGGAGGAGGGGTTTTTCTGAGAGAGAAACGACACTGCGCGCTAGCAGCACGCCGGAGTTGAGAGGGGACGCTTCCCCAGCGGTGTCGGACGATGCCCGGAATTGAAAGCGAAGGCGGCTGAGAGGCGCTCGGTCGGCCGTCCTGTAATCTGGGAGGCTTTGGCAGGAAACGCGCTGCCATTTGTTTAAAAGAAGCGCAAGACCAAACGGGCAAACGTGAACCTGAATAGTTAGATTTCGCTGAGGTTATATTACGCCTGCCCTCGGGCCAGCTTATAAATGCACGGCACAATGTGCACACACCTCCATCACGCAACGTGACTGGGGCAAAAAAAATTTAAAAATAAAAAGAATGCAGATACATCACCGTCAATCCAATATCATAAAAACTGAACGAAGATTCACATTGATCGAACAAACAAAAGTCTCTCTGCGCTAAAACCACGTCTGTCTGTTGACTGTGAAGCAGCTTTCTGTGAAGACGGTCGAGCTAAATGGGGTTTTTACCAAAGTATGTTGCCACAGCAGATTTGTTCTGACCGTTTCATTCATGCTTTTATCGCTGATGTTAAACTCTGCCCACCAGCGTTTTACTCCCTCAAATGAGACCCAGATGCCTCAATTCACTGTGTGTGAGCACACATTTGAATAAGTCTGATCTCTGGGTGTTAAGTGCGAATCAGGGTGAGTCGTCCTACTACCGGAGGGCTCCAGCTCCTTCTGTTTGGACAAAAGGGACATTTGCCACTTTTGACTCAACGTTTGAAACTAACATAATAAAATGATAATTATCTGTTAAACTAGGACACACACACACGCACACGCACACTCCCATCCGCTGATGGTTTCTCATCATATTTCTCCAGTGAAAGACGTAACCCCTTTAATAAACAGGGCGCCATTCTCTGCCACGACAGAAACTCTGGGTGGAGTATTGCTGTGATTGTTTTTGCAACCCATTGTAAAATACCTATTTCAGACTGACTACGGGACAGGGTGTAGCATTTATTTTTTTTCTATTGTGCATTTCTCATCACGGCACTGCCCAGTTTTGCTCTCTTTAATTGAGGGATTACGTTGTAGTTCTGTTGCCATTGTTGCTTTTCGTTGTTTGCCAGCAAAGGCCAAGATTTCCAAGCGTCATCAACATAAGGTGACAAAGGCAGGAATGCCACGACGGTTTCCGCTTGGCCCAGTGGGGGTGCCTTTTGCATGATGGATTACCCAAAAGCATTGTATTTAGCTGTTTGTAGCATTCTTAAGGCAGCTCTCGGTAACTTGAGCTTGCTACGAGTTTGCTATGACAATAACGTCGTAGCAAACGTTCGACACTTTTAGTACTTCGTCTTTCACCGAGGTTACTTATTGGTTTCCATTCCGTCAGTTTACAATCTTATGTATTTGTAATAGTAGTATGTAAGACCGCCTCTAAATAAACGTGTGACGTTGCCGTAAACTGGTTCGTCCGGCATGTCGGATCGCGCCTGAAAGTTTCGCAGTGCAGTTACAGCCGGCACGACTCCCCTCTCGCTGCCAAGGCGGCACCATTGATGCTAATAATCGTTTATCTACCGCTTTACTGAGTTTGGAATCATAATTTTATGGTCGAAAAGTTACCTAGAGCCGCTTTAAGAACAGATGGTGATCTGCAAGACATGTTTTGTTTTTGTTGTTTTGTCAGAAAACGACGGCTAAAGTCCACAAAGTTCCAAATAACGCCATGGGTTCTTTGAAATCCCATCCTCGATGTCAGGGGTTAAGCCTCTCAATAAACCACAGCAAAAACAACAGAGCGGTGCATTCTTGTCCTCTGGGTCCCAGTAGGTTCCCTCGTCAAGCATCTAATCACTCTCCTCAGATTGAGAGTGCTTCAATCGGCGTCGCCGTTTGAGTCCCACCAATCTAAGGCGATCGCGTGAGTGTGGGGTAGGTACACGTTGATTATGTATGCTGGGAGCGGTTTGCTCTTTTATTGGAAAATTTACACCCGTGCAGTGATTTATATAAATCAGCAGTGCCCACAAAGCAGTAAAACTCTAATTGTTTCTTCCATTTTGAAAGTCTAGCGTCCATTAAGGATGCAGCGAGTAATAAAAAGGACTTTTAATCAATCCTCTCTTGTTGATGAGTTGATGTGTGAATGGGCCATCCTACCTGACGCCACCGCCATATGGCGATTTCCTTCTCTTTTTTTCCCCCTTCTTGTTTTCTGAAACTGCGCGAGGAGGCAGAGGGAACTTGTTTCATCGCCGATGAGTGCCTTCACTACACCACCTCATCAAAACGCTGGGGCCCGCTAAATTTACGGCCTTTGTTTCTGCCCTTTTACATTGTTTTTATACGAGTAAATGCGCACTAAATAAGAAAATCTGCACTCTGCTTGCTGGTGGTGTGAACTCAAACAAGTCAAGTCACACTAATAAAGCATTTTAACGTAATATAAAAGATGGTAAGCCGTTTTTTTGTTGTCGTTTTCTTTTTTTAAGGCACGTCACCCGACCACCTTGCGGTGGTGACACCTTCAATGCCAGGTTGGACCAGCCGACCCGCTCGACCGGCTGGCATGGCCACAGTAAATCCCTGAGACCGCTCATGCAAGGGACCTTGGGTAATTAATAAAATCCCCATTACATGCCTTGTGCCCGTTGTTTGCTATTTCAACACCCCATTTGTGCCACGATTACAGTCATTATCAGTCACCGCCATTAATTCTCCACCCGATGCCAGAACTGCATACTAATAAATTGGGCTCTAAATTTTTTTCCTTCTTCTTTTTTTCTTTTTTTTTACCTCTCAAGGAGTTGGTGTTGGAGCGGCGCCAGGAAGTGCCACTCCAGATTAGGAGTCATCTGGTGACTCGGAAAGAGCCTTTTCAGTCGGAGGCTGCTGCATCTTTGGAGATAGTTCAAATTTCCTCTTTGATTATTTTCCTTTCCCCTCCAAAATGAATCTTTATTAAGCCTAAACCCTGAGTAAAATAAAATTAGCAGGCGGCGAAACATTGCTTTCTTTTTCCGACTCTATTCCCTTGTGCACGCATGCAAATTATAATGCTTATTTATGTAAATGAGGTGTCGTCTTTAATTAGTTTTGCTTGAGGGCATTAAAATACATGTATTCTTCGCCCAAAAATGATTTGTTTTGTTGCTCTGCTCAGTTTAGGTTCAAAATGAATCATTATGCCGACTAAAAAGGTTTATTAACTCCCCATTTTTCCCGTCCTGTTCCTCCCCTTCAATCTCGGGCGGAGAATTATCTCCTCCACCCACTTCTTGGAAGGAGCGTAGTCTCCGTGAAATCAAAAAGTCTCTTCAAGCAGGGCTCTCAGAAGCACTTGCGAAGGTCCCAGGTTGAAACGCCGCAGCGGCGAGAAATGCACTTCCCACTTATCAAATTTGAAAGCCGTGCTCTTCAGCCATCCGCTCTGTACATACGTGTTTGGCTCCATGACTATGTAATCATGCATTAGCGGAGAGCGGATTGTAGGCTTTCTCCATTCGTGCATGTAGCCTAATGCGCTACTTAACCACCGGAGAGAACATTGTTCTCCAATCAGGTGTTGATTCTCTGCGCGCCGTCTTCATACATCACAGACACAAACTTGAAACGCAACTTGTCTCGGAGCGGGCGGGGAGACTCGAGAGATATTAATCAAGCCTTAATATGAAAAACGGAAGTGCACGTGACCTGCTAGCCGAGCGGCGGCGACGACATCTAGGACGTAGCGCCGCCGCCGCCGCCGCCACAGCTAATTTTGGTCCCGTTCTAATATTTGTTTAAAAGGATTTGCGCCGTTGCCGTAAATCTCTCCGCCGCACTTTGTTTTTATGCATTTACCGTTGATTTACGGCGGCGTGCTGAGTGGCCATCGAGCAGGAAACCCGCTTGATGTCATTGGAGGAGGTGTCGGGTCAACTTCTGTTCCACGGCGGCGGCGGCGAGCGGCTGACTATGTCGCGACAGTATTTCACGCCACTCCGGGTTGTAAGTGACCAAACGGCGAGTCGGCTGGCTGTTCGATACCATATCAGTATTCCGCGGCTCAGATGAGCTGAAGCGGCTGAAGTTGAGGTGCCCCCTCCCCGCAAACCCACCCCCGCCTACCCACCCACCCACCTCCCAAGTCTGCACCCATGATTTATGGGAGGAAGCTAAAACCATTATAGCATTTTTATTATTATTGTTCTTTCAAGGCTAATGCAACAATAGATTTTTGCATGATTGATGCGTTACACTAAACATTAGAGGATTACATTAACTTTGCATAGTACGGCTAAATGACATAAGATTACTTATTGTTATTTTTCTCCCGCATGATTGTAATGTAAACACTGCGCATATAGTGTTTCTGAGGCTTGTATTGATTAGTGGACGCACACCCACACGCGCGCTCAGCCAGTGCACGGTGCACATTAACGCCGACCGTCTGATGTGGCTCCGCTGCAGAGCTATCCCGACTGCTCCTCTTTGTTTCCGGAAAGGGGGGTGGGGGCAGTGAGTGGATGGCACAGCTTCAGAGGTTTTTTGACAAAAATATATATGTGGCTTTGATAACCGTCATCTCATCCGCCCCCCAATACCCCAGCCCTTCCTGGTGCAAATCTTTCAAACTCTCGACCGCTGCTGGGGAGGAATATGGCCGCAATATGCCGATACTTCAATCAGCCTTTCAGGGAAGAAATTCCAAACGCGGAACAGCGACGCTGCTCCTACTGTGAGCTTCCAGGGTGTTTTTCGCCGCAGCTTCCAGTCTCTTTCATGGCATCTGCGATAGACAAACTCCCCAGACCACATCAAACCTCTGGCGCGACAGCTCGCACATCAAGCGCAGACGCAGGTCTCGACCTGGGCTTTGTCCTTAAAAGACTCCTCTGTTCATTCGCCGTTTCCTGCCGTAAATCTCAGAGTGTTGTTGTTGTTTGTTTTTCGCCTCGTGCTTAAAAGTGAGATTAATAGAAAAGAATTTTATGAATAAATGGCAAGGTCATCGCAAAAGCTGCTCCCTTTTTACGGGGAAACTGTGAAAAGACAGTAAAAGGTCGACATTCCGCCTTGAATAAAAGTCAAGTGGTGTCAAGACACATCCTCCAGTAAAATGTTGACGCACACTCAGGGTGCATTTACAAGCATTTGCGCTCATGTGTTTATCGCCGTCCAGGCCGTGCAGGCCGTGATGGGCATCCAGCCAACTGATTCTTCCCCCAAAGTGCTAATTTGTGCCACTCCAGCGTGCACAGCGCTATAATTACCTGAAAACGTAAACTGGAAGCTATTCCTGACGCCAACAACCACAATAAAACTGAGCTTTTGGTCGCAGAGCTGCGGTGAGACTTTTAAGACATATTAATGGGATGTTTCAAGGATATGGCACTTTTCCATTTGTCTTGTGGAAAAATCTCGGGCAAAACACCTGGCGCCCCTAAGTGTCTGCAGTCTGAGCGCTGAAAAGCAGCTAGCAGTCATGGCGTTCTTTAATAAAGCGCTGTCACATCCAAGACAGTTCCTATTAACTACGTGCACCGGCCCTGTCACTTACTTTACCACCGTTTCTTTGGCACTTTATTTCCCGATTTCCTGACAAATAGGCAACTTGTAAAAAACTGTGTTGCTTTATTTTAATCAACAAATCCTCCTTCTGGTAATTCTGTCATTTAATAACGCAGAGAACTTTAATGAGCACTTGGCGAGGGACGCTTTAAAAGAGCTAAGAGGATGAAAACAATGAGCAGACAAAAAAATCCCCACAAGTCAGCATCGTTCGGCCATAAATAACGTTTCGTCTATATGTGCCAATATTTGCATATACTGACGCCCCATACTGTGTGTCGAGTCAAGTCACTCCAAGATGTTTCAGCACTTCACACTCAGAACAGAGCAGCAAGCTCTTTCTGCGTGCCAAGTTTGAAACGTCTCCTCAACACGGCAGAAAAGAGAACAAATTGTTCATCGGAGCGCCGTGTACACCATCTGGTAATTCCACACAATAGGTGCAGCAAGCACGGCACTTTTTTTTTCAACTTCTCAGCCAAAACACGGACATGCATGAAATGATACTTGTGATATGATGACGTGTCCGAAAAGTGAAAGCGCCCCGTCTGGCCGCGTGGGCCAGGAAATGAAACGATGAGCCCAGTGTTTCCTGAAAGAGTTCATTTCTCTATAAAAATCCACACAAAGGTTGAATATCCATCTATTAGAATCTGAAATTTTAATCCAGGAGTATTCTTGTGGATATTTAAAGACAAATTTCAAGATACAATTCCTTGCTCACACAAAAAAAGTTACTTATGAGAAACGTATGACACTTAACCACTGCAAGTCACGACACGTCACTGAGAAAGAGCACAACAGACGTCAAACTCTTTATGTAACCACAGACAGGGAAACAATAGGCGGCATATTTATCATTAGTGAATGCAGAAATAAGTCTGTAGAATTTTCCACACAAGACCGGTCGCCCACTATAGGGTTAACATATACAAGCCCTGGCCAACAGGTGTCACATGACACGTTGGCACTCCTGAGTTGAACATATAATGGCAAATAATGTCTGCAGCAGTAACTGGTAACAAACAACAAGTCCAACAGAATGAAAGATTCCGCCTGTAAACTGTGAAGATCCCGAAAATAAAACGAAGATTTGAAATCCTAGAGAACACACGCTTGCCCGGCAGGCCGTGCCATTCAATAAACGTACAAATTTCTAAGTGAAACAAAAACAAAAAAATGCTCACAAACACAGAACAGGACGGACTGGTCTTATAAAAACACTCATCACCAACAGTCGGCATCTTCCACAGAAATTTGCATGTGAAACATCGAAACTTAGATTGTGTGCAACAAGAGAATGTGTTTGTGTGCGTTGCTGCGAAAGTGCACGTGATGTAGGAGGGGATGTTTTTCTGGTTTTTGTTCTTCATTTTCCCTCCAGGTGAACAATAGATGATACATCATGAGCTTTTGTTAAAGCCAACATTGCCACGTCAGACCTTTTTGATTTGTTTTTTTGGGGGGTTTTTTGAAGTGGAAAACCTCAAAAAAAAACTGTCATTAAACAAAACATGAATCACTAGGTTCAGTGTCTGCAAGGTTGGTGACTTATAATAAAACCTTATGATAAATCCTTGTAAAAATGCAGGAGTCTGACACTCTTTTATGTGGTTGATGTCATAACACGAGGCTCAGGTAACAGCATGTACTGCATTGTACAAAAAAGAGGCACTAAATCAAATGCAAATAAAGACTTTATCTTTCTTCAAGTGCCTCAGCAGAAGGTTATTAAAGGAGAAATGTCAGTACTGGCAGAAGCCTTGGCACAACAGAGGAAAACCAACATCTAAATTCCTTAAAAATGCAACAACTTGCCAAATGCCGGGTTGCCCGAAGGATTGGGTAATTTTTTGGGGAGAAAGCTTTATTGAGATTTCTGTCAATGTCATGACAGCGCTTCAAATTCCAGACTCAAGGAAATTTCAAACACTTTGTTGCCATCGCTGCATTTTAATCATTTCGCTTATTCCAAAAAATTGGAGAGGCAATTACAGTTAAAAAAAGAAAATGTTTTTGTCTAAATCAAAAGCCACACGAATCTGGAGAAAAACAAACAAAACAAAGGCTGTCAGGGTGAGCGCAGAGGGCAGCAGAGGGGGGATCCAGTGCTGGCCTGAGCAAAGTCATAAAAATATTTCCCCTTTTATTTAATGTTGTCTATAATTCATCGCAAGGAAAAGCTAATCAATAGCACCTTAATGAAAACTTGAGCCGTATTTTATTTTGCCGCAGAGAAGTCCCGGATCAGCATTTGTTTTGTTACGGGCTGGTTCTCACCCTGGGGCTGCTTGGCAGATGTGCATCACATTTGCAGATACCTTAAATATTTGCTGGGTTTAACCAGATTTGCTTTATCAAAACCAAGCGGAGCAGTGGGAGGAGCCGTTGCGATGACGACAGCCAAGTCGGCCAAAAAGTCTGACGCTATCTCGGCGTTTTCAACCGAGCCGCAACCTCGGCTCAACGTGGCGAGGTTGCGACACTAAAGACGTTCATAAATATCGACAAACCCCTTTTTGATGGGTTCCACAAGTGGCGTAAATGCACCGTCGTACTTTCAGACTTCAGGCCCATGATGGCGTCGAGGCAGCCGCGCCGGCGGCGCATTAATGAGGCGCGACAACGTTTCACTTTATGGCAGATAAAATGCAACACGTTAGACGTGGCACATTGGAGGGCAGGTGGGCTGTTGAGGAAGAGAAGATCCTCTGGTTTCGAGATGTTGCTGCTGACTGGAATCTGTGGTTTTTGGTCAAATGATTGTACTCAGAAGTGTTGTAAGAGCCCCCTAAGGCAGAGAGCACTGGGGCCAAACCCACAAATCAGCCACTGGCGCCACCTGACAATCCTCATAATCTCTGCAACAGACGCTCCCTTCACCCCAAAGAGAATGAAAATAAACAAAAATTGTGACACTTCTAATAAACGCTTCAAATCCAAAGTCCTGCAAGTTCGCCTGGGAAACCTTCCGGCTGTCTCCTTTCTTAGCTGTTTCAGATACGACTGGACCAATCAGAAGCATTCAAGAAGGAACCTGCCGCAGTGGACGGGCTGCAGCTCTGAGGGGGAAAAAAGGCTCATGGGGAATACACTAAATTATATATATAATACAAAATATTTACATGTAAATGAGGAAAAGGATAATAAGGAAAACCCAGAGAGTTCGTATGCGATGTCATGAAGATAAATTGTGTATCTTAAGAGTTAGGATATTGATAGGGGTTCTGCTGGCATCATCATTGACTTATCAAGATTGAAGAAATGAGGGATGAATAACGCTGATGTTCTGGTTTTGTTACGGCTGTTTTTTTAAAATGTCTTGAATTTTCAATACCTATGTAACATGGAAGTTACTACTTTTAAAAGGAATATGTAGAAATTTGCTGCCCAAACATCATTAAATATTATCTAAATTTAAGGAAGCATACTTTTTTAACATAAATGTGCTCCTTCTAAATAGAAGTTTGTGATGTTATTGCTTGAAGTGTGCAGATAAATCAGGGCCATCGTCTGCGTCTTCATACCGCTGACCATTATATTGATATCAGCTTTAAGAATGGGTCAACCTCTAATGCCAGCCAGCCACTCGGGTGCCAACTCCCCACCTTGAAATACGAGGTCTAAAGATGTCGGGACTAAAAATACATTTCAACATTTCAACACTATGACAGTAAAGTTACATAATAAATCATGACGTCGAATTTCAATTTGCTATAAATACAAGCATTGCCTTTTCCCATAAATAATCGCAGGGAGCGGAATACCAGGGGCCCAACCGTGCGAGAGGACACTCTATCACCTGCACGCACACTTTGCACTGTTTACCCTTTCTAATGACACAATTATGCAAAAGTAGCAAAGTTCAATGCACTTGATTGAAAAAAACGTATCTTTCACGATGTGTGCCACGCTTAAGGTATATAAATCAGACTGGCATTTCAGCAGGGGGCTGCTGGGAGGAGTGTTGGAGGGTGTTGGGAGAAGGAACATGCTCAGAGAGCCACTGCAGACAGATTGGTGAATTGCAGAGCTAATTGTTTCCAGTGATCCTTGTCAGCGTACAGTATGCTCCCGGTTCCAGTCAACTATCTGTGAACTCGGGCCACAATTACGAGGGAAAAGGTCATTTTTCATGCTCTGGAAGGCATCCTAATGAATTGGTTGCTACCTATTTAACACGACTCTCCAAGCCGCTGGGGGAGACTTTCCATATCCCACTGACAGCACAGTTCACATCGCCGGCGAACTGGATGTTTCTTTTGTTTTCTATCCGTGTCAGGGGCGATGACTGCGCACCTCGGAAGAAACTTCCTCGACGCTCGCGCTCCGAGCAAGCGGTTATTCATCACAAAAATAATAACGTCTCAAAGGTCATGCCATAAAAAACAATATCTGCCCTCTTTCCATTGCCTGGTGCATTAGTTACTGTTAATGCCACGCAGAGCGTTTTTAATAGTAGGAGACTATCCTTGCATCCTTGTGGTGAACTTTATGACATGAAAATGAAGAAGCGATTTCGCTGTCAAAACAGCAAGCTATCAGTTTGAAAAAGGGTCCCGGTGTTTTGATGATAAACGTACAACAGGCTCGAGTTTGGAGCCACGCTGCCGCCGCAAAGCGACGACAGCTGCTTTTTCGACTGCAAGCGCAGTCGTAGGTGAAAAGAGAAGAGGACGAAGACCTGCCAAGCGGGAAAGGCTGCGGGCCAGCGCCGTGGCAGCGGACGACTCGGGGGCCACGGCCGCCAACAGCCAAGCGAACCCCAATCGCAGCCTCAGCTACGCCTCTAATGTGAGAATCCGCATTTCTGCCCGGCCCATGTTTCTGTTTCATGTTTGCAGAGAGCGGAGGAGGCGGAGAGGGGGTCGGTGGCGGGGGTTGGGGGGTGGCGGAGGCCGCCGTCATTTTGCCGGCTTCACAAAGCGCCGGCGCTCCCATCAGTCACCGATTATTGCAATGAGGAATTAAAATCCCAAAACACAAAGGAAGCGGCAGCGCATTGCTTTGGATGTCAGAATTAACTAGCGAGAGTGACCTCAGCCAGTACGAGCTGAAGGAGTGGTGGCGGTGGGGGGGTGGGAGGGGGTGACGCTGGTGGGGGGGTCGCATTCAATTATCCAGACAGAAGTATTCCATCTGACACGCGTTCAATGTTGATTAGAGGAGACAGAGATGAGCGTATTCCGCCCAACTCCGGCCTCGCGCACTCTCTCTCTCTCCTCTCTCTTCTCTCTTCTCTCTTCTCTCTCTCCGTCGTGTGTCAGGAGGCGGCAGCTTCGCCGATACCTGCGCTAACCCACGCCGATAGCCGTGCCCGCGCTGCGCTGCGCCGGCGCCCGAGGAGCAGAGGAGCAGCGGATGGTTTGGAGGCGGCGCCGAGGCGTGTTGCTGAGGCTGTCTCCGCCCGGCTCCCCGGGGCCATTTGTTTGCTGCGTTCAACCCCCCCCACCCCCCACCACCACCCCAAAAACCCCCCGGGCCCTGCAGCGCCATGCATAATGCAGGCGTGAAAATGTTAACAGTGGCAAATAAAAATCAGCGAGGTTGCCCCCACAAATCAGAGCAGTTTAGGAGCACATTTCATCTGCGGGCGCACCGGGGGGACGAGGAGTTGCAATTAATTGTGGCATTTGAAAGAAGATCAGGACCCCAGCGTTTCTTCTTCTTCTTCTTCTCTCCTTCATATCCGGAGCCTGTCAACTTTTCTCATTCGCGGCGTACGGAACCAACATCCAGCCGTCATTCGAGCCTTTCCCCGCGAAACATCCCCGCGTTTTGGCCCAATTAGGATGGTTATCTCCGCCCCCTCTGGTGGGAGTTGCAGACGGTTGCGTCAACGGAGGCCCACCCAGCCAAAGGAAAGAAATAACAGAAAACAGACATTGTTTGATGAGGGTCCCCCAATGCACACACACACACACACACACATACACAGACACAGCAGAAGTAAAACCCGCTCCGGGTTCTTCGCGTTTCTCCGCAGCGCTCCAAGACAAACAAGTCGCGGCGCCATATGGCGGTGTCAGGAAAATAAATAATTTAGGAGGCATCCGCGCGCAGATGAGCGGCAGCGGAAAATGCCGACACAGGTGCACAGGATACCCAACCTTTCCAATAAAGGGCCCGGAGCAGAAGGGGCCTCAAAGAGACGTCCGGCGATATGGAGCGCTAACCGGATTGAGAACTACTTTGGAATTTCAAAAGGCCGAGACTGGCAACTGTCTCTGGACATAAGGACAGCGTTTTTCGCGCAGATACAATCTGCAGTGCCTTTCAGCACTTCCTGAACACGAGACAGCCTAATCTAATGAGGGGGGGTGGAAGGGTGGGGTGGGAGCTCAGGCTTTTAGCCCAGTGCCAGCCTGCCTCGTCTCACATCTGAGTGCAGTCAAAAAAAATAAAAAAATCCACTTGTTATTTTTATTTTCTACTGTATTTGCCCCTGAGGTGTGCTCTGTGTGGCTCGAGTCATCATTGTTCAAGTCTTTAGAGGTTGGGGGGGTGTGGGGATACACTCACACACACACACACACACACACACACAGCGCGGCCGGGCTGGTGGCAAGGTTACAGCCAGTCATGGAAGATGGGTCCTCGTATTGTGCCGACCCCGGGGAAAAGAGAGGAGCGGAGGGAGAGCAGAGACGTGCCATGCTGCTGACATGGCAGCCATCACGTCACGCTAAGCGAGTGATGCGCGCAGACAGCGCCGAGATTTGATGGAACGCCGCGCGCGGCTCACGACCGCTGACAGTTCCGTGGATGGCGGGCGCGACTGGAGATTTTTCCTTTCTTTTTCCTGACCAAAAGGAATATTTTAAGGAGGAGGGAAACACGTGGTTGGGGGTAATCATTCGAGGCCTTAGCGAATTAACGATGAAGGTGCGCAGGAGGGAAAGCCAGCGGCGATCTGGGCTCTCGTCTTCATCAGGTCTTAGAATCAAGCGGAGGACTCAGTGTTTGATAGTCGGCGGACCTTGAAAAAGGAACAAAACCCAGGAAATAAAAACATGTTTTAAAAAGCTGCCACGAGTCGCCTCACTGGTGCTTTATTCTACCATATTGCGTGTCTGTTACCTGTAAATGAACTCGTTCTTCCTCATCTGTTACTTCCTCTTATTTCTCCACTAGAAACATTTCTGGAACTCAGTCCTGTGTGGTGTCACAACAGCACTGATAACAAACGGTGGATTACGACAAAACAAATCAACCGTGTTGCTTCCACCTCACGGCTGCCTGATTTGTCTTTCCTGTTCTATCCCCTTTTATAAAAGCAGAATAACTGCTGGAGGCTGTAAACAGAGGGCTAACTATTCTTGTTTAAGGAGATCTGCCTAGTTTTTTGATAATTAATTATGGGATGTTGCTCTCAATGGAGTGATGAGTGCAGAATAAAGCCCCAGGAAGTGGGTTTAACACTGGACTTTTAATACCAGTTTCTGCCTTATTTCAGCCAGCAGGTTCAGTCAGGTTGGCTATAAATGGTAATTCCTCCGATGAGAGTAAAACCTTGTTAAAAACAGAATAAATACTCAAAAGAGATGTGCACTGCAAAAAGCGAGGCTTGTTTTTCATTCATCTTCCATTTATCTCTGCGACTCCAGCAGCACATCATTAAAACCACTAAAGTCATCATTTTCTACCCTCCCTCTGTTTTGAATTAATACTTTCACATCTTTTAATTTCGCTCCGACTTTCTGCTCTTTTCTGCCTCTTTTCCTCCCCCTAGTTGCGGTTTCTGGGTGACATAATTTCTGCATAATTTCCTCAGAGTTAATAAAGAGCGCGACGTTAAACTTAATCATAATTGAAGTGCAATAAATTAGGAAACCACTTTAAGTCCCATAATGACAGGCTAGCGAGGGGGCGAAAAAAAGTCGACTTCTGAATTTAAAAGCTGGAATGTGGCAGAAGGAATCTGAGCGGCGCTGGCGTCAAGCATAAATCCTCGGCGTCCCAGTCATGTTACTCCGAATGACCCTGATGGGATGCTCAATTCCCAGCCCCCGGAGCAGCGGGGGGAGAAAAAAAAAGGTGCACCGCAAACCGCAAGACTGTGTCACATCTCGGCCTATTTTTAGACAGTTCGCGCTCCTCTCCGCGGTGCCACTTTGTAATTAAGACGACACGGCGCTGTAGCGCGGCCGCAGTGTTGTGTATGTGGAAACACCAGCGCACACTGACTTTTGTCCCGGCCGTGAACTGTCGTCCCGGGGAACGCGGAGCTCCCCGCGGCCAGATGAAGGTGGTTAAGCACAGAGCGGACCGAGTGGCCGGCGACAGAGGAGATCGGGGGGGGGGCTTCAAACACAATCACACACAACTGTTTTGTACGTTAGTGTTTAGTTGGAGGGCGTCCGACCCCCGGAACAGAGCAGGTTTATCATAAATGACGAGGTTACTTCGATTTTAAACTTAAGACGTCCATTACAATCCTACGAATGTTACCACTGTACTCAAAGATTGAGACGGTTGTGGGTCAGTCACAACCAAGAGCCAGGAGTGTGTGTGACTTTGGATTTTCTAGTGCGGCTTCCTTCCACGGTTCAGACCTTCGTGCACATTTAGATTAGATTAGATTAGATTAGAATGAACTTTATTGATCCCAAATTGGGAAACTACACTGGGATCATTGGCAGCTCAAAATTGTCTGTAGGTGTGAACGTGAGCGTGGATGGTTGGTTTTTTTTCTCGATGTGGCCCAGCGACAAACCGGTGACCTTTCCAGGGTGTAGTCCAACCTTCGCTCAAGACAGGACTGACTCCAGCGGACCATGATGGAAAATGGATGGATGGATATTATTGTCTTAGCTTGTAGTAATTCCAGTAAATATCGTTGCGTCTCTTCTTATAAAATGCAAAAACGTGATCAATAAGATACCGGCTGCAACTCCTCCTCATGTTAACCTTTTTTTTGCCTGTATATTTGTGCAACGTGCTATGCTGGAATTTTATTACTGCATTCCTCAAACACTTGTCACATCTGTTTGAATGAGAGCCGTCCAATCCCGCTCCAGCACGGGTGAGAAGATGATGTGGTATACACCCACCAGTGAGTCAAGGGAAAGGTCTCCAGAAGAGGTGGGGCGACAAATATAAAAACAGTAAACAGACTTCATCTCGAACCCTAGAACAGAAGTCCTTCAAATCTGGCTGAAAATAACATGAATTTAATTTTCCAGTTCAAATGGCCGGGATCACGGCAAAGTGTTCAACAGTAAAACCGACGACGAGAGGCTTTAAAACTTTAAAACGCCAGCGCTGCAGATGCAGAGCTCTGCCTTTCAAGGACCCTCAGTACGACAGTGTCCGCTGCGAACGTTTTCATGACTCCAGGCTTTCAACATGATGCTCCGCGATTTAATGTGCACATCAGGACAAAGCACGCAAACAGAATAAACAAAAAAAATAGAACGGTGGCATGAGTTGCTTCGCTATCTCTGATAAATCACTGCCAATTTTATAGCCTCTAATATGTTGATGCAGAGTCATTTTTCTTCCTTCCCGCCCGCTCCAACATTTAAGGCATATTTACAAGGAACTTGTTAAAATATTTAATAATATTTAGTGGCAATTTTCGGAGCAGCCCGTCACTTTTGATATTTATTGCCTTTAAGTGTTTAAAAAGGGGATGACATGAATAACAAACTGTCAAAATTCCCTCATTTGCATAGACAGGCCATAACTCCTGATACCTTGCATTAAAAAAAGTGGTTTTTAACAAAACCAGTCGTAAAAAGGAGCATTCAAAGTGAGTGATGGGCAAAGACTCTTCCACAAAGTCGAACGCCCGCCGTCCCGTCAACCCCCACTCCGCCCCCCCAGCCCCCGCTGCAGATGCTTCGGAGATCAAGACGGCCAATAAAAGGACATATATCCTGCAGCCTTGACTTATTTATCCTGCGCGGACGAGCCCAAGATGGAACGTCTCCTATAGGCGGCCCCTCAATTAATTGTGATAAAAGGGCTAATTCAGGCCGCGCAGGAAAAGTGAGCCAAAACAATAATATATCCCCGTCACAAATCACGGCCGCTGTCAAATGTTTCTTCCATAACTTTCTCATTTCAAAGTCCTCCGGTCGGACGCTAGCCAAACGAGCGCCCGCCTGCCGACCCACCCGCCCAACCCAACCCAACCCAACCCAACCCCCGCCTCTCTGCCATCCTGACGTCCAGCTGCGCGCCATCCCCGCTTTATTTCCAACAGATCCGACGGCCCTCCGCGACTCAGCCTCGGTGACCCGGGCCCGGACCCGCTGTCCTCGCCAGAAAAGGGCCCCCGTCGACGCTGATTGCAGGGCTATGAGTAGTCTCTCCCCTGTGCCCTCTCAGTGCAACTCTAATTAATAGCCAATTCATCTTCTCTGATCTGAGCCAGCACATGAAGTAATATATCGTTAGTTTGGCAAGCGAGCTATTAAAGTGTAATAACCAAGTACCAGCACTCGATTTGGAAGAGTAGCACATACTTAACCATGAAGTGGAAACAATTAATTTATTGGAGGATCTCCCGTAACCAATCATTTACTAGCGCTCGCACTGTGATGCGGAGGCATCTCCCGCTGCGTGTGTGTGTTACATTGTGTGTTTGTGTTTGTGCGTGTGTGTGTGAGACACAAGTCAGAGTCGTATTTTGGGCTCTGTGGATGAAAACTCTGACACTGCGACCGGTCATTTAAACCTTGTGTGAGCTGCTGTCACACATCCTGCACGCATGAAAACATTCACTTGCAAAAGTTCATCGCATTGTTTTTCGACAGTGTTTTCTCAGTAATTTTTTTTATGTCAGACTAAATGTTTTTCTTTCTTTCCATTACATTCCTTCCATGACTTCACTCTGTGCTGGGATCCCTACGCCTGGACCATCTGTCTTGTGCGCAAACGGCAAATAAAGTCTCCAAGCTCGAATCGCCGTCTTTGTGACATTCATTCAATCAAGTTTCCAGTGGTGGTGAAATATATTTTCGCCGGAGGGGTTCGGGATGGCGAACGCACTGATCACACTTCGCCTTGTTGGGGATGGTTTTTTTTTTGTTTGTTTGTTTTTTTTTGTAATGAAGTGATATGACAAAGCTGATTTAGGACTTGAGTTTCAACGCTGCATATGAAAGTTCATAAACTGACGCATTATGATTTTCTTTCACACATCCAGTTTCTATCACGGCGACACGGTGGCGCAGTGGTTAGCGCTGCCGCCTCACAGCAAGAAGGTCGTGGGTTCGATTCCAGGGCCCGGACCTGGGACCTTTCTGTGTGGAGTTTGCATGTTCTCCCCGTGTCTGCGTGGGTTCTCTCCGGGTTCTCCGGCTTCCTCCCACAGTCCAAAAACATGCACGTCAGGTCAATTGAACATTGTAAATTGTCCGTAGGTGTGCATGTGAGTGTGAATGGTTGTTTGTCTCTATGTGGCCCTGCGATGAACTGGCGACTTGTCCAGGGTATCACCCTGCCTTCGCCCTAAGACAGCTGGGATAGGCTCCAGCAGACCCCCGTGACCCTGAACAGGAATAAGCGGGTATAGAAGATGAATGAGTTTCTATCACTGCTTGTCCTGCACTGGGAGTTGCCTGTTCCAACAGTCTTATGGTGCAGGGGAAGGTTTTTTTACACCCTGGTCGAGACAACAGTTTAACACAGGGACAAACAACCATGAACACTCCCATTCCCACCGGTTAGACCTGTTAGAAATAAACAAATCTTGAAATCTGACTATTTACTCTGTCGACAGTTGACTTTATCAGCGATGAAACATACGTTTTTGTGCTATAATAATTCATAATTCATTTGCTGTATATTTTATTTCTTTTACCGGTTCCGTCCGCATTTTGCTTTTCAAACGGCCAAGAAGCCATTAGGCTGATCGCTGTGGCCTGGGGCGACTCTTTCGCTTTATTCAAGCTTGTTAGTAGGACTTGAGTGAGCTGGAGGATCAGAACAGCCACAGCACATTACTGACACTGTATATATACTTTCAGCTTTTTCCCACCTTCCTTCACAAAAAAGCAACCTCATAGCTTTAACTAGTCCAATGACATGATAAATAATCGCTAAAGCAAACATTATATCTATTAAAAATTTAACATACAACATTATTTAAATAATAACTAACATCTCAACCGATAGGGTTTTTGCGTGGATTGAAGCTGTGGCAGTTTGTGATACACCTGCACCTCCAGTAAAAACAAACGATCCTGAAAAAAAGAGACGTAGAATACAGCATTTGGTTCAGGTCGACAACAGCAGACAACTTTATCGCAAACAAATTATTTGCCTTGAAGACGAGTGAGGAAAAAATTAAAAAATAATATGTTCTACACAGCACGATTCACTCCAACAAATACAAATGACTGTACGTCTTATCTGAGACAATTGCAGTCCA
Source organism: Thamnaconus septentrionalis (assembly GCA_009823395.1). Taxonomy (NCBI): domain Eukaryota; kingdom Metazoa; phylum Chordata; class Actinopteri; order Tetraodontiformes; family Monacanthidae; genus Thamnaconus; species Thamnaconus septentrionalis. Next base: position 4,150,998 of record CM020512.1, read on the forward strand.
CAGCTACTGAAATAAACAAGCCGCCATTTCTGCTTCCTCACACATGCACCTTAGAACAATAAAGCCTTCCCTCAAACTTTAATAATTGCAGGAAATTAATGAAAATACATCAGACCTGCTCTTGTGCTTTTGGCCTTCCTCTAAAGCAAAACCTTTAAAACCCATTATTCCTTTTACAGGAACTAATGACGTTTTTTTGTCTCTTCGGCTTAACACACTAATTGACAGGTTTTTTTTGGAGGATAGCCCAGATGGAAAAATAAGTACCCCCTTAAAGACCCAACTCCCTTGCTCATTCACCCTCGCTTTAAGTCCCTTATTAATTAAACTTTCACCAAGTCAAGAATTTTTATTAAAAAGATAAAGTTCCGCTGTACCATAAAACGGAACTATGGCCTATTGTCTCTGCGGCTAAAATTTTGTTTCTATAAATAAAAGTGACTTTTTAATACCGTCATTCGCGGCGCAGGGATTGGGAGCGAAAGATCCGCACGGCGCAGTAATTAGGGAGATTTCCATCCCAACTTCTCGAAAATTGGTCAGCTTTAACCAACACCCTCTGTTCCAACTCAATAAACACTCTTAGCGCCGCTCTCCTTAGCATCATGGGATATCATTTCCTCCGTGAGAAACGGGGCGGAGGGGGGGGCGGAGTGTAAATGTGTGTTTTGCCGTAGCCTTCACGTTTGGCCCATACATCTCCGGCACCCTGGCACATTGTTGTTCAGAGGGGAAATAAAGCGACAGTCAAATATTGACTGCAGTTTTATGATCAGTCACTTAGTTGATCAATCAAATCCCCCCAGTGTCATTAACTCGGCTGCCGTTATTTGTCATTCAACATCGCCAGGCAGGAATCGTGTCACTCTAATTAGGACGCTGCCTCCTTTCTGCTGTTTACCAAAATTACCATAGGAATATTTTACACCTGTTTGTTTCTATCACACTGTCGTGTTTGCTAAAATGCCATTTTTTCTTTTCTAATATCAACCCACTTTGGCCCGCAGTGTTTCACCAACTCTTGCCAAAGCCAGCGAGGAGTGAAGCAAAAACACACGTCTGCGGAGAAAATTCTTCTGTGCCACTTTTTTTTTGGGGGCGGGGGGACGTCCACTAATGAAGCATCAGGTCTAATCTCTATTCAGCAGCAGCCATTGTTTGCTTGGAAAAAATGAAAACGGAGCACCCCGGGGGTGATCAGCGTGAAACATCTCAACGTGTCATCGCAGGGTAGATGATAGATCTACCCTGATCGATGTCGACGTCACAGCCGCTCACGTGCAGGTCAAAACCAACATTATGTCGGCCCGGTACGACGCCAGGGTTGAAAGATGAAGGAAGCGACACTTAAGCAGAGGACAGATGTTCGCACGCAGCTCGGAGGTGTGATAAATTGGCAGATAAGTCATGTATCATTCACGAGGGTGATTACGCTTCGTCCAGTCGCCGCTGTGCTCCCAGCGAATCGCAGCCAATTAATAAACCTTTTAAACTTACCAGTCAAGCCTCACTTGTTGTGCAGCCCATAACGGGGTTTTATGGATGGGAAGCAGTTCTGGAGGCGGCGCTGGTCCTCTGATGCCTTTCTTTTTCCCTCCCGCGAAAGAGTTTAGTTTTCTGCAGGCCAAATGGTGAGAGAAAAAAAAAAAAAACAAACACGGGTTATCCGACGCTTTTATGTTTTCCACAGTCAAACAGCAAGAGGATAAAAGAAGCGCTGCAGGTTTGATCCAATTCTATCATTTCATGAGAATCGCACTTTCTGCGATTCCTGAGAGATAAACAATTCAGGCCCGTTCCCAGAATATTTTCTGGCAGTTTTCTGTTTTCTGCTAACGAGATGTCACTAATATGGACTGGAATGCTTTGTGAATAGGCAATTTAAAGGGCCACGGAGAACTTAATGATGTATACAAAATGTGGGGGGACAGCCTCTAAGCGCAGATTTTTGTAGACAAGCATCGCTGTTGACAGCATTTTCCACCCAGTTTACCATTTCTGTCGGGCTAAAAATCTAAAATTAAGAACAAAATGTTTACAAGGTAGCAAACCGATAGCAAATCATGTCTTATTAGCGTTTCCCCTCAGCTGGTTAAGCTGTAAGGACACATTATGGAGCAAAACGCCACTTAGCATAAAGGAGATTGTTTTGGGAAAAGCTGAGGGCGTTCGTCTGTGTGCGGACCGGAATTTAATTTCATTCTCACCCCCAAAAAAATATATGAATGAATATGAAGAAAGCGTGTCCTGCGCGCAGCTTCCTGTTGCAACGTGAATTCTGTGGTATTGTCCCTCTCTCTCTCTACACACACACACACACACACACACACACAGAGCAGCTTATGTGAGCTTAATTTGCGCTACAGTCTCTTCCTTGCGAGCACAACCCCAGTCATCTTTAAACGGCTCCATTTAAAATGCAATTTGATTATCTGCCAAATTGCTACCAAGACTTTCCCTCTGCAGCTCGGGGATGTGAGGGGGGAGAGGGGAGGGGAGGGGGTAACGTGATGGGGCGGCGAGGGGGTGGGGGGGTTAAAAAAATTAATTAGCATTTGAGCATAAAAGAGAGGTCTTTGTTGCGTTTGGAACACAGCATTCCAGAATGACCACCACTTTCAAAGAGTCATCACCCAAACGATTTCATACTAATAGATCCGAGGGGAGAGGAGCAGCCCTGGCAGGGGTGGGAAGGAAGGGGGTGGGGGGGGGGGCTCAGAGGTCTTTAGCATGCATGTTTAAATAATCCAAAACTTTTCTTTAATCATAGTTTAGAAAATTGGCTGGGACCTTCAGCGGGAGACAGCTGCTCTGCCCCACAGCCGTTTAATGAGATTCACCCAGGGTTTCCCTTAAAATATTTACGCTGTCCCATGGCACCGCAATATTGTCCTAGAACGCAGCGATAAGAGCCAAGGAGGTGTGTTGAAGTTCTCCTGATCAATTTGCTAATTACTGGAGCGGCTATAGGAGAGGGGCGAGGAGTCCCTTCTGGCAAGCTGTATTCTAATAAACGCTGAAAAATTTATTTACTCCCTCAGCCAAGAGGAATTCTGAAGTGGGATTACCGAGGAGAGCTGATTGAGGCAGAGCTGCGCTGCGGCTGAGGTCGCCGTCGGAGGAGAGGGGAGGGGTCTCCCCAACATAAAAGGATCTCTCAGGAACCGCACCTTTGCATCTGCTCGGGGAAGGGAGAGACTCTTACAGGCTTGGCACAAAAAAGGCCTGACTGCAACAGCGACGTATCAACAAATATTAATGAGTCTTCTGGTTCTTGCATAAAAAAACAGAAGGCTATTGTTAGAGCCGTGCCATGGGGTGTCAACGGAGGAGGCACAATACGAGACTAAAAAAAAAGGTTTATTTTTTACAAGGCATGTGACTTTGTGTCGCAAAGATTTCCGTTCGGAAATTCCGCTCGTCCGTCCTGCAAAACTCCAACATAAAGCGTTTTCAGACGGCGTTGAAACACGGAACAACAGCAAGCTGCTTTTAAGAATCCCAGAAAAAGAAATATGGGAAGCAAATTGCAAGCCTTACCCCCGCTAAATAAATTAGCATTGATGCTGCAGTGGCGCCAGTGTTATTGGAACCAGGCGGCATTTTCACAATAAATGTAAAAGAAATGCAACGAAAACGTCAATAACAAGAACAACGCGGCCATGGAGATATGATTCCCATTTCCAATTGGAAGCCACTGGCTGCAACAACAATCCTGATTGGTCTGCTTGAATAACAGACAGAAGAAAAAAGTGTTTTCTTTAGACTGTGTATGTGGCGGATGTGTGCGATACATCCAAAGGATTCAGGAAACATTGTATCTGGCGAGATAATGCTGTGTGAATAAATGAGCTAAAGGTTGGATGCTAGGAGGCACAGAGGGCAGGAGGCCTGGACTCCGTGCCAGACGTTAGGGCTGTGCGTTTTGAAGCCGGCTCGGTGCCCTCCGACCCTCCCTCCCAACCTGCGGGACTGACTGCCACCCTGGAGCTGTCACCGGACACAAGCCCACATCCCCTCCAGGGACCGAGGGGGCAAAATCTGCCCCACCTGCTTTGACGCCACCTTGCCTATAAACCATCTCCTGTTCTGCAGGACCTGCAGCCAATGGCATGCTTCCTGGATCAGGACAGGGCAAAGGTTGGCATAAAGTGAGAGCTTGAAAGGCATTAACATAAGCTAATCACTGGGCCCGCTATGGCAGGAGTACAAAGAGGCTTGGAGCAGCCTGGACCCGGGGCCACGGAGGTTCTTTTAGGTCTGCCACCAGTTTAACCACAGGCGACTGTGGAAGAGAAAATTCCGACCAGATTTGGAGCGAGGATATAAAGAGCGAGCGCCGTTTTGCCCTGATGCTCTCAGAGGATGAGCCACAGCGTGAGACCACAGGGTGGAACCTACAATGAAGTGGCAACGGAACTGTAGAGAGATTTGCAAACATTTTTTTTGCAAGAAACAACTTGTGCATTTCCTTGTCTTGTCTCCGTAACTAACCCCTGACGGCGTCGGCGGCAGTCAAACCCCCTCTGAGCGCGAGGATCCGAGCGCAATCCCGCCGAGGGCAGCGGCAAAAACAAAAACACGAAAAAAAAAAAAACCTGTTGCTCTGACATTTTGTTCCCTCTCACCTCAACACACGCCAGTCACAATGGACCGGTGTGTGGGGGATCTGCATTCAGATCACCATGGTGATGGCTCTCTGCCTCCCAAGGCTCCCCAGAGGGGTGGGGTGAGGCGGGTCGGAGGAGGGGTTGGTGGGAAGGGGTGGGGGTAATGGAGCAGGTTACCATCCGAGCCTTAATCAAAATGCAGCGGTGGTGAATCGGCGAGGAAGACGTCTGCCCTCGCTCAGGTTGCGGAAGTTCTGGTTTCAGTTGACGGTGACGCAAGAGGCAGACGGCGTGCCGCGCGGGAAGCCTTTCGCCGCTCCTTAACCTTTGAAAACGGCAAAAAATAGAACAAAATCGCGCAGGCTGGTGAGCCGGGCAGTCTTGGGAACACGTGCGTCCGGGTAAATCATCCTGGGGATGACGGAGAGGCAGCCAGACGGAGGCTAGAGACAAAACGCAGCCACCACCCCATCACCTCTCCAAAGCATCGCTTCCAATTTCATTCGCTTATTTTGACCGTTGTCCCCTTCTTGGACAATTAAGCAAACATATTCCCGAGGGGAGCCGTCATCAAGATCCACGTGCACGGGCAGCATTTCTTCCAACAGCCAATTAATTTCGCCGGCCGAACGATCGGGCAAACTCGTGTTTTTATTTCTTGTTTTTGTTTATTTAATTATCGTTCGATAAAACTATGTACACTTGCACAAAAAGGCACATAGAGCAAACTACTGCAATTGCTGTTATTTAACATTGTTGTTTCACGTTCCTCCCCGAGTTTCACGATGTTTTGTGTGTGCGAGAGCCGTCTGTGAAAACATCTTCATTATATCTCTCCGGCTATTCATCTCTATCGCTGCCACACAAAAGTGGGAATCTGGTCCAACTAGAAACTATAAAGCTGCCGTTTAGATGGAGTACCCTGTGGCACATATTTGTCATTATGAAACGCTAAAGGGCCAGGGTGGGGTAGTTGGGGCGTGCGGGGGTGGGTAGTAATTTCCCGTAAGAGGCACAATTCATCGACAAATCTAGTTTAATTTGCACATTCAAACATTCATTTTGCAGAACCGTGAAAAGCATAACGTGGGGGCCCAGGAGGAAGCAGTGACACACACGCATGCTAAGACTTAGTTCTGCAAAAAGGTTGTGGCTGAGCTTCATTCAGGCTAAAAATAAATAAACAAACTCAATAAATACCCAATTAGAAAACACACAAAGCACAACGAGGTAGCAAAACCAACACTCACATCTACATCTCGAGCTGAGGCTATGAAGCCTCACAGTGCCCATGTGGTGATATTGTCTCATACAATCTAACACTAAACCTGTCCTTTCCTGCAAAACATATTTCTTAAACCAGCAAAAAAAAAGTTCAATTCTAAAGAGTCCTAGAAGAAGAACCACCGTGAGCTCTGAACACGGGACGACTGATAATAAACATCATCTGTTTGTCATCCACTACAAATCATCAACAGCTACCTGCTTCTCGTGGCCCACATGGACAAAACGAAATCACTCTGACAAGGCAGAGCAAGGAAAAATAATTCTCCCAGCGACCGGATTCCCTTTCAATTTATGCTGCACATGGAATATTAGGTTCCCACTTGGAGAAGTTAAGCAGGTTAAGCAGACAGCCAAAGAGGAGCTTTGCAGTGTTTTGTGGGAAACGGGGCTTCAAAGATAACACACAACACAACGGAGCGCCGTAGTGAACGTGCACTGGGAGAAAAAAGCGTAATAATTCAGCGCTGCCATTTCACTGCGTACGGAAATGAACAAAGCAGAAGTGTCTCACGTCTGACTGGATCAACAGACGGACGGCGTGCGCTGCGACATGACTGACGCTGGCGGAATGCATCAGGTGCCACGTCACCGACGCCCAGACGGCCCCGAGTATAGAAATACATACTGCATTACTGGATTTCCATTAAAGCAGCGTGGTTAATCAACCGCCACGAGTGGCTGGCAATTTGTCAAATGAGTTAATTGGTCACCATTTCATCCAATTCATCGTAATGCTTGTTTCTGGACCACACCCAAAGAGCAGTGAATTAGGCAGCCAGTGAATCCCTCACTGCGGACGGTGCCAGAAGTCAAAAAACTGGCCTGTTTGTGCATTTTTCACACCACGTCTCACTGTGGTCACGAGACATGAGAGACGCAGCGGCTCTTAAAGGGGGGAATATTTCTCCAAGCCTGGCGCTGCTGGTCTGAGAGGCCTCACCTTTCACGCAGCGCCCTGACGTCCTCCTTGAACATCTATCCTTAAGTGTGCTCTCCTGGTCCCCTCCCCGTCCCAAAGTGGCCAGCTGGGAACTGTGCACATGTGCTGACGTCCCTACTAACCTTGGCCAGTGCAAGGATTACCGTGCATTTACACTCAACGCTCCTTCTTTCCTTAAGACTTATTAAGAATGATAATGAGCTCGGAAAGGGGCAGCATGTCCCTTTCTAAACTCGATGAAAGCTCTTCTCTGACTTTCCCGATGTTCACTCGTCTTGCTCCTCTCTCTCTCTGCCTCTCTCTCTCTCTCTTTCTCTCTCTCTGATTTTTTTTTCCCCCCTCGGCTCCACCTTTCCTGCAGCCTCTCCCTCTCCTGCACGGTCTCGCTCTCCCCTCTTTTTTCTTCATCGTATTGAAAGGACCCAGGACAAATTACCAAAAAGGCCATTTTCATCTATGAACTGCAGGATTTAATCGATACTTATTTCATGCCTTCAAAATCAAGCCTATATTACTGTTGTCTGTGTGATTTGTTTATTTTGCTCCGGAATATTCCTTCGGCGGAGAGGCGCGGCGATGCAGGGGGGCGGGGAGTGAAATGCACGGCCCGGGATGCAATTCACCTTGAACCTCCATTATATTGGATTTCTCCACTGGCTGATCAAGCATGCAAAAAGGACATTTCCTTAGCACTAAAACAAAAACAATAATGATGATTAAAAAAACATGTGCTATTCATGCCGGTATGGCGCCGCGTGTCGGAGGCGGTATATTTTTTCACAGGGCAAAACACTGCGGCGGTGTTAGTGTGAATTTGTATACAAAATCATTACACCAGGGGGGCAAATTGCTGTAGCTTACGTGCGGGCGGGGAACAGAGGCGCCGGCTCCGGGAGCTCGTGAAAGATGCCGCCCGGGATTGCTGACACTTATTTGACATCAAGGAACCCGAGGACCAACAGCCAAGGTCAAAAAGAGCGGGAACACACATGGGTTTAATTCTACACACCCCTTGACAGATGCAGATAGGTGCTTATGAGACGAGGCATTCCGCTGACTGATAGGACTGCAGGAAATAAGAACGGCGGTGGCGGTGGCGGTGGCGGTGGCGCACACTGATTAACCGATGAGATTCTCAACCTGGGTCCAGGATCGCGCCGCCGCCCGGCGTCATTTCAACCGGCGTGTTGTGGAGAGGGGGAGACGCACGCAATCAAAGTGGGGGGGGGAGGGGGTGGGAGGGTGAAGAAATTCACATCCATAAACAATGAGCCGACCGCCACGCAAAATAAATCGCAATTAAAAAACTGCACAAAAGGACAATTAGCATCTCCCGCCGTCTCGGCTGGGGAGATTCACGTCGATCTCCTTTCACCTGCAGTGACGGTGAGGAATTATGACCCGCCGCAACGGGGGCGGGGTGGTGGTGGGGTGGTGGGGCGAGGGAGGAGAGGAGAGGGAGCGACGGAGACCTCAGAGCAGGAAGGGCAGCGTGTTTGACAGATGGATGTTGCAGCGTCTCATCAAGGAAGCCGCGCACCCCCCTGTCCGACAGCGAAGGCTGGCCGTTGTCCAGCCGGAGATGAAGCTCCGGACAGCGAACACATGCGGCCGTGTTCGGCGGATACACTCGGTGGGCACACCGAGGGTGGAGGGCTACAAACTTCATCCGCCGCCGATCACTCGACACCACTTATTCGGGGCAGGCTGTGTCAAGGTGCATGTAAAGTACCCCTGCAATGCACTGAGGTGAACCGGCTGTACCCAGCAGTGTCACCTGCTGTTGGCTGATATTTCTGTTGATCTCATGCAACGGGGAAAGATGCCGCTCAAGTCGATTTACCTCCGCCTAATGCTCGCCTTTCAGATCCCGTCCAATGGAAACCAGTGTCATGTCTAAACTTGTTTTTGTTTTGTTTTGGGTTTTTTTTTTAAAGCAGGCCTGTTGTGTGTGTGTGTGTGTGTGTGTGTGTGTGTGTGTGTGTGCGTGTGTTTGCTTTGCATGCATGAATACATCTGCAACAGTTAGGCTGCACAGCTGCTGCATTATGAGGGTATTATGGAAAATATCTGAAAAGCGCACACGGGCACACGCACTCTCACACACACTCGCACACACAGCGTGAGCACAATGCATATAACAAAAATTGTTTAATCTGCAACTGACAAATGAAATTAACACAGAAAGGCAACACAAAAAGAGAACATCAAACCTGCAGAAATTGAAAAAGAAACGGTGTTTACCTTTTGTTGTACTAGCAGTGGCATTTTTAATATAGAAGATAGCTTTCCATGAATGATCTGTTCAACCAGAGACAGGAGAAGGAGGGGGGGGCAAGGGATAATTAATTACTTTTGTGAGCTATTGCACGGCAGAGACAATAAACCTGCCTGGTCGCCATGGATATGACATATTTGCTCTGAAAACAACACAATAATTAGCAAAGGAGAAAGATCCGGCGAGAATATGAGAACTCCCGGTTTAAAGTGCCAGTGATCTATTCCTGTCCTCATCTCCATCCCTGAGAATAATAGCAGAGGCAGAGACAGGCACAGAGCACACACAACACCGATGCAGTGACCCTGTGCGAAAAAATCTCACATCACAGCGGCGCTGTGTGGAGATCTAAACCAAACCAACACAGAACGGTGTGATCCTTGTTCCTGTCAGTCGGAGAAAGCTGCCTTTCAGCCGCCACAGAAACTGTAGAAAAATCCTATTAGCTACAGCTAACTGTGTGTCAGTGGGAGTGTGTGAGTGGGTGTGTGTGTGTGTGTGTGTGCGCAAGAGCGACAGAGAGAGAGAGGTTTACAGTCAAACCTGTAAACAGGTGACACATGATCACAAGATTTTTGGGAAATTGTCAATTTAAGCCATGATTTTGCAATTTTTGTGCTCAAAAGCCTTTCAAACATTTTTTGTAGGAAAGATTTAGACTTGTTAGTCAAAGAGTAATTTCCTTTTAATCTCAATAAGAATTAAAATACTGCCTTTTTGTTGCAAAAATGACAGTACACTACATTAAAACTGTAGATAGGGGGGAATAAAAAAGGCAATTTATAAGCATTCCTGAACAGAAGCACTTCCGCATTTATTGTCAGAATATTGTATTTATAGCAGTTCCTCTATTTACAGTAAATGATACTGAACCCAGGCTGCTGCCAGTTAGGTGACAAGCCAGGGGGGAGTTTCGCCTAAGTTTTATTTTGGACATCCGCGAGTTCATGCGTCTTAATGTAAAATCCACTTCCGAGCCGTCGCGGTTCGTGTCAGCAGCGCTGATTTCAACAATAAACACACGAGATAAGTGACGTTTTCAAGTTTTCTGCCTCTCTGTGAAAGCCTCCGAAAGCGGAAAAAAGTCCAAAACTGAGGGGGGGGTTGTTCGCATCCGTCTCAAACTCAGCCGTCCGGAGCTACGTGGGTGGGTGGGTGGGTGGGTGGGCGCTTCACTTCCAAATTTCGATTTGACTTGCATTGCATGCTAAAGTTTTCCGGCTTATCGACTCTCTGAGAGCCGGTCACTGACACGGTCCACCGGACCTGCGGCTGTCAGCGACGCCGCCGCCGCCGCCGCTGCTGCCGCTTCACCGGGGCTGGAAGTGACGCCGCGTTCACCGACAAGTCCACAACATCAAGTGTCCGACCGTCATTAAAAGCATATTCTCAAAAATGACACACAAATATTTCTCGCTAACAGGGCTTAGGGTGCTTGTCGCGGCAAAGGTTTTTCGCCGCGGAGGTGACGTTTGGAGATGGCACCAGCGTGTTGCACTAGTTGAGAGGAAAAGGGGAAAAGTCCTACCTGAGACACTCCGCCGTCACCCGCCTCACTCCCCAAACTGGATGTTCCGCCGCCTTCACGCCGGGCACGGTGGAGCCGCCATTAGAAAAGTTTGCGCTTTGTAATTTTGGGGTTGTTAATTTTTTCGCGCTTTTTCAGATTTTATTGTAATATTGTTGTAATTTCTAATCGGGCAAGTCGCCCGGAAGATGTGCCCTGGAGACCGGCTCCGACAGGGAAGAGGAGTCCTTAATTGAATTTCTCGCTTTGGCAGGTGTTGTTTGGAAAACCTGGAGCGGATCTTCCCGCTTATTATCGTCTGACGCTTGCTTCAAAGTTTGCGCCTTTTTTTTTCTTGTTTTTTTTTTTAATTACAATGTTCTGCATTTTTAGTTTCATTATTCACAACGGGCAATATTACCTTTAAATGTGTATCTGGAAACTGTACTTTATAATCAATTTATTGTTCAGCCATTGACCCTGTTTGTCAAGGACAATTTAAAGGCCCAGCATATTAGAATTATCTAGTATTCAGAAAGTGCACTACAGACAATATCTGCACTAACCATGTTTTATACTGTCCAACTTTATCTTACGTCTATCTTTTACGACATTGGAGATTAGGGTGGAATCACAAAACCCCAAGCAGATCCACATTCTCCAGCACAATATGGATCCTTTACATATCATTATTATTATTATTAGCAAATATAAAATGTGTTTACTTTTATTAACCTAATCTAATTAAAACATGCATATGCATTTTCCATTTTAAGCTAGTTAATTGCTGCAAGTGTAACCGAGGAACTTTAAGCTGATGGTGTTGAACTGCCAATCTACGCTTTAGGTCCCAATGTGTATAATTTTTTGCCTTCTATTGGTCAGAAATTGAAATGCTTGGTCTCAAACCTTATACATTCTATACAACAGACCCACATTCTAGACAACAGCAGATAAATAGTGTCACAATATGGCCACCTCCTGAGATATGGAGTGTAAATGCTTCTAATTAGCAAATGAAAATGTCAAATATTCATTTTTGACTGACTTCCTGCAGTGTAGGTTAAACTCCTGTGACCAGCAACATGGAGCAGACTCAGCAGAGGCCGACTGGAGATGATGGAAAATCTGTACATTGGTATGTCTTCACAAAACCGATGAGCAGATGGTTTGTGGTTCATGAAAAGAAATTTCAAAAACAGAACCACAAGCTTAAATGTAAACAGCAGCTTAGGTTACGTGCATATGTGCCCAGGCTTCAGCAAAGGGCTCCGTATAGAACCGATACATTAGCATTTACTCACAGGATGTACAAGTTGTCAGAGGAATTTCCTCCTCTTCTTCTTGTTTTGCTCAAGAAGAATTTCTGGCAACTTATGTTCTGCATTGTTCACCCAGAAAAAAATGCAGTTGCCTGAGGCAGCACATTGACACTAGAGGAGTCGAGGGACATGCAGCCAAAAAAGGTGAGATGAACACAGCTAGAAATAAATAAATAAACTCAAATTGCATCTATCCCCAGCAGAGGTCAACACACATTCCCAAGACGTCATGCTGAATCCAAGATAAAGCAGCAATTCTTTAATATCATGATTAATTATCAATGTGTTTGAAAACCGTAGCTTTTTATTAGATTTTACTTTCATCCCTGAGATATGTCTGATCAATGCTACACTTGTCCTCGTGTGTGGTTTATGTTTGGCATTTAATAAACCTTATGCTGGTTTCCAGAATCAATTTAAAGTTTACCTTCCTATTGGCAGAACACTAATGTCACCTCCTGTCTTTGTTTTCCCTCTCCCTCACCTTTCCCGCCGCCGACCATACATCGATAATTTACTGTAAAATATTCTGAGCATGAGACTCCTCTGAGGGATCCCGGGAGCAAAGCCCACAGGAATAGCAGGGTTCTGATCATGTATTTTAAACCTGAACTCTTCTTATCAAAATTCTGCAGTCTCCCAAACTATCGACAAACAGATTATTGCCAATTAGCAGTTTTGTGATGTGTCCTGTTGTACATAATAAAGAATTTGTCGGGATCAATGGCAAAGTCAACTAACAAGGTAGATAGTGCTTTAATGGCTTCCCCCGGAGAATCCAGGGAGTGTGACCTGCTGCTTACTTTATATCCAGCAGATTTAGGGCACTTGGATACAAACAACAGTTAGCATATGTAGTTTCAACAGAATGTGTAAAATATCTAATAATTGACATTTTATTTCTGGCTTCCTGTCATTTTTCCGGCCAGCACTTTATGGAAGTTGTCTGTATTTTATGCTTTTGAAATCTTTTACTCACCACTTTAGGCAATGACTTTGAGGGCCCACTCAGAAACACTGTGTAAATATTTGAGAATGTCATCGGTATGTTAAAAAAGACAGAGAGAGAGAGAAAGAAACAGGCTTAACACCTTATAAGGCATAAATCTACATGTCATTGTATATATTTTATGCCTGGGCCCTTGGAATGTGTTGTATACACTGTGTTCTTTAAGCGAAGCCCCCACGGTCACCGCAGAGGTCCGTGTATCCCATCCATCAGTGGCTTCCTCCTGATGTTGCAATACTGTGATACCGAATGATAAAGAAGTAAGAAAGACCAGAAAATCAATAGATTATTCTGCAGATGGCTTGATTCAGTAATGATCCAGTCCATTTATCGCCCACCCTTGATTCATAAGGCCTGCTCTCAAGGGCACACCCACCCCACCTCTGCCCTGCTCCCTCCTTGGCCACTGATACAACTAATTAGAACACATTAAAAACCAATCGCATGACATTCCGAGGTGAGGAGAGAAGCACAGTTTGCTTTTGCTGTCAAAGCTACTTTATGGCTTTAATTGCTTTACAAAGTCTGACATCTTAAAAAAGTTCCCTTTTTTAGAATTATTACATTATTATTATTATTATTATTATTATTATTAGGAAAGGTACATACAAATTCACAAGAAAATCTATGTGATATTGTTTTACATCTATTTTAAAGGGGGGGTGTGCAGTATCATTTCTACACCAGCTGTCATAGTCACAACAAAACGGTTCCCTGTACATCCACAGAGAAAAATAATACAGCAGCTATGAGAGTAAGTTTTCTTTAGAATGTCATACAAAGTATACCAAAAAGTGAGAACCTTGTACCTTGTAAGTGCATAAAAGGTATATACATGATATTGCAAATGAGAAGATGCCCCTCTTGGTATTACTGCTATATTTTTTGTTTTTCTGCGAATTACCATGAGCCACCACGCTAGCAGGCTATGCTGTTGTTGTTAGCATTGAGCAGTATCCATTCACTGTTATTTGTTGTTCACTAGCAAGATGGCAGGATATGAAGTGTTACAGTTCTAAAGGCAAGGAGGAAGAAGAGAAAACACTTCAGTCAGGAGCTTGTTGTGATGGATGGGACATTTATAGACATGAAATATCTGCAATCTAGCTGTATGGCCAGGGTTACGTTTTTAATACCTGCAGTCCAAACAGACCATTTTGCCAACCGTGCATGCTGTCTTTCCTGTAGTCAGGATAACCCCTCTTATTAGACCAGCATTCTTATGTGGCTGTTGATGAAGAAGCCACACAAAACCGTCCCTGAAGAAATAATGTGTCCTTTCTCATGTTTCAGCGATGTTGTTGTGGTATTTTTGGATGGAAATCTGGAGGTCATAAACAGACACAAGCACCCAGACACGTCCTGGCTCGACCTGTCGCTGCTTGACACAGCACGTTCGGAAACACTTGTCACTGATTTATAGATCAGGCTTTTCCCATTATGTCAGACTTTTAATTACCAAATATGTCAACTGCTGATTTTCTTTTATCTGGCGCACACTAGTGGTGTGCATAATGATCTTATGATCGATATATCGATTGCTAATCAGAGTCAAATTTTGTATTGATAATTTTAAGAAAATATCGATGCATATATTTATTTTTGACCACAGTCGCGGCAACTTACTTCCAGCTACTTTAACGCACCAAGTCCCACTGCGACTGTGCAGTTCGAATGCTCAGCAGTGGGCAAGCAGTGCACGACGTCACGTCCACGCAGCACACAGCAGAGAAAGAGAAAGAGTCAGACTCGTCGGTGAAGAAAAAGAAACTAAAGAGTGCTGTTTGGTCCTACTTTTCACCACTTGATAAAAACAGTGCACGGTTTGATTTATGCAACGTGTGTCTTGTGATTTTTAACTTTTTATTTATTGAAAAGAAATTACAAACCAAAAAGTGTATTGATATCGACATCGCAATATTGATCTCAAAAATATAGATTATCGTTTCGAATTTGAAAAATATGTTATCGCCCATCACTAGCGCACACAGAGAGTTGCTATCAAAATAAACACGAGCAACCTGGGGTGAACTCTACTCTTCCCGCGGACACTCCTGTACAAACGCATCGCAATCCCGCTCGTCACCTGTTTTCACACAGTTCAGACCGTCTGGGAATATGACACTTTCAAACTGAATTGCTGGAAACCAGTCTGCAACACAAGCTACCCAAGAATCCATGGATGCCCAAAGAAGGAAAGGACACAGAGCAATTGGCCAAGAACTCAATTGTCATCTGTACCCGCCCAGATTGTCACACCCATTACACCACTGCCTGAAGCTGCTCAATTGACCAAAAAAAAAAACTTTGTGTATGATCACCAAAACAAGCTCTGGTTTCACAGCGACAGTCAGTGATACTGTATTTTTTGTAGTCCGCCACAACAGCATGGGCGTGACATTCCGTAACCTTTACGCCTGCGTGTGAAACGCCGCTCTCTTCTTGGTGCATCGGGAAAGTACACGAGCACTGAAGCTTTAATCAGAAGCAGCCCCAATACACATGGCGAACACGTATCGGTTTTTGGGCGGCAAAAGTGACATTTGATTCAATGAGGAGGACGCACCACGTCATCTCCCTCGCCCACCGACGGGAGCCTTATCAAGGTCGACGGATCCTCGGTAGCGACGCAAGCGGGAGGGTGCGAGGGGGACGGCGACCGAGTGGCGTTCACCTTAATTACATAAAGGCATGTATAAATGTCCTTTAGCAGGTGGCTGTCTCGCGGAAGTTAGCAGCGGTGGCAGCTGCCTGTGTACGGTAAACAGGGAGCGCTTTTGAAAAGTGACGGCGGGCTGACTGGGAGGACGGCGAGGGTTGCGGAAGAGGGGCTGGGGGAGGCGGTGGTGAGGGTCGGACAGCTGTCGCCATACCCACCTCACCGTGCTGACTTAGAGCTAATGCTCGATCGGGCCTTTGTATATATGTTTTTTTTTTTCCCTCCCCGGCGCTGTGTACACCGTGCGTCTGAGGCCGCATGGAGGCACATTTGGCGTGACAGATGTACGGCGGCTCACAAAGAGGCAGAGGGCACGAGCTGAGACGCCTTTTTAGTCGAACCTTGCGGCGCGCGGCAAGGATTTTGTCGTGACCTTAGACAGTTTATCATCCGAAACCAAATTAAACGCCAGCATATAAACGCGGTGCAAAGTCTTACTGGGGCCGGTTTATTTTGTGCGTCCGGGTTACTTTGGGCAGGAGGGCGACTTCAGTCGCTTCCTCTCGGAAATTATGAAGTTCAGGGGTGCATCTATTATGAACACTAATAGCGCCACCGCAGATCCTGACTCTTAAATAAAACATGTGGTAACGAGCTCTCATTTCATGAGAACATTTTAAAAGGTTGTACATAAACTTCTGGAATCCCATTTGTTTGCTTTCTTTTAGGTCACATGCTTCTAAACGATCCGTCTGGCTTCCAGTCAGGACAGTTGCCTGCTTCAAAAATAGATCTGAAATATCTACACGGACATGCATTGGCAAACAAGTTTACACTACATTGAAACAAGCGTATCCTGTTCCTTAAATAACTGAAAGAACTGCAACATCAAGCTCCAGTTGTGTTGTACAATGGTGAACTTGTTAGTTTGAGGCGGACGGGAATTTGCGGCTTGAAGTGGTCAGCACGGGATAACCGCCGGGCGATAACGAGCGCGCATTTTGGCGAAACGACCCGGGTGGGAGCAGAGCCGAGTCCTGGTGTCAGCCGGTCACCATGTGGCGATGATAAGATGCCCAGGTAAAATCTAATTGTAATAAATTCCTAATCAGCTTGGCGGGATAGCGAAATGGCACAGTTAATAGGAATGCGCGGAGTCAGCAAGGTCTTTCACAGCTCTGCTCTTAATAAGATTTGAGAGGCATACAACAACAGTGCACTCAATGTCATGTCGAGCGGCTCCCGCTGTCTGTGTCTGCAGGCAGACGGCGAGAGGAGCAGACAAATAAGGGAGGCGAGGGGAGGAAAACATGGTCATCTGTTTCAAAAGAGCTGAAATCTGATCTCTGGAGGGTGGGGGGTGGTGGGTAGGAGAGGGTGAGGAGGCGGCAGCGGCGCATCGGAGGCTCTGTATGGTACATATCATATCCCTCTGATCACTCATGCTTTTTAATTACAGAAGGTGAGGATGGTCCGTAATTTTATCCTATTTGTTTTGCATCGCTGCAAAAACAGAAAATGAGGGCTCGCCAAGCCGTGCCAATTTACTTCGTTTCGACCTTGATTAAAAGAAAATTAATTGCCACATCTCTCATTATGTTGCAGGCAGCATTTGATGACGTAAGGGTGTGTGTGTGGGGGGGGTGTAAAATTGATCCCAAGAAATACCCTGGGGGTGTGTGTGTGTGTGTGTGTGTCGGGGAGGGGGGTTGGGCGGGGGTGTTGGCTCAACCTGGATATCGTGGTGATAAAAATCTCTCATGAAGCAGAGCCAAAAAAAAAAGAAAAAAGAACAGGTTCCAACACAATAATTTAAGATTTTGGGGAAAGTCCGCGATGAGACCTGGAGTCCTTGCCCAGAACTGGAATGTTTTGTCCAACAGAAAACCGTATTAACTTAAGAGCCCTTGCGTTTTCTTTTTGTCTTAGCGTGGATTGTAAAACAGGCAAACAAGTCAATTCACGTACTTGTTGCAGAAATTCGCCTCCTGCAAATAATCCTATTTACGTCTCCCAAGCCCCTGCAGCTCCTCCCCTCCCTAAGACACCATATGTCT
This sequence comes from Thamnaconus septentrionalis, assembly GCA_009823395.1. Lineage (NCBI taxonomy): Eukaryota > Metazoa > Chordata > Actinopteri > Tetraodontiformes > Monacanthidae > Thamnaconus > Thamnaconus septentrionalis. The sequence continues at coordinate 4,168,667 of CM020512.1, forward strand.
CGGTGGATCAACTTGAGGAGTTTTCTGTAAGCGCGGTGTATGATTACATGAGAATTTCTGCCAGAGAAGGCCTCCAGGAGGGCGAAAATGCTAAATGCTATTTTTGAAATGAAATTCTCCTTCATGTGGCCGCACCTGTTTCCCTGGGAGAGTAAACAGAGCAGCCGCCTGATGGAGCGCGCCGGCCCCTGACACGCACCTAATTCTAAAATATTTATTAGCTTTTGACACTCTTTCAAGACACAATCCGGGACGGAGGCGAGCCTGTCCTCTCCGCACTCGTTCAGCTATACTTGCTCCTCCTCGCAGTTGCTTATCCGCCGCCACGGTGACAAGAGACATTAAATGCTACTAGCTGCGGTACACGCCGGCGCTGACCTCACAGAGGTCAACCTAACACAAACATCTTTCCACACTCGGGTCCGGTCCACCCAGAGCGAAGCTAACTTCTCCCCCAGCTGTTGTGAGCGCGTGGATTTTTTTTTTTTTTCTTTTCCCCACCGCTCGGCTGTTTGAGCTGGCTACCGTTACTGGGCCCAGCCATCGTGACGGCGACGGGGGGAACATTTGAATAATTGATTGAAATAATGTAAAGTAATCCAGCCCGCTTTCATTCCTGGATCGCCTGCTCTTGATTCTGAGACCGCTCTCGGGTTGACGGCGGACCGGGGCGGGGGGGGGGGGAGGGAACATTTAAGGACATGGGAGTGACACGGAGGAGCACATTTTACCCGCCATTAAACATCGGCTCTTATTTCTCCGCCGCCTGTCAATCACCAGCACAAGTACTAAAAAAAAAAAAGAAGAAGAGCCAACTGCAGCAGTTTGTGGAGAAGGGTAACGAGTGCGTGTCAAAATAATCCCGTGCGCGTTAACTTGAAATACAGGTGAGTTTGTGTTAGTCAGCTGCGCACACAGTGGGCAAAGTGTTTCGTAGATAGAAATGCTGAGAAACTGGTTTCAAGTCAGTTTTCTTCCCAGCAGATGTGTTCACTGCGGAACCTAACTCCGACCAGCTCAAAGGTGCATTATTTAAAGGCTCATATTGCAGCAGTTTTCAGATCCTTGTCCTTCAACCAAGACTCCAGGGGAGCGCGGCCTCGCGTGATTGGTCCTCAGATGGACGGAAGACGTTTTGTGTTTAGGCCTCTGTTGAGAGCCTTCAGCAAAAACACTGGCTGTTTGTCGCCTGCTGAAATTTGTCAGACCTTTTCACGTTTTTCGACGTTGACGAAAGGTTAGCTTCTCTCAGACCGCGGGGACGAACTGCTGGCTAGAGTTAAAGTCTTTGCATTTTCAAGTCTTTCCAACTTTTCCATTTTCAGATCTTTAGTTTCACCCTCAACTGCAGAGAAGCAGCCTCACATGGCTAAATATTCAATAAAGACCCTAGATCAGCATATATTAAGCCCTCTGTTTACAGCCTTCCTGTGAAAAAAAAAACCCATTAAGTGCTTTCTAGGACCTTCTTTCTAGGTTCTGAGGCGGTCCCACGGGGTGGAACCGATCCAAGTATTACTGTCACATTGTGAAATACCTACACAGGAAGCCCAGCAAGTGATAGAAGCAAAGGAGGAACTTCTGTCATGTTGTGGAGTTGAGTGACAGGCCCGAGACAAACATCCCCGAGGTGAATTCTGTCAAATATGACACCTTTAACCTCATATACATATGACGATGCATTGTTTGCACGGCAGGAGAAAAAGTACACTGGTGATAGGGGAGCATGTAAGCGATAACCTTTGGAGGTTAAGAGCACATCAGCCATGCATGAGCGGACCTCTTTGTTTGGACTGTATTTGAGCGATCTGCTCCGACCCGGCCGCTCTGTTTGCCTCGCACTCTGATAAACCTGTGACAGAGTATCATCCCAACCCCGTGTAGGCCCCCCGAGACCCAAGAGATTGTTCACAAATTTTATTTTTCAACCGTCTCTTCCTCTTATATCCTCAATGGGAAAAGCTTCTCTCTGATAAAAAAAAAAAGAGAGAAAGAAAAAGAAAAACGGCTCACAGCCATGAAAGGTATTTACCCTTTTATATAATCCCGCCTGTCTTCCGACTCCATGCGTCGCTGACAGATGAATTCGGGCACACCTGTAATCAGCGCACACTTCGCAACCGTGCAATTCTCCTCGACCCAACGGCGAATTACAAATTGCCCAACAGCTGCCGTCACACAGCACGCAGCTTTTCCCCCGGATTACCACCATAAGAATGTGATTTCACACGCTTCATTTTGGTGAGTCTCCTCTCTTATTGCGTGTCTGAATGATGCCCTTAAAAAAATAAAAATTAATAATAACAATAAGCTCCCCTATAGGCCCAGTGGGTATTTCAGTGCCTGTTTGCATCTTGGGCAACGTCAGGCTTCTGTGGCAACAGTAAATAGACTCTTGCTTGACTCGCAACCCTTGACAACCTCCTGCAGCATTTTGTTGAAACAGCCACCGCAGGGACCGGCCGCCCTCCTCTCTCGCCGGCACGTGGAAACTCCTCCCCCATCCCCACCCCCCCCCCTCCCGCGCCCGTGGAAACACTCCGAATCACCTGATACGGCGTTTATCCTTGAAAGCTTGACTGAATACCTCAAAGTCCCCCGGCAGGGGCAGAACTTGACGTGTCTGTCCTCACTACAGCTGCTATTATTAAACTGATCTCTTCACAAGACTTTGTCACACGGCTTCTGAAGGAAGGGACACAGTGTCACGGCATTACGCTATTTTTCCTTTTTGTTTTTGAGATACGCCAACGCCGGTCACAAGGCAGGCAGCACGCCCCCTGCTGCACGCACGGCGCCCGCTGAAAGTGTTCAGTTTTAGGACACAGGGGTCACACCTGTTGTGGAACTTGATAGAAGGCTTATTTATAAACTTTCTGAGCTCTAAATTCCTCCTTCAGAGAAAACGCTGACACACAACGAAGAGCGGGACGGCCGGGTGTTCGGTTTTGAGATTCTTGCCGGCCGACGCAAGCGGCCGCTGGAAAGTCTATATGGGAGATCTGAGAGGAAATTAACGAGCCACGTGACCGTGCCGTTAGCGTCTGGGAGGGCCGCGGGGCAACAAAGCATCCGTCGCTGGCAGAGCCGGCGCGGAACCGCTTCTGCGGCCCCCAAACATTTGATCAGAGGTTTTGAGCAACTACATGTGAAAGTTCTGCTTTTTGTCTCATTGCCGCGCTCTCCTGGCAAGCGCCGCGCTGCGGGGCCGCTACCGTCCTGGAAACACTCTGTAAATCATGTCACATTGTATATTCGCAGCGACCTTCACCGAGTCTTTGTGGTAATTTAAAACTAAACAGCGGGGCCGAGGACGGCCTCTGTTAAACGCCTCGCTTTGCTCCCAAAAAAAGGCAAAAGTCGCCATCGGGTTTCCAGAGGGGAGCGTCCTAATATACCGCCTAAATTTAGGTCCTGAGTTATGGGCCGAGGGGATATCTGGGTGGGCTCATGTGACATATGAAAAAGTTCTGGAAATGCTGAATGGATTTAAAGTTTAATGTGGGGGGGGTTGGGGCACGTCCCAGCTGTGTAGGGTTGGTGTGAGCTCTGCAGCCAGGCAGCCAGTGACAGGTGCTGCTGGACGACAACGTCACACGCTGTTTAATGAAATGTGGGAAAAAAGAGGTAAAAAAACTAAATCATTTCGGGGATCCGCTCTTTGAAAATGAATGAAAGCAAACGGCTGATTTCCTCTTTCTCTCTCGAGCTCCTCTCACCGTCTCTCCCGCGTTGAAATGCGCACACGTCATTAATTATAAATACTTAATCTCTGCGATATCAACTGCGGCATAATCCGGCATATTTGCAGTAATCCATCTCCGGCTCATCGGCAGGAGGCCACTAACAGACGGCTCATCATATTCCGCTGAGCCCCCCCCCCCCCCACCCTCAGCGTCACCGCCCGCCCTGCCACCCGATGTTCCTCTCACATTTAGCAGGGTTCAAGTCATTCTGCACAGCTCAGGGAAGTTGTAAGGAGCGAAGTGCACACAAGTAAGCAGATACCCCCCACACTTTATTATAGACTTCTGGCCATAATATTACTCATCTCTGCCAATATGGGCAAAGCTAACAGGCAAACCGTGTGACAGGGCGCAATACCAGACAAATCGATGCCACAAAACAGATTGCATTGCGCAGATTCCCTTTGCTGACAGGCGGCGGGGGTAGTTTGGGCTTTTAAAAAATAGCGACATCTTTTAAGGTGACCCCCGGAGTCCGCCTTATAAAATTACAAGAGACAGAAATCCATTTGCAACTGTGCCATAACACTGAGATTACATTGTTACTTTAGAGCCTGGCTGCAAATTAATTTGAGCTTCATTTCATGTATTATATAAATGGATGGCGGTGGGAAAATTAAATCCCTGTATTGCACATTTCTATATATTGTTTTATCTCTGCGGAGGGTGTTTTGGATCACCGTGCGCGCCGTGCAATTGGCCGACGGGGCAGAGTTCCAGCAGATTTAACTCCTTCGCGGCAGCGGCCGTCGAGGGGGAGGGGGGACGAAAACAACCACGGACGCGTCAAAGAGGCAAATGGAAGGCTGGATGTTTGGAAGCGGAGGACTGATGGATGACAGAGATGCAATAAATCCTGCCTGACACTTTGTGAATGGAGACTTTCACTGGGTTTTTTTCTCTGCTCTTGAACCGCTGTCTCTCCAGGAGCCACAGACATCACTGCAGATGTTCTAAAGTGAGAGAAAAAAAAATCAAACAGGATGATACTTTTGCCGCGGGGTTGCGAACCTGCATCTTGCACATCAACTGGACGAACTCCCGTGAGCGTCAGCGAGCCATTCGACTGATTTAAGTCGCTCGCGCTCAGACGGGCTGGCAGCGTTGCGAAAGAAAAGTTTGGATTATTGCATTACTCTGTTTGCCGTGGACTTTTATTCGCCGCCATTAATCAAGTGGAAACAGAGGTTGTCAGAGCGGATAAAGTTTCAATCTCCTTAAAGCGCGGCGAGCGATGCCACCTGCGAGTTTTTTTGTTTGAATTCGATTACGGCGGAAAGAAATACGGCTGTAACCTCTCAGCGTGGAGGGAGCTGGGTCTCGGCCGGACTCGGCGGCCCTCCCGCCCGTGTCTTCAGGCCCAGCAGAGAGCTCCCGGCGCAGCAGTTAGCGGAGAAGCTCCAAACCTTCTGACAGGCCCTCGGCCTCCTCCCCTCCCCCCTCCCAGCCCCCTCTTCCCCCTTTGCACCGAGCGGCAGGCACACATATGGGAAAAAGTGCAACGGCGTGTCAACGGGGCGGCCCTGTCAGGTATGAATACCGGAGCGTCTCGCAGCCTATCTGGGGACCTTGGAGCCATGTGTCGACACGCATCGCACTGTTAGCTACATCGCCTGGTCATATCGGGGACAGGAAAGAAGTGGCGGAACAGAAGCACTCCAGATGTTCTTCATCAGCAGGCCACAGGGGAAGTCTGTTACCGCAACACCTGGCTCGTTCTGCTCAGAGCGCCGGCGCTCCGCCGCGGTCTGGCTATCTGACTGAACACACACAAAAAAAATCTCACACACACACACACACACACACACACACCGCTGGGGGACAGCACCACCGGATCCATGGACTTCGTCATGTGAGCGCTGGTATGAAAACTTCAGGAGCAATCTGACACATTAATTATAAAGTGTGTTTTTTTTCTCGCTGGGTTCGCCTGCACATCACACAGAGTCACACTGAGTCACTGTTAAACACTTTCACAAATGCACCAGGTTTAATTTTTTTAAGAGGAAAATATTAAAGCACTTAATATCAAGAAACTATTAGCGGCATTCATCATAAACACAAGCATAATACATCATCTTCATCGGCTGCTTGTCCTAAAATGATCGAAAGCAAAGAGCCTTCATAACACTTGATGAACGATCTAATTAGTGAATAAATGTTTTAATTAATGAACTTTAATGAATCCAACCGATCATGATTGAGGCATAAGGTCTGAAGTCTGGGCGCCACGCCTCGGCGTCACCTAAAAATAAAAGGAACTCTGTCTCCACCAGAATCTTCTGGACGCCAACCAGACCAAGTGTCTCTTTGCACCAATGTTGTTTCTGTTTTTGGTGTTTATTGTTGTTGTTGTTGTTGTCGTTGTTGTTGTTGTTGTTGTTGTTGTGGCGGTAACAGTCAGGGGCGGTGACAAGTGCAGCGGCCCAGGTGGAGGGGAAAGAGAAAATTAATAAATAAATAACCCGACACAGATGCCACGCTCAATAATACCAATGTTAAAACCTCCTTGACCTGCGGGTCATCAAATAACAACCCCAATTCGTTTCATATTTTCCTCACCGGATCAATGGCGGCATAAATTTTGGGGCTCAATGACAAGAATAATTTAAAGTGGATCCATAAGCGATAGGATTCTGCTCCCCGTGGCCACAGATGCATAACAATGTGCTTAAAGATGCTGATAATCCAAGACAGAAATACCTGGACTGCTGATATGTGGAGGCATGAACGCATGCATCTGGCGGCGCCGGGGCCTTTCGTGAGTTAATGCTGAGAAATCAATCTGTTTTGAATTTCTTTTGGATTTTCGCTCCGATCAGCAAAGAGGGGAAGGACAAATTGTTTAACATGCCTGAGTGAATAACTGTATCACGGCTGCCCCCCCCCACACTCCCCGCGTAAAGATATTCATAGTTTAACCTCTGACAGAAAAGTGTGCAAAAATATAAAAGCATGTCGGGGGCGGAGGGGAAAATTGTTCACGTGCATTTGTTTATTTTCGCCGTGTGATCACATATCTGCAATCAGACAACAAAGGGACCTCTATCTAAAAACCCAGACGTGCGGTTGGACAGACACCATTTCCCCGCTTAGGAGACAAGATTATTGGAGTTCCCACTAACACTGTTTTGCAAAGCATAAAAGCCTCTCGCTGATAAATATTAATTTGAGCCTTCGTGATGTATTTGAAAATTCCGGCTAAAATGTCACCACATGGAACATTAATGCAATATTTCAAGGCCTGAGAGCAATACTCATATTGATTGCATTTATTTGACTCTGGGGAGGAGAAATAATTCTTCAGCGGGGAGACACATCTGGTAGCCAAAGATGCGGAGCCGCGGAATGAGAAAATGCAAAATAACAATAAAAAATAATAGGACTTGTATTTAAATGCATTATCCTGGCATTGTTTAGATACCGATGCCTTATTACGGCCCGGCAAAGACAGATGCAGCCGGGTCTTTTACTGCTACCTGTGAAAGGTTTAATTTTCTATAAAGTGTTTAATGCCCAGCCAGAGGAGAGCAGCAGATCGTTTGCATGCAGTTATTTCCCTGCATGCTCCCGCTGAGCTGCGGGTCCCCTGTGTTAAAAGCTAAACAGCCAGATGACAAGAGGGTCCTGATGGAGCCTCTTTTTTCCTTTTCTTTTTTATTTTTGGTGCTGATGCTGATCTTTTATTTCTTTATATATACATTTTTATTTTTTTTAACTTCTCTGGCCACTTCCTCTCTGCTATGTCTCCATCCGGAAGAGCTCATCACGCAGCTGTGAGGCGCTGTCACATGAGGATGCTGTCCTTTTGTTATTAACGATATTGACTCGCAGTGGGTCGAGGCGCCTGATTGTCTTTGTGCAAATGAACTGAAATCTGAGCAACAGCACCTTGACCCCCCTCCCATCCATCATCGGCTGCCGCCGCGGACTTTGGTAATGACATCAGCAATATTTGGCGGCTCGTGTCGCGTTTTGGATATAAAAATAATAATGATAATGATAATGTCACGTTTTGAATGTAATAATTATAATATAAAATCGGATTTGTTCATTTTCTTGCTCTGTTATATTGATGTAAAACGCAAAACATTTCTTCTGTCACCTTTAAAAAAAATGACACAAGGCGGCTTCTAATATAAAAAAAAACGCAAATATCTCACTTTAGGCAGCAAAACAACAAAAAAACGTTTTTGACAGTGGATAAAAACAACTGTTATGCTCTCATGCAATCCCAGGGATTATAGGAGAGCATCTTTTTTGGACAGTGGACCTACAGTTCAAAGTTCTCAGAGTGCTCAGAATCTATGGAGAGGAAAAAAATTGCTCCAGTAGAGGAGAAGTTCTCCTCGCACACTCACTGGCTGTTTGAGTACAGCACGGCTAAAGCGCCTCCCACTGGCAGGTTGTAGTACCAGCTCCCCTGCGCGGCTTCACACACACCTGAAGCAACTAGTCAGGCAACAAAACAACATCTGAGGTCGCAACTCAAAAACGATGAAGGAATTGCAAACAGTGAAGCGTGCAATGAGTTTTGCAGAACGATCCCTGATATTTATAAGTGTCTCATCAGTTTGGAAGTTCAGTCTAAACTGTCTCTACTTAATTTAAAATGTTCTGTTAATATTTACTGGTAATGTCACTGTTGGTGTGTTTGTCCCATAAAATCAAACGTGTAAAATAAAGAGTCAGAAATTCAGGTGTATATTTCAAATTAGGTTCATGTGCGTTGACGACTTTGCTGTGAGAAGAAATCCTGCAGGTATATTATGACGTGACAATTAGGGTCTCGCTTTGAAGTGCTTGGTGAGTTTATTTTCTGACCGAAGCCCGAAACGATGTTGCCAGATTTGCCCCAGTCTGAAGTGTGTCATTCAGCTAAAACAGCAGCTGCAGCACTCGGCCTGAGCGGGAATCCGCACAGAGGACTCAGTCAAGCAGGAAAGAGACCGGCAGCTCTGCCGTACACAAACATCTCTCCCCGGTCCCACCTTTCATCAAAACTTTTATATTTCAAACATCCAGCGAGCTCCGGGCGTTGTGGCCTCGTTCCGTCTGGAAGAGGCAGGTTTTCTCCAAATTCACAACTCTGAAGATCCAGGCAACGATCGCCTAAATAATGGATTCTCACAAAAAAAAGTACCCAAGACAATGCCTTCAAAAAGCTAATACCTTGTATCGCCATCTGTGGCGGGCACCAGGGAAGGTGAGCTTTGTGCGGAGCAGCGAGAGGAGGGAAATCACAGTTTTGCCGCAGACAATGTGAGCATTTAAATAAGAAATAGAATCCGAGCGCGACTGTTTGCTTTCTGTCTCAATTCCCACACCGGGTCATGAGAGAGAAGAAAAAAGAGGGGGCTGAAACTGAAACAGACACCTTTTTTTTTCTCCTCAGACGGAAAAGTTGCTGCAGGAAAAGATTCAAAGGAGGAGACTTCCTGGGAAAATAAAGGATTTCGCTATGACGTGATAATTAGGGCCGATCTCTTGTGTGCTCTCCACATCCCCCGATCCATCTCAGCAAGCTCGTCAATCTCACCATCCCCTCCTCGCATGAATGGAGGAGCTAAAGGTCAAAGGTCCCTACCCATTCCAAGATAGTTGATACCAGATACCTGATAAATGACCTGAAAATCCAGCCTTCGAGGGAGGAGCCAACAACCTGATGACTGACACCGATGGAGTTACATTTCTACATCACTTTGGACCTTCAGCTGTACGTTTCACTTGGCTCGTCCTGGAACAGGCAGAGTCTCCGCGCCAGAATCTTGCACCGCCGGGGCTACAAAGAGTTCCGCCAGGCTTCGGCAGCGGCGTCGGCGAAACGTGGCAGGTGATTTAATGTGGCTGAGCGGAGACAGGATTCCAGTCAGAGCCAATATCTGTGATAAATCACTGTCACGCCACAGGTAAATGTAACACTAATAGACGTGCGGTGGAGATCTGCCGTTAGCTGCTCCTGCTAATGAGCGTATTCTTTCAGAGAGGGAGTGTCACTTCTGCACGCCAGCTCCATGCAGTAAGGAGAGAAATGGGCAGGGGGGAGGTGGGTGGGGGGTTGTATTGGATTGGGTGTGATGAGAGTGCAAGCCTCACGCTGCCGTGAGGAGCTCGGCGGAGGAGCTCCGAAGTGCAGCACAGGTGCTGGTGGATGCTGGAGAATCAAACTTGCTGCTAAGTTGCTTTCAAACAGGATGAGGAAAGAAAAGAAGAAAGAAGAACAAAAGAATCACTTTTTACGTCTTTGACTGGTGGTAATACTGGTGACAGACCAGATCGAATCACAGTATTACTGACGATGGACACAATCTCAACCAGAATGCAAAAAGAAGTGTAAACTCAGTGGGCACCAGACATCAAATGAAAACATTTTTCCTGCCACAACAGGTTATAGGTTGGTAAAAGCTGAAGCAAACAATGAGCAGGGCACTGTTTAATCATTCAATTTCCTTATTGGAAAAGAAATCCACTCATCCGACAATGATCACACAGTCAAAAGCGCACCGCGAGAGGACAATCAAATATTGGGCTTGAATATCGCTGCCAACTCTCAAACTATTTGGGAACAATACAAAGTAATCACCTTGGCCTCTGTCAGTTTCCTAACGCAGGCCGATCAATAAGAAGAACGCTCGTGAGTCGCAGCCCTAATCTGCGCGCTTCCATCTCCCTGTTCCCAAGTCGAAGGCGAAATCACCGCCGTGCCACACTCGCAGTTTCCTGATAAGTTGTAAGCCTCTTTTGAATGTGGCTGCAGTGTGTCGCCGTGTGAGGGGAGGGATTTTCTTTTTTTTGCTGAATGGCAAGTGTTGGGTTTCCTGTTCAGATGAGCCAGCTTTGCATCAGGTGCTAGTGATACTCGGTGTGTGCGCACAGCTTCCTCATTGTGTAAGGTCATGGCAAGAGACTTTATGCGGAGATACTCTCAGACTCAACTCTTAAAGGCCTGGTACAGAGCGCAGGAAGTGTTTTTTTACCGTGACATTTGAATATCTATGTTTTGGAGGATTTGGGAGGTTGCGTTATTTCATACCACAAACATATATCTGAGCTGTTGTATGACTCACATAGTCTTTATATATTGTCATGGAGAAATGGTCCAACTCATGTTTGTTTGAAAGCAATTTCACATTTACAACCACTAGACTAAAGAAAATGTAATTATTTTTCATTCACAGATATTGCATTTTTTTTTTCTATCATATTTAGTCAGTTGTTATGTTTGTGTAAGTCACAAAAGTTGGACACGGACATTTTTTCAAGCTTCATTTTATAATAACACAATAATAATAATTATTATTTGATTATAATAATTGCAAATAATATCATGTGTTTCCATTCTAACGCTGTGACAGCGAGGCAAACTGGATCCAGCCGAACATTAAGCACGCTAAAACGTTCTCTCATATTCACGAGATTGTGCAGCTTCAGGCCTTCATAAATCCTAAAGTCATTTCTCAAACTGCATTTCCAGCCGCCTCTAATTGAACCATAGAGTCAGACATCTCAACCGGAGCTCTCGTGCCAATATAGATTTACAAATGTGCCCATATAAACCAGGAACCACAAAAAAAAAAAAGCAGGAGTCACTGATCTCACAGCCACTTATTCCCGCCGGCCGTCTTTGAACTCCGCCTGATGAACTGAGTGCGGCTTCCTCCGCTGGAACCAGACGTGGCAGCACCACATGATATTGCTCGGCAGGGCCGAAGCGCTCCGGCGCGGTCGCCCGCGTTTGCCAAGAAAATATCCTAAAGCCTATCAAAGTCAGATGGCCTAATTTGTCTTGTTGGGGGTCTCACTCAACGCCCCCGAATCCAACTAGCGCGCCGCGCTCCCCTCCCAACACATTCAGCCCGAGCCCTCAATTGCTTGTTTAACTTGACACATAATTACTGTGGAAATATTTGTGTATTTTGTACGAGTGCCACGGCCTGCGTTGCAACTGACTGCCAAGTCCTCACGGCTCCCACTGCAGCTATCGCAGCCAGAATCCCTGATTAAAACAAGATGCTTTCATTTGGGCCAGCTTTGGAAGAAATCACTCCCAGAGTGAGGCCCCGCTGCCTGCCAAACCCTGCTGCTGCTGCTGCTGGAGGCTCTGCCATGTGTGGCAAAGCTGACATTCTCATCGCAAACCAAAGAGCCCCGCTACCCCAACCCACCCCCACCTCCCTGCCCTGCCGCCCCCTAACTTCAACCCAAATGCGCTACTGAATCAGGCGCGCTCCATCAAAGTTGCCTGAGAGAACACAGCGCAGCTCCACCGGCGGCTCCGAGGTCCACGTGAAGACATTGCTCCTGAGGCTCAGTGGGCTGTTATTAAGAAGAAGTAAAAAAAAAACCCACGCAGCATGACATCATCGGATTTTTCACACAGAGGCCTTTCATTTGGACTCGTCCAGCAACTGTTTTATGTTGGGACGGAGGCACCCCTGGTGTTGCAGGTGCTGGTTGGGTGAGCATGCTAATCGTGCAGGGGTGCCCAGTGCGTCAATCGCGATCTACCGGTCGGCCGCGAAGGTAGTTTGGGTGGATGGCATGACCTGCATTTTGTATGAGAGCAGATGGTTTTTTGGGGGTTTTTTTTTACCCACAGCGACGCTGGAGACAGAGTTGGGACGGGCAAAAACAGTTTCGCTGTTGTTTACTTTGAATACACGCGAAACTAGCTGGGTTGTCGTGCGATCTTGCGATCCTCGCGTGAACCGGTCGAGTCGGCGCGCAAGACGCCTCGCTCGCCGAGATCCTGGGAGATGCTGCTAGCAAAACGCCTGCATTTCACACACACACACACACACACACACACACACACCAATGACCCCTAACCTACATGCTAAAAAAACACAAAAGAGCAGGCAGTTATAAACCTAACACTTTTAAACCATGAGTTTGCTGTGCAATGATAAGCACACATGCACATGGGAACATGTTGACCCATTTAATCCTATTCATTTATTTATTCATTTATTTATGAATTAATATGTTTTCCAATTCTATAGTAGGCCGATCTTCTTGACTTGGTCATTTTATAAGTGGCTTGCATGTTGATAAAGTGTGTGCACTCCTGGTTTAGACATTATGAACTCTTATAAACTCAATATAAAGGTTTGGGACTGTGTGTTTCATGAATATTACCTCTTCTGTCACCTCATCAACAGCACTGACTCTGCTAGAGGCTTGTGAGGATTAGCTGATCTACACCTGCCAGGTAGGAGACACCGAGCAGTACGATGATTTCTGTGATGGGCAGGATGAGATATTCACAGCCAGTTTACTCGACCCCACAGAGCCAAGGCTGTCTGCCTAAACATGGGAGCGGAGACCACGGACCAGGATCTTTGCACTAAAGCGACCAACACAACCCTGCTCAATACTCGACTCAATACTCCTTATTTTTGTTCAATCAATTAAAACGGAAATGCAAAACATAAAAGGATACACAAAAGTTGAACCGTGCAAACAACAGATAAAAACAACTAAGAGTTCTCACTAACAGAGAGAACAGCCTCAAATGCTTTATTCCGCTTTCAACCTCAGCCACTTCCCAGCTGATTCAGTAAATGCTGATCCTTGCAAATGGGACGTCTTCAGGAAGAGCAGTGTAGAAGCTTTCCAGTGGTGCCAGAATCATTGCTAATGCAAAGGTGACAATTATAATATCATCAACCAAACACAGACCTACAAATGTTTACAATTTTGTTCTGTCTTTTTTTTTACAAGCTTATTTGAATGCTGAAGACAATAAGTTGTTCCTAATCCTCCATATAGGGAAAAGGTTCAATCTTTTGAGTCAGAGATTTAAAGAGCTGTAAATATAGACAGACTTCTGTTTATTCATTATAGCCAAACAAGATTGCATGCATATATGCATTATAATAAATAGTTTTTTTTTAACCCACAAGTTCAAGAGAGTATCATCTATACAGTTATAATGTAGTCATTTGTTGCCAGTTGTGGTAAACGTTTGGATTTCAACTAGGTTAGTATGTACTAGGTTAACTAGGTTACCATATATACATATATATATATACATTGTGTGTGTGCGTGCAGCAAATCTTTCCCTCGACTGGATGATTTAAGCGCAGGTTTGACTCTGCCCGTGGCCCGGGGCGCTCTCACCTTATTCCAACATTTCACCAGCGATTACTAATTCATAAATGTCAAGAGATTAAGCCGCTCGAGACAAGTGCGATCACAAAATCCGAGCGACGGGGAGGGGAAAGAAAGTGGTGGAGATGTCCTCTGACAGGTCATGCAGTCAGTGCTGTGCTGTGCGTGGCTGCGAGTGGACAGGTGAGTGTGCCGCCCGGCCGGCCTGTCACCGTTGACTCACGGCCTCCGCTGAGAAATAAAAAACAAGCTCTGAGGAGCCGGCGGAGCCTCGGCCTGACAGCCGTCCCACGACTTGAGATGCTGATTTGCTGAATTTCCACACACCGGTGGTCACATGACTTCGGTCCAACAAACTAGGGCCTCGCTCGCAGTAACCAAAGCAAAAGTGTCTTCATTAGATTTCCACGACCGTGCGGCTGATTTGTCAAGCTGTGAATGATAATGAAGTTGTCTCGTTAATGAAGGGCTGGAGATGCAGGCTTTCACAATCACGATCATCTTCTATATGGCTCCTATGAATATTTAAGGATCTTAATTCTGTATATAATTGCGCACCAAAGCCGGGCATCTCTGCAGACTTCACAAATAAAGTACATAATGGAGGAGACAGAGCCGGCGATATTTCATTAATCATTGACATTAATTAACTGGTGATAATATAGGATGTTACACTTGCGGGATCCGTGGGGAGCCGCGCGGAGGGAAGTGTGTGGAAGGTCTATTCCTGTTAAATTTCATGCGGGCGGTTATTAGCCGTAAAAGTGGCACGAACGCTTAACGAGTTTGCTGGCGTGGCTCAGCGTGTCCGCCGGCAGAAAGTTTAAACCACGTCTCTTCAAGAGGGCGGAACCTTTAATCAGGGAGCGGGACATTTTTTTACAAAGGAAGAAAGTGTGAATTCCGTGGCCGCAGGTGTAAAACAGAAAGTCGAGATTTACTTCACCAGACAGGGACTAGAAGAGTGTTTTACCTTTAACCAATTAGTGGCATTGAGGGGAGGAGGGGAGGAGGTTCAGCGGGGGAGAATTAAGGTGATCAGTGATGCTGGTTATCTGGCATTTCTTTAACAAATCAGTGAAAAAAATGTTGTGATATTCCATCAACAAATACACTCAATGATCAAAGAATCAGTAAAAATGTGAAATAAAATTGACCGAATTATGACTCAATCACATTAACTGTGATTAAATCATGAAAAAATGTTTCAGTAAAATGTGATTGTGAGATTATTTTCCATCAACAGACTCCTACTGATCATTGATTCCTCGGTTATTCCTGTGTGTTTGCTTCTGTAATAAAGACGACTAGGTAAACATTAGCAACTGATTTCATGGATTGCCTTTTCCTTGATGGCCATCTTGAAGTCATGCTGTTGTGTGTTTGGGGCGGCAGCTGCAGTGGCCGTGTTGGTGACGCCGCCGCTCCTCTTTGCCATCTTCCCTCTTTAAGGAAAATAAATGATTTATAATTTGTGTAATAGCACAGGAATGTGATTCAGGTCACAGGGATGGCGAGGGGTGAGGAGGGGGCCGGGGGAGGGGAGTGTACAGGAAGTAAATAAAGGAGTGATCCCACCTGCCGTCCCTTCCCAGAACAGCTTAGGGAGCAAACCGGAGTGGATTTGAGTGTCATGGTGGAAATCCTCAGTCAAATAAAACAAAGTGGGGCTGCATCGATGCTCTGTCTTGTTTTATATGATGGCTTGAAATAAATGAACTTTAAATGGAACCTTGGCAGGGACGCGAGCTATTGATCGATTGAAGCAGGAGCTGAAGTTTAAGGGCACAGCTTTCCTGGGCCGGGGCTGTAACTGGAGTAATGAAATTGATTAGGCCGAGGGAGGGTGACAAGCCAGTAGAGTCAAGCCCTTGATGTAAGGAAACAAGAGTGCCATCTAATTGGGGTGTAATATGGGTCTTTAGAGGACATTAAGCACACAAGTGGCAGGAGGGAAGCCACTGCACAGGATGGAGCCAAGACGATGTTGCACCGGTGTTATTATTTTCTAATTATTCACCCGGCTGATTGGATTATGGGAGTCAAAACCCAGAGTCCAGCCAAGGGTCAGCTGGTACCTAAAAACCGCAGCGGCCTGTAAAACAACCCTCGCTCTGTCTCCGTCTCCTCAGTTTCCTGAAAATTCTGCTGAGGCACAACTCCAAAGAACAGCAGGACCCTTCAAATGAATTCAGTTGGAATAATTTTTTCGACTGAAACGTGGCATCCATAAAGTGCGGCTCATCACCGGGATGATGACATCAAATGGAAACTGATGACTTTTTGTGTTTTTTTTTTTTTTTTTTTTTTTTTTAATTATACATTGACCAGCTGTAATTTTACAGGTGTAACCTTCAGGTGAGTTTGTTAACAAAAAGCATGTGAGTCAGGGGAAATTACACAGTGGAGAGCGAAGACGTTCTAATCAGGCTCCAGGCCTTCACCAAAATGTCCTGATTTCACCGGGAAAGTCATTTTCTTTCTGGAGGATGTAAACAGAGGGCTAAGCATGCAGATTGGCAGACATTTTTCTCTGTTTATAAACGGTTCTGTTTTCAGAAAATGGCTTAGAGCCATTTCAACCGATTCATTTTATGTTTAAAAAGACAAACCCTAAACTGACCTGCAGGAGGATTATTTTGTACATTTTAAACTCAAAAATATTAAAGGCAAAACAAAAAGAAAAATGACTCAAAGCACCAACAACTCAACTATTCCCAAAATGATCCAACTTTTTTTTTTTTTTTACATACCCCCTCCTGGATATCGAGACGGCCGCACGCGCAAGCCTGCACGTGTGTTTGCGGTCAGCGTGCGAGCGCAGTGAGGCTGCTGTGTCTGGGACGGAGAGGAGCGCCGTGTCCTCCTGCCATCAGAGCTCCCTGTCCGGTGCAGGGGGCATTCATCTCCTGGCCTGGACTGTCTCACTCAGCCGCACGGCCAGAAGTTACGGTGCATTACAAGCACTTAGCACAGTGATATCAAGGTTCACCTCCGATTTCCAATCTCGGGCCAGAATAGTGGGCTGGGAGGCCGTCATTAAAAAGCCATTACATGGCCATATTTCATACAGTAGCCTCTCCTATGTTTCAAGGTGTTAAAAGCTCAATGTATATTTCCTCTATATTTAAGCGGCAGGACAACGCGGCCGCACACGGCATCTCACTAGCAGCCATTGACCTTGGCCTAGCCAGCCTTCATTAGCTTTTAGACACTTATCAGTCATAACTGGGTTTGTCCTCTCCGCAACGTTTCCTCCTTCACTTCACTTAGGCTGGAAAATAATGGCTGAAATCCATTTATCTGCCATTTCCAACAAGTGCGTGACATTAACAAATTATCTACTTTTCTCTAAGTATGGCCAAGGTACCCTCTAAAGGATTCCTCCACTCCGCCGGCCAAGGTCAGACCTTTATGGAAACTGACTTTTCTTCTTCGTCGCCGCCACCGTGGTCTTCGTCGTCTCCCCTTCCGCCCCCCCCTCCCCTTCCACTTCTCGCTCTGTTTTCCTTCCTTCTTGTCTTTAAATATTCATTCGGCTGTGATGCCGGACCGAGGTTTTTATGGCCACTATCGGCCATATTTCTCCAAACCTGCATCTTTATTTCTTTTTGATTATTTATGCTCCACTCTGACTTTATAACTCACATCCCTAGGAAAACATTGATCTGGGAGGGAAATGAATCTAATTAGGAGCTCTTTCTTCGCTGCCGAATATTGACTTGTTTTGAAAGGTGCCTCTCCATTTCGAGCGAATGCCTTTGGAATGCTCCGTCCCAATCTCTTTAAGGAAAACTCCTAAACGCTGATGAGATATTTTAGTCGGCAAATGCAGTCCCGCGCAGCTCCATGGCGGCGCCAAGTCGTTCATAATGTATCACATTAATTGCAGGATGTGATCACTGCACTAATTTCCAGCTCAGGAGATCTTAAAGGCACCACTTGTTTCTGCAGCTGTTAAAGGCCTTCTCTTCTTCTCTCCACGTCCTTAAAGGGTCCATGTTGTGTTACGCTAGACTGACTTCAGCGTACATATTGTGTCTTTGCGGTGTCTTGCTATTGCCCCATAAATAAGAAAAGTCCAACGTGATTATAATAATAACACGCTCCACTTTTCAGAAAGTGTGCGCAAAAACACAAGGCTCTGGGAAACGGCCGTTTGTGACATCACAAACTGCACAGAAACCTTTCCCAGGTTGGCGACACCACTCCAGGTACTTGTTTGCTCTATCCCCCTTTTTGCCTTTTTTATACTTTCTTGCAATATTTGTTTTAAAATTTTGTATGTTTTATATGTTAAATGTTAAAAAAAAAAAAAAAAAATAAATGTTGAACGTGGTCATAACAAAGGACCTTTAAAAGACATTGTGACCTTTTATGACCCCAGAGTTTTCAGCAGCTAGCTAAAACTGAGTGGTGGGGGGGTTGTTGCCTATACAGTTGTGCGTGCATGGCTGCTCCACGGCAGTCTGGGACGCAAAAGGGACCAAAATAGGTGCAACGCGCAACCTTTAAACCCAGCCGTGGTTTGCTTAGACGTCTGCGGCGGGTGTGAAGACGGTGCTCACCGCCGTTCGCTCCCGCACGCACGCACGCAAAGCTCCCGGGGGGGCGAGCTGTCAATCTGGCAGTGCAAGGACAGTGCACGGCGCAGCGACGGCGCACCATTAGTCAGGAGTCGTCCCGTCTCCGAAGAATCTTTGTACTTGACACAGAAAACTTGTGTTCCGTCTCGATCAGTGAGGAAATGGGGCCTGGCGAGGCGCGCTTCACCTCGCATTTGCCTCGACTGGCTGTCCCCAAGGCTCCGCCCGCCCCCGCCCGCCGCCACCCCCACCCCCACCCCCCCGCCGCTTGTTTGCTGCGTTACGCTGACGCCTTTTGATGTAAAGCCGCCGCCTTTCGCCTTTTCACACAAACCCTAATTCTTAAATATTCCGCCGCCCTTGCATGTAGCTGCTTTTCTATTTGAAACGGTCATGATTATTTTATTTTGTAACATTAATGGAAGTACATTTGGGAGGAGGGGGAGGGGCGTTGGAGGCATTTGCAATTCATGTTTCCCCAGCATGATTACATTAAGGGTATGTTCTGTCATATTTGATTAATGCATCGTGTTTTCTTTAAAACAGGATTAAAATATGAAAAGCGACAGAAATGAAGCTATTACAAAGAATGATCAATTTTTAATAATCTACTCAGGATGGGGGGTGGGGAGGGGGGTATGAAGTGCTGCTCAGAAATGCACAGATCAGGATTCTGCAACATTTTGTAATCAGGGTCGGGCGGCGAGAACAAGCTTTGTTTCAGCGCGCAGACACAATTAGCAATGAGAGGCTGCCAAGCTGTGCCTGAATTAGAAATATTACTCGCCACACTTGCCAGGTGCACATGTACAACCACACGGCACGTATAAATAAACCAGATTCCGCTTTATCTGCACGCTTCTCTGCGGGAGGGGAAAAAAAAAACCCGACAACTCGTGTTTGAACGCCTTTTTTTTTTTTTTACAGCTCGCGCAGAGTCAAGTATATTTTATTGTGTGTACCTCTTCAATCTTCCTATAACTTACACAAGCAATCATAAAGTTTAATGCACAGTCTTTAATTGGAACGGCAGAATGCAAATGAAAACATAAATAACGGGGAAGTAGCGGCCAGAGTTCTGTTGCTGCTGTACTTTCACAGTTCCTTACAAGCAGGAGCCGGTTGTACGCTTAGCTTTTGTGCCGTCATCGTGTTGTTTTACACACAATTTCAAGCAAGTGTTCTCTATTAGCAGCGTTTCAGCCCGTGAGCGAAATAGCCCGCGGGCAGACATTTAACCTTGCAGGAACATCAGAGCAAAGCACCTCTGGCTCTTTGTTCAAAGTCACTCGCCGTTTTTTGAAACAAAAAGCGCAAAGTGGAATAAACGGGGCGGTAGGGGAGCGACTTCCAATTCCACTGTCAGCCATTTAGCCTGACCATGGGTGACTGTGAATTAAAAAGAGGGGCCTTTATGTTCGACCCCGCAGCACAAAAGGCTACATCCATAACTTACAGAGACAGGGAGGCCATTAGCTGCCACAGCCGGGCCACCTTTACATAATATGCTGTGTGTGTGTGTGTGTGTGTGTGTGTGTGTGTGTGTGTGTGTGTGTGTGTGTGTGTGTGTGCGCGCACGCACGCGGACTAATCACTGGGCTGAGGAGTCAAACTGCCTGCAGTCCACAGTGTGTGTACACACAGTGGACATGCAAGAGGGACGCTGGAAGTGATGACCAGGCTTCCTGTCCCGCTGCCGCTTGGAAATGAGGGAAATCCTTCACACGGCTCACACTCACAGCACGCTAATCCTCCAGGAGTGCCGACATCCAAAACCAGCACCGGCCTGCGTGTCTGAGTGGAAGCCAACCGCTCCTCCAAAAAAAACAAACAAACAAACAAACAATAAATATCCATCTGGCCTCCAAAACACATAAAATGTCTCATAAAAAAAAAGGGCCACTTATTACTGCTGAACCGGTGGGTTTTTTTCCTCAGGGCAAGTGAAAGACAACAAAGTGTCATTCGACCAACCAGAACCACATGGGCCGCTGCGACGATGCTAACAGATGGGCGTTCCAACAGCAAACTATGAGCAGCTGTCACCATGACTGAAGGCCACATGAGCAGGATTTTCTCCTGGTTTCTGAAACTTTTTATCCAAAACAAACAAAAAAAAAAAACAACAACCCTCCTTCAGATCTTATTTTTTCTCTTTCTTCTTCCTCTTAAGTTCTTTGTATGTACACCGCCGCTGCTTTATATATTTTTATTTCTCCTTTGTTATTTTCTAATGGCCTCTTTTAGCTTTTATCACGCAGCGCTAATGAAAAAAATATGAGCTGAATTGCCTGATATGACTCTAATCTTTCAACATGAAACATGAATGTCTGTGCTTATCTAAAACAGTTAGGCTCATTATAAAGTTGTGCAGAAATCAGGTAAATGATACCGCGCGCTGCCGCTTAAAAGGGATTTGCAAACCATTTGGCCTGACTGCTCTTCATATTACCTTAATGTCTCCCAAAAGGCCAAAGCCAAGAATGAATTATTGATAGACATCATATGGATTGCACGCTGTGGCTCCACACGCCTATTAGAGGCTTTGCTTCATTCATTTACGCTAGCTTGGACGGCTGCCTCGGACGACGCATCACTCTTCTTCTTTTACTTTTATCCATTAGCAGTTAACAATAACTGACTTTATGCAGGTCGCCCCGGTCTCCGGCAAACAGTAAAAAATAAATAAATAAAGGAACATCACTTGCGCAATTTGTGGTTGCACTTCAAGTGCCTGAAATTTGACCCGCGACGTCTCCAGTTAGCCTGCAGTCCATTTAGGTTTTCCTCCATTTCTGCATGGAAACTGACAGAGGGGACACAACACATTCAGCCGGAATGATAGCTGGAATGATAATTGCTGGGTTACGGAAAGAAAGAAAGAAAGAAAGAAAGAAAGAAAGAAATCTAATTGTGCAAATCTCCCTGGAGACTAATATTGGACTATCTTATAAAAGGCACAGAGTATCCCAGCAATGATTTATTGCTGAATTCCAGTCATTTTCAATACATTATAGTTTCCAAATTGTGTTTAAATTGAGTGTAGAGGAGAAAAGGCCATTAGGAGATGCAGAAATGAAGATTATATTTAAATATTCATGCACTCTGTACCTTATTATTGAATCTGTACACTAGCAAAATCAATATTAAGTGCAGTTTGACATAAATTTATTTATGAATTTCGACTTTCTAAGTACTCTGGTTTTTTCACTCAAAAAAGGATGAGCGTAATGCCGTAATGATATCAAAACAGTGTGTCAGGGTGCATTAGCCTGCGACTTTATGAACCCGCACATAAAATCTCAAGGAGCGTCGCCGCGGAACGCTTACTAGGCAGAAATGTCACTTTTTACAAACATCAGTCATTTTGAAGCGGCGCATCGCTCGGCGCTGCTCGGCTGCGGGTGATAGTGGGAGAAAGACGCAGTCATCTTGTTTGTCCTAAATAAGATCTTTGCAGTAAGCCTCCTTGTATTAAGGCCCGTGAGTGGGGGCTGTGTTGCATTTAATTAAAATTGATGCCTCGCGTTGTGCCTAACCTGTCCCCTTAACTTCCTCTTGTTTCCAGGCCATGTCTTTGTTTAGACAGCCCAATGTGACACTCGTGACATGAGGACGCTGCGGTTCAGAGGATTTTCTCCTAGCGCGAGTCCTATTACGGCAGCGCACGACGCCGCCGGATTGGCTGTCCCCTCGCTGAAAGCCTCGAGGAGAATTATAAATATACTATCAGCAATAAAATATCAACATCTTCTCGCTTTTCATATTTTCAGTTTCTCTTGCTGGCAGCACTGAAATTGTTCTAAATTGTTTTCTCTCCCTCCTTCTTTCTTTCTTTTTTTATTCATATCTCACATGCGTGGTGCACATGTGCGGAAACGCGCGCTTTAAGACGCTATTTCTATTCATTCCAAAAACAATTTCTCATGCCCTGTTTTTCATGTATTAAAAAATGTAAGTAAAGTTAAAAGGCTCTTTATTGGCGCAGGCACATCTCTGGACACAAGATGATGCCATAAAAGCAGGAAGGCACAGAAAAGCAAAAACATCAATCTGAACTAAGAGGGGGAAGCAGTAAATCAGGGAGTCGCAGCCTCCCGCCCCACCACCTCCTTTGAAATCATTTACACACTTCCAAAAAGCCCGGTTCTGCTCAAGCCTAAAGCATAAAGCCTTTATGTGCCTCAGACCCAGAGGATGAAGCCACAGAACCTTATTGAGAGGGATGTGCCCTCTTCCCCGGAGACCGGGGGTCTTTAAACGGAGGTATCGGAGGTCGGGATCGCAGGAAGTGCGGATCAGGGAAGCGGTCCGGCTCGAGAGTTCCTCTAATGTGCTTTGCAAAACCCCTACAGGTCTGTGTCTGACAGCCGAGGTCCGCCCACGTCCAAACTTAAAGGATTGATTTGGGTTTATCAGATGCTCGCGTGCGTCCACGTTATTAGCGTTTCCTTATTTCCCTTTTTAGAAACAGATTAGCCGCTCTGCTCAGACTCACTGCCGGTGGAGGCGGTGGACCACGATAAAGAGCGCCAATCAATCAGCCAGCACAGTCACGCACGCCATCAGCCACATCGTGTGTCCACGTGACGTGACTTCCATCCGACCCCGCCTCAACCCAACCCCACCCCTGCACCCCACCTTTGGGAAAAAAAGCTCATTTTGTTCCATTTGAGACAAGTCTTTAATCTATATTTGTAATGCGGCCCAAAAACAGGGTTCGAAGAGCATGGAATGATAAAAGCTTCAATGCAAAGTGCAGCCTGTAAATCTTCACATGCTTTTTGTTTTATATTATCTGGACTACAAAGGAAGAGGAAACGTCAGCGTGCTCAGAAGCCTTTCAGCGGGAGAATGGGACCCAAAAAAACTAGCAGTGGAAGTTTGCTGGAGTTCTCAAAGTGAGCGCAAGACAGACACACGAGGAGGTTGATAAGAGTGGCAAAGGGGAAAATAATGGGCTAATAAGCCAACAGGTTCAAATGGCTTTTTAATTGTTCTTGTGGAAAGGAACGTTTACATCCGCAGCACATTTACACAAGCAGCGCAGGTTCGAATGATCCTGAGCCACTCGAGGCACGATTTGAAATTCAATTTTCAGCAACTTTTGAAGGAGCCACTCGAGCGTTTCTCATCACAACAGAGTCATTTTGGGTTCCACCACAAAAGGGTCAGACAACCTCATTTCAGTGATCGTCAAAAAGCGTCAACTCGATTTTTGAATGCTGTGATTTTGCAATGAGGGGATATTTTTCTTTGGTAAAAGCAGAAATCCTCCACTCTGAGATATTTCCAACAGCTCGTTTCCATAAGAAAAATCTGGTTTCATTTAAACAGTGACACATCCGCCACAAACATTTTGAGCAGAAAGCTTTTATTGTGTTGCCATCAGCCGCGGCAAAAAGTTCTCGCCGGTCTCAATGTTTCTGATTCAGTCCTCTGCCACCCCTCACCCCTCCACCGCCCTCCACCCTCCACCTCTCCCCTCCCGCTCACTCAAGAAATGGAATCATAAAAAGCATTCATGCTAAATGAAAAAGCGCATCATAAAGCGGCGTCGCAGCGAAGGCGCGCCTCTCTACACCTTCCATCCTTATCAACATCGCCCATCGTCCCCGCGTGCATCTCTCTTCCGCGGGCCCTCTTGTAACAAAGCATAAAAGCCCGAGAAAGAGGCGCGATCCGTCTTCCTGTAGCCGAGCCTGAGTCTTTAAAAGCTAAAGGTCCCCAGTTTTCACTCGCTCGCTTCGTCCTGCAGCCAGTCTTGAGGGCCCGCTCGCCAGGATTAGCTGCGCAGGGAGCTATATTTTATTTGCGGAAGAGCTTACGGAGCAGACTCCCAAGTCCATACGTATAAGTCAATTTGTATTAAAATTTCCATACGTGCATTTTCTTGTTACCGTCGGCATGCAAAAGAATGGTACTTACTAACAAATAATGCATAATGCACTGGCGGCCGCGCATCCATAACGGCGTTTGGGCCTTAAAAGGAAATGCAAAAAGGCAAGCGCATAAATACAGGGCGGGGGCCCGCCGTGCAAGATATACAACACATTAAACAGGAAAACGTCAAAAATATAAAGATGGCTCTTTGCTCTGAGGACAGCCAGTCGTTTATCTGCGAAGAGGAGGAGGAAATAAAAAGCGCCCCTCCCTCCAACCCCCCCCCCCTCCCCGCCCCCCAACCAATCCCCAAGCCACGTTTGTATTTCATTTATGGACAAAGTCGGGTTATCTTCTTCCAGGCGACTCTTCCTTCTTCCTCCAGAGAGCCCCTCCGAAGGCAGGGGGGAAAAAAACCACACAGCGGCAGAACGGAGACTTTTCACCATTAGCAGGTCTCCTCTTTTTTATCCTCTCATTTTTTCTCAGCTGATTTGCGTTCAGGAGGTCCAAACACATGATTTTCACACGGTTCAGCCCTCGGAAACAGAAAGGGTGGCTTATTCTCCTGCAGGTCCCTGAAGGGGACGGAGGCGGCAGTTACTTAAGGAGAAGCAGTTTTGGGTGGGAAGCGCTCCTGAATGCAGAGCTGTCAATGTACACTTCCTAAGGGCACTTTGGTACACCACATAACACATGTTCCTCTCTGCTGGCTGGCTGGCTGGCTGGCTGGCTGGCTGGCTGGGAGTGGGAGCCCATTCCATGCTGCTTTGCGGTGAGGTGTTCAGTTGCTTCTGTTGCGTTTTCTCCCACTGGTTTGACATTCAAGATCGCTCAATTATGTATGAACGGCAAGCAATATCCTTTACCATCAGGCCCCGATGCAACATATTTCATTTTCAAGGGCTGCAGAGCACAATCAGACCCTCAGTGTAATTACGACTTATTAAAAATGATTCCAAATTATCAGCGGATCTGTGGGCTGGTGTCTGGGTCCAAACCGGGAGCTGTTGCACTGTATTATTTTCAGAAGAACTTCCCATGGGTGGATGGTCTGTCAACAAAGATCCCTGTCCTTAGATCAGTGAGCACTACAAATTAATTAAAGGAAAATCACAACCGTCACCGTGCCGGCGCCGGCACGCAGAGTGCAGCGAGGGCTACCTACAGAAGCCGCGTTCTATTTTTTATGATATTTTTTTTTCTACTCTTCGGAAAGGAGCGGCTTTTGGGAATAAGCGTTATTGGCGAGGCGCCCTGGACGACTTGTTGCAATACACTTTAAGCTCTTTCGTGACTAGTTTTCGCTCCCTATACACAGGCTCATAATGAGAAAACACCGTTCAGCAGAGAAAAGACATCTCAAACAGCATGTTTACCCTTCACACAACATGGAGGAATTAAAAATGGATGAGCGCCCCATCCATTATTTCAACCTCCAAATGGCAAAATCTGTATAAAGCCCTGAGTATCCGTCTGGGTGAAGATAAATAAATCAAATATGCACTTCAGCGTTTCCTGCCTTTTTCTGCGCGGGACGTGGCGCCTTGTTTGTGAAGGGCACATCCTGCTCCTGAAAGCGTGATGAGCATTTCCGAACACGCATGAATAAAGCACGAGCTTGCAATTAGCTTTCTCGTCTTTTCTGCTAATTCAAATGATTTTGTCACTGTTTTCCAGGGCACTGCATATAATATTTAGGCGACTCTCGTCCTCCTCCCAGCCCCGCTCTCCCAGCTGAATTCGCCCTTATCTGAAGTATTCTAATTCGCAAACACGGTGGTGTCAGAAGCGATTTTGCTGTAAAGTCACTAATTATATGCAGCATCGGTGCGACGTGGGGAAAACGTTAAAAATTTAGCATCACAAGACAAATGGAAAAATGCGTGCCGAAACAAGGAAAAGAAGCACTAACATTCACAGTTTTTCAATGAATTATACATGTGGTTCTTCTCTCCCACCTCGCAAAGACTCTCCCGGACTGCTGCCATTTTCACTCTTGTCCTGAACCTCCCCAAAAAACAATATGCGCTTACGACTCTTCACACGTCGCACCGCCTTTTGCATCCACTCCTTCGAGGAGCTGTTGGCTATATGAAGCATTGTTCTGCGGCATGTGCGCACGATGGCTTTGCAAGTTCCTGTAGTGAACTTTAGCATCAATTCAACTTCATATGTTCCTCAGAAATATGTAATGACATCAAATGCTTCAGTTCAATTGAGTTCAGTTTAAAGCTTAAAGATATAGAAATTGATCCTTCAACTAATTGACAAAAAACTCTGTAATTAATCTAAACAAAAAATAAATTTAAAAAAAATTGTTTACAGCCTTCAGAAAATAGAACTGATATAAAAAGTGTTGGGTTTTTTTTGTTGGACTTTCCTCATGTTTGGAAACGGATCAAAGGGCAAAACCAACACCAGAGTGGTGTGAGGTGTTAGTGTCCTTTTGACATCACAAAGGGCAAATTTCCAGAATTGTGTTTTTAGCACACATTTTCTGAAAGGTGGAGCAAACAAAAGTCAAATATCAACAAGGATTTCCAGGCTAGGGATGCTTATCGTCATCAGAAAAGAAGAATGAAAGATATTCTAAATATTGAAAAAAAAAAAAAGATTTTTTCCCCAATAGGATTCAGCGTTGCGAGCGCGAATCCCTGGCAGAGGAACAGAATTATTGATGAGCCAAATGATAATGACCTCACCTGTTTTGCGACGAGACTGCACGAGTGCGCGAGCGCCTGCGGTTTACTGCCGCTCCCCCGGCGCTCACCAAACAGCAGCTGCGTGCAGAGGTGCAAAGGAGCTCGATAAACCGTTGGAGCATCAAGCAGGTAGCAGTTAACACAACCTGCCTCCTGAACTCTGAAAAAAAAAGCTGAAGACTGACACAAAGGGTCACCGTCGGCCCGCCGAGAAGAAACTTTGGTGGCTTTCCGTTGCTCCTTTTACGTCGTGATTACACTCCGAATCATTACGCGCTGTAAAGTCTACTGACCCCTGGTAAACTTCAGATTTACCAAGCTGGAACAGTTCCTAAATTGTTTTTTTAATTAGTGATCCTCTCCAGGCTGCAACGTCTGACGGGTGGGGTGGGGTTGGTGGGGTCCCTGTTTTGTTTTGGCTTTGTGGTTGAATGAAAGGTGCTGATCCACTGTTCACACATAAAACGACAGCGTCTTAATTACGAGCCGCCGTTTAACCGTTTACAGTCGACACCGTGGCTGCATTGCAAGAACTGGATTCCAGACAAACATTATGGCGGCGCGGGGATTGTTTTTCCAGTGGCCACTCAAAGTACGGCAGCTGGAAACCCAATGCCACACAAAAAAGCAATTTTTCCCATAGACCGCAATAAAATAAACGACTGTAAAACGGCTGACAAGACAACTGCAACCTGAAACGCGGTTCAATGTAAATCTTTCTATTGCAAAAATTTAAGTCATGGACTTTAAATCCCTCAAAAAAAAATTATAAAGGGCAGAAATTCCCCAGGAAACAGTTTATTCCCAGCGTTTCTTCCGTCTCTTTGCTTGTTCTGATTGGCTGATGCATCCTGGTGCAGCACATGAGTTACAGAGGCATGATGGGAAGCGGCAATACTGCTCCTTGCTCTATGGGCCGCATAATGCAGAAGCAACCCGGAAGCCAAAAACTTTTCTCTTTTTTTTTTTTTTTTTTGGCGTATGGCGCCGGGTGAGTAACGCCATTGAAACGAATGGATGCCGTGACGGACGCTGGGGGGCGCGGCCCCATGTGCGTCTCGCACGCCGCCACGTTGGCGTGTGTGCGCCATGAATCAATAAAACAATATCATAATTTCTCCTTTTGTTGTTTTGTTTCTTTGAAGGGGCCGGGGTCGTTTTTCAAGCCTGACTGATTGAAAGTGGTCCGACTACTCAAGGTAACAACTAAAGAGGGGGACGGGGGTAGGGGGGGGGGGGGGCTCTTTTCTGCTTGTATAATGCAGTCTTTGGCAGGCTCTCTCTTTGTGTCAGATACATTAGGACGGAACCGTGCTAACTTAAAAATGCTCGCGCGAAAAAAAACATGGAATGTATTAAATTAATGGTCTCTTTTGCCCGAGGGCAGTAATGAAAAGGGACCCCCAATGAGTTCATTTTTCACGGCTTTAGTTATGCATTCAACACTCTAATTGAATTTCAATGTAAGTTTTACAAAGTCTTTATTACGCCGACTCTTGATGTAAATTACATGTGATCCGTCGTGGGACACTTTGGCCCATTAAGTCATTTAATTGTGACATGCACTTCCTGCGCACCTCGTGCTTTTTACGGCCATTCCGCCTCATCCAAATTGTCAGTTTCTCCTATTATCTGCGACTGTTTATATGCGAATTGAGGGAAGTGGTGTGTGTGCACACACTGCTGGCCTGCTTTCACCAGAACGACTCCTTAAAAGGAGTAATTGCTCATCTCCCCCCGATGATAAGAGAGAGGACAGCAGCCGACAGCTTGAGTATACTGGAGAACCAACGAGTCACAAGGATTTGCGAGATGTTCGCAGATGGCTGCACGGCGGCACATTTTCTCTGGGAAAAGTGCATTATTAGATTATCCCGCAAGGGAGGGGAAAATACGGCACTCTGAGCGAGTGAATCCGGCAACTTTTCCCAATTTCTGCACCAGAGGAAGCAGCTTGCAGGACCGCACGGAACAAATCTCCCGGTGCCCAAACAGAGACAGTGTATTCTGCCCTTCGTGTGTGTGTGTGTGTGTGTGTGTGTGTGTGTGGGTGGGTGTGTGTGCGTAAATGTTCTCAGAGCCAGGCTGTTTTCTCTGTCTCCATCTAGTGTTTCTCGCCCTTCAAAAGCCTTCAGACATCCGGAGTGCAAAGAGGAAACCATCGCCTCCCTTTTCCTCTGCACAATCAAAAAAAAAACAAGAAGTCCAAAAAATAAACAAATGCGCGGCGTCAAAGAGAAAAAAGACGACGGAAATATTACTCACAAACCCGTACCTTTCTCATAAATAGCACGGCCGGGCAGGTACCACGTGTGAGCATGTGCGTGAGCCGCCTGAAGTGCTGAGGCTAAATTGACCTGATCGTTAGTCGGGGGGGGAAGAGGCTTGACCTGATATTTCCTCTGTTGTTTGGTCAGGAAAGGGACGTTATTGTAAACGGGGCTGTAAAGATAAATAACCTCGCCGTTTCCATGGCAAAGGCACAAACAGCGGGCGCCCGAGACAAAAGGGCTGGAGACAATAAATCCAGCAACTGTCAATTTTGTTTAGTTTTCAGAGTGTTTTTGAGGGAAATATCTTTTCAAAACAAGAGGCCACATCCATTTTTCCACAGGGAAAGGGAAATCAGATCATTTATTTTATGCTCTTTTTTTTCTTTTTTTTTTGGAGCAGGCATTACTGTACACGGCTTTCCACGCCACTCCATCCTGATTGGTAATAGGAATATGTGACACCATCTTTTGCCTTCAGATCAGGAAACTCCTTGTACAGCTGTATACATGTTTTTATAGCCTGTGAAAGAAAGGGTATTGTCTTTAAATTCCTAAGAATACTCGGTCCAACCCCTCAAATTAAAGTGGAAAACCATCCCAGGGGCTGTTTTTTCCCAAGCTGAACAATCACGAGTAAATGTGCTCGCTTATCTTGAGGTCAAGGGGAGTTCAACTGAAAAGTGAAAGAAATTTTATGCTTTATTTATTCATCGAAACCCTTCCTCACTGTTAAACCTGTTGTTGATCCATAGAGCTATAAAACAAAAATGAAAATTCTAGCACGTATATTAAATCATTAATATCTGACTTGAGTCTTTTGGTGAACTCCTCGTGAATAAAAATAGAAAATATAGACAGTTAATACACGCAGAGCAAATAATTCTGGTATTTTTGTGTATCACCAGTCGATACACAGTATTTCTGTTTCAAAAGCGACAAATATTGTGACTCAATCGATGCAGTTTGGTAGATCAGCTTTTTGTGGTGTCACAAAGGGCACTGATACCTCTCCATGTTTTCATTATGCCCTCTGGCCCCGTGACTGCCTTGTTTTGTTTCCCTCCTAACATGTGGACGGTTCTTAAGAAAGCATCCGTTTTAGCAGGAGGCTAAAGCCAACAGGCTAAATGTGCAGTTTTCAGGGGATCAGTCGGCTTTTTCTTCCTTTAATAATTAATCGTTTGAGGCTGCTCTGCTGGAGTTTGGATGAAAAATAATTATCTGAAATTGGATGTGACATGGAACTTTTGATAGGCGCCACCTGAGCCAGCCTCTAGTTTGCCGCATTAGCTGCAACCATCACGGTGCAGTTGTTAGCAGTCGTGTTGGATTGTGGGTAAAAAGAAAAAGATGCGGCAATGTCTCAGGTTCTACTGCCTCAAATTTAAAAAAAAAAAAAAAAAATTAGCTGTGTGAAAAAAAAAGCAGCAGCGCAGCGCTGATCTTATCACAGCATTCGGAGCGCAAAGGATTTCCGGCGTACGCAGCGATCCACAAAACAGCAGACGAGCCATACGTTTGGCTGTCATTACAGCGTGAAAATAAATAAACAATATAAAAAAAAAAAATCCCTCCACGGGGCTGCCCTCTGTTCTTCCCCTCGACGACGCCACCCCATCTTCTCATCGCCATGGGAGACGAGGCTCGTCGGGAGCGAGGCGTGATGAGGAGCAGCCTTATCGCTCCAATACAAGAGCAAACACGGGAGTCTTTACAGCGCGTCGTCTCGGAGAGCAGCGCCGGCGAGATTACTGGCCTTTAAGAAGCCCTAAGACACAGCCAATCCCAAGTAGTGTTTTATCTTGACAGTTTGCCGCGCTTTGTTTGCCTTTTTCTGTGAGGCCCGGGGATAAAAGCGCAGCCTCTGTGAGCTGCGTCTGATTAGGATCTAATTGTTAACATTCACTCTGTCTTTTTTATGATCCGATGCCTGCCGCCGGCTGGCCGTCGCGTGCAGCAGGTACAGGTTTCAGCAGTTATGAAGGACTCTCCCTCTTGTTGCTCTCCGGTGTTACTCAAGTACTAGTTAGCACCGAGGTGGCAGGAGAGGAGCCCCCGGCTCGTCGACATCAGCGGCAGCGGCAGCAACAACAACAACAACATCAACAAACAGGAATTGATGGCGAGTGTTTATTATCTGGTTTAATTGCTCCTCATCTGGAGGATCTGACAGTTGCGGTTAATGAGAGAGGGAGAGGAGGCATGTGCTGTTGGCAGCCGGCTTCACGGCGTGCGCGCGCCCGCGCGCGCGTCGGTGCGCAAGCGACGGAGGAGGAGGAGGATGCCTGTAAAAAGAGAGGCTTTAAAGAAGGAGGGAGAGAAAAAGAAGGAGAGGGAGAGAGCAACGCTCACAGTGCAGCGCAGGCCTCAAATCACAAGATATACTGTAGCTCCGAGGTCTCAGTAGAACACAGGCGGGAGGGCGGTGGGGGCGGCAGACCTCCGACACCCGTTCACCTGCGTCGACGCGCGATCCCAGCCGAAAGCAGGGTTTGGACGCCTCGCAGGCGCTAATCTGAGACAGAGACGAAGACACGACAGGCCGCTCAAATCGAGGAGCCGCTTCCTCCGTTTTTCATCTGGCCTGCAGCAGCTCTGGCACCCGTCCAGCCACAGACCTCCCTGACATTGTACAGTGTCACGCACAGCGCGCACACACACACACACACACACACAGGGCTCATCCAATCACCGTTTGACAAAGGAAGTTTCAAGACCAGTAAAGGCCTTGAGGTGGGAGGGAGGCAGGGCTGCAGCAGGACAGACAAGGCCGCCAGGCTGAGGGTGAAAGAGAGGCCCAACACCTACTGGTGACATCAAGCCACTGCATATTAAAAGAAAAAAAACACTCACTAACACAACCGCCATCATTGTCCCATTCATAAATTTCCTCCCGTGGAGCGGCACGGGGCCAATCTTTGGAGCGGGCACGGCCCGGCTCTCTTTTACTGCTGCGGCCCAGCAGGGCCCCACATGGGAGCAATTAGGGGTCTACGCAAGTTTGGCGAAGGTCCGCGTAGCAACCGGCCGCATCTGCTTTTGTTTACCTTTTGCTCGGGCGCTGTATAATGTCAGGAGCACATCTGCTACTGTGCAAGGCAAACCGTGGTTACATGCGTGGTTGACCCATGATTCTGTAAT
The DNA here is from genome assembly GCA_009823395.1 of Thamnaconus septentrionalis. Taxonomy (NCBI): domain Eukaryota; kingdom Metazoa; phylum Chordata; class Actinopteri; order Tetraodontiformes; family Monacanthidae; genus Thamnaconus; species Thamnaconus septentrionalis. Next base: position 4,201,114 of record CM020512.1, read on the forward strand.
TACTCGCCGAGCGAGATGAAGAGGCCCGGCAAACCACTCAAAGCCACACAACCCCCCACCACCACCACCGCCCCTGCCCCCCTTACACACACACACACACACACACACGCACGCGCGCGCACGCACGCCCCTCCAGTTTGCATGAAATCTCGTCTGCCTCCCAGTAACCCGGCGCCAAGAGCCGCTCAAGTGGCGTTTAACGGCCCAAAGTTTGTCCAGAACGGTAATTCTGACTTCATTTTTTGGCGTCATGAAGTTAACAGTCAGTTAATGACGCTGTCTTTCTATTATAGCTTCAAAATGCGGTTATTCTCAAACAAGCCGAGATGAGGTACACTTATCAAATTTCCTGATCCGATCTGACTGCTGCTAACTCGTCGCCGTCCCCCACCGCCGTGGGAGGCAGCTGCGACAAAAAGAATTTGTCCAGCCAAACTTGTTCAGCAGATTGAAAAGTTGTTGCCGTCTCCAAAAGGTCTTCTAAAAGTTCACATTATTGAGCATCGTCACAAGGCAATCTGGAGCGCCCGACGCAGACAGCACTTGTTTATAATAATGATGAGTGATTATGAGCAATAACAATGAAGACCATATATGGATCACTACACAGACGCGGCGTGTGTGCGTGTGTGTGTGTGTGTGTGTGTGTGTGCGTGGGGGGCTGGGTGCCACCATGCTTAGCGTCTCCCAGATGTGCAAACCATATGTTCGGACTGGAATAAAATAGAAGAAGGAAACACTGCAACATGAAAGGGTTTTTTTTTTTTTTCATTATTTTTTTCAAACTTTGCAAAGACAGTTAACGGTCGCTGCAGATAGAAGTAGTGGCTGAGAGAGGCCACATGAAAGAGTCAGGGGATGTTGGCCTGCTTTTTGCACCACTTATTCCATTTCCTGCTCATAAGTTCTGGGAGCAGATGGGAACCAAAGGCACAAGGAAGTTTAGATTTTCTGCCCCACAGCCCATTGTATATGATGCATGTAAGTGCGTAACACTGCACTGTTTTCATTTACTGACGCCTTGGTGGAGGTCAGTGACAATGAAGGTGGGGGGAAAAAACGGTGGGAACAAAGGTAGCACATATCTTAGTGTACTGCACTGGCCTGATTACGACTGCAACTACTGAAAAAACTACATACATGTATAGTATAGTAATTAATTGTATAGCAATTAAACACTGGAAAATATTTTGCATTCAAAGAAACCCAATGTTTCTACCTCCTAAAACTGCCTCTAACAGTAAGTATTGCTCAGATAATTGTACAAACTATAAATTAAATGTACATTTTACGTCACTTTGGTTTATAGACTGCGAGCATCTGCAGGAAAGCTCAACTTGAGAGTCAGTTTAAAACATGTACAACAGCTCCCTCTCCTGGCGGCTCACTGTAGTGCAGTGTCTAGCCTCGGCACAAAGGTTATCTTTTAATATAGCTTATTTTTAAAGCATGTTAAAACTTAATTCGTACATTAGTGTTAAAAACCTATGTTGCTATGATTGATTTGTATGATGTGCAGGGGACAACAATTTGAAGCTGGAGACCTGGTCTGAGGAGGAAGGGCAGGCGCCCGAAGCTGGGCAGTGAATGGGTGGGCCCCTGCAGGGTTGTGGAGAGACTCAGTGAGGTCGTATACAGGGTCCGGCTACCACCGAGAGGACGCAAAGTTGCCCTGCATCGGGACAGGTTGGCACCCTACAGGTGCTCTGACTTGCACAAGTCTGTTTCCGTTATACATGTCAGTGTTGACCCACTTCCACCTTGTTTATGTGGCCTTGACTCCTGAGATTCAAAGGTTTGGCAGAATCTCTTCATCCAGAACGCAGGTTGGAAGATTTAAGAAAGGGACCACTGTTTCATTCCTTGCCTCCTAACGTAACTTTAACCTTTCTTTTTGCTTTGGGTTATTCATTGTGATTTTATACTTTAAATCTACAACCAGTCATTCTTCCACATGCCTCTTTTCTTTTGTACTATTACTAGGATTCGAACTAAAAGTATTTTGGGGATTCAATCTGTTACACTTTTATCAGTCTTAATTTTTCAATTTGAAAGTGTAGCCTCTCTCTTTGTTTAAGTTTTTCAAGATTGAAAAATATGTACATTTCTCATTGTCCATTGCAGACTAACCTTCACGATAAACTGAACTTTTAGCTGTAATAATTGAATCTCTACATTTTCCTTTTTTCTGTTAAATTTATTTATTTTCTAATAATTTTAATAAGTGTTTTGGGATTATACAAAATTAATTTTCAATCCGTCTCCCTCTCTCTTTCCTTTTTTTTTGGGGAAGATCTTTTCCCTTTTTCGCCCACTGGATGGCGGCATCCAATAACTTTTGGATAACACTTTTTTTTTGGGAAGCAGTGTTGGGAATGTTCACTTTCTACCTGAACGAGTTCAAAGTTCAGTTCACACATTTTAAAATGAACTAGTTCAGTTCATCGTTCATAATTCCACATTTTAAACTAAAGTTCAATGTTCCCAAAAATGAACTAATTTAGTTCTTTTTTTTGTCCAATACTTTGCTGCCAGTTATTATTTGTCAAGATTATTGACAGAGCTCAAATAGAACCACAGACAGCAATTATTTTATCCATTTTAACACTGAAACTATGCCAGATTAATCTTCATATCTATTTTTGAATCTTAATCCAGCCACGTTTACAATAGCATTGAGAGGACGGCCCTCAGAATGCTGGCATGTCCCTAATGCTTTGTTCAGTGCACACTAGTAGCAGCTTCAGCGTTCATCTCTACAGTGTATTTTATTTAAACATGAGGGGAAACTTGCTGCTTGAATGGTCTTTAGACTCGTTATTATGAAACACTCAAATTCCATTTCAGTCAAACTTAAAAAGGTACTAAACAAATACTGGAAACATACACTAGCCCATGCATACAAGCTATAAAGTCGAAAGTTCTAAATTCAGTAGGTTATACTGTAAACAACAAAGTCCAGAACATGTACGGACATAACATACAACACAATCTGAGGTAGGAACCAAGCTGTGGTAGGAAAGTGCCGTTTTGTGTGTGTGTGTGTGTGTGTGTGTGTGTGTGTGTGTGTGTGTGTGTGTGTGTGTGTGTGTGTGTGTGTGTGTGTGTGTGTGTGTGTGTGTGTGTGTGTGTGTGAATTATTTATTATTATTTTTTCTTCATTTTCACAAATTCGTCTCATGACTGCTGTTCATTAGGTAATAAAGTCCAGCTGTAATTGGCTGTTATATATCTTGTGTTGCTGACAATACATTTACATTTAGACAATGACATCATCAGTCTTTCATGATCTCACTTTTATGTGGATGCATACTTATTGCATTACTGTGGTTCTTATTTTGTGTTGTTTTGAAGCGACTGTGGCCGATGATGTGTGCGAGGCTGGGGGGGGGACTAATTCACTAGACTAGAATAAACAAGACTACGCCACTGCTTCTCCTTCTTCACCTTCTCCCATTCCTCACTCGGTCTTGGAGCGCCCTCTGTTGGCAATTCATGATAATAACAACACAACACCAGCCAACCTCAGCGAGGGGCGTGCTCTAGGGCCAGTGGTCTATCGCCAGCTGGTGTTCACAGAGTTGGGTTGGGGCGCTTCATCACTTTTTACTTTGCAGAATTGATTCACTGGTGAGGGTTAGGGGTTAGGCTATTTATGAAAAGTCATTTAAAGTTTGAAAGTCAAAGGCTTACACTTAGGGAAAAACATCCAGAGATACGTGGAAGCTTTTATTTATTTATTATCTTTTATTTCTGTGTAAAACAGTGCTTCTAGGCTTGTGTCACATGAATGTATCAATTTTTAAGCATTGTGACAATTGGGGGGAAAAAATAAAACAACATTTCAGTCACCGCTACATACCAAATGAAAGTCATTATTATCAACCAACATGTACAATACTTGTAACCACACAGGGAGGAAAAAGAGAATAAGAGAAAGAAAATTACTTTTTAAATTCTCTGTTCTATTCCCACTCCCACTTCAGCCACCTCCACCTCTGATGCTCTTTACTGGTTGTGTTCACATGCTGGTATTCCGGGTGAGGAGGGTCTGTGGATGTTTCTAATAGCTGGGCTGCGGCTGGAGTTCCGGCAACACTTGGCTCTGCTGATATAGCCATGGTTGCATTTAGAAGATCTGGAAAGAGTGGCTACAGTTGCATTAATGGAGCCGGCATCAGATAAGTCTCCACTCTTGACTCATAGGCATCTCACCAGTGTGGAGAGGAAGAGCAGGTTGCTGCGTGTGGGCCAATTTATTCTCCTCGGAGAACAGAGCTCCGTCACTCAGCCTCACAATCACACCTTTTTGGTTTGCCGTGGACAAGACAGAGGAGGATGTGGTGTGTGTGTGGGATGGGACAGGCCCAACGTCAATTCACACCATAAGAATTGTGTGGCTTTTCACCAAAATATAATACTACGAGACAAAATTGTAGCTTAGAGTTTGAAAAAAGAATTTGAGATGAAACAAAAACAGAAAAATGTTCAAATGTATTAATCTCTGTATGTTTATGGTTTTTATCATTTTCTGAGGAGAGGTAGTAAGTGAGCTTATTAGGAGAATTCTTTGTTCTGGGATTTTCATTTGGTTTTTGGTTTTTGAAAAAAGAAAGAAGTTGAACACAAATTCATATTGGAAGAATTTGTAGGTTTATATTCAGAAAGTTGTTGTTTGTTATGGCTTTCAGTTGTTTTCTTTGTTGTTTCTATGTTTTGCTGACACTTGTTTTTGTCCCTCACCTTTCTTTTCACTGCCAACTCACTTTAAGAGTGTGACAGATGCCATATAACATTAAATAATTGACTGGCCGAGCGACAAACAAAAGTAAGTGCCTGGTGTTTCCACAGTAAAATGGCCAGTGGTCAAAATATCCCCACGATAATTAATCACCACTTTAGCTTTATGTGTTGATGAGCGTCGCACTAACCTGTGCATGGTAGCGTGTTCTCCACGCTCCAGTGCATTTTGTGATTTGTCTCCTTGAAGGAGAGCACAACATCGACCCTGTAGAACGGCTGCAGGAGCTGGTGGTTTTCTGTGCAGGGCTGTAAAACAAACTTAGATGTAAATTTTGTAACTTGCAGTGGATCTTTGTGATGAAGAACAAAAAAGGTGCTTCATTTTTGCAGAAAAAGCAAATGTGGCCTGCACACATCACACAAACTCTAAGGTCATTGCCTTCATTTCTGACCTTGGTTTGCAGAATCTGAGCCGTTGGGATGACCAGGGTCACAAATTGACTGGTGTCATGCACAGTAAAGTTGTCTGTCTGTTGCACCAACACCTCGCTGACTGTCAGTCCTCCATTGCCGTGGCTTCCCCGTTTGGTTAATCCCATGTGTCGCTTAAAAATCTGCAGCTCGGTCTCCTCCTCTCTCGCTGTGCTCACTAAAATTCAAACCAGATTGTGTTATTTATTTCATTTTTTATTTACCTTTATTCAGCCAGGAAGTCCTGTCAAGATTATAAATGTCTTTTACAAGGTTGACCTGGCCAATGTCCTGCCATACAAGACCAAAGACAATGCAAAAAAATTGATACACCGGAAAAAGACACACAAATAAATAGTTAAATAATAAACTAATGGCAAATTGACATCTCTACAGGGACAGTGCCATTCCTCCTTCACTGCGATCTTTATGATTCTCATGAACTACTACACTCCTTAGTGTTGCAAAGTAACAAAACTTTCTGCCTTTGTACAAGTATCGAGAGATTAAAATCAATTGTCATTCCTGTTTTAATTTGTACATTTACATTTGTTTTGATGTATCTCTTGACTACAGGCTAAAATTGGCATAATACAATCTGAAGTTTGGAATTCTTGCATTATGTCTTTTTTATGGCAATTTTCTTTAGGCAGCTGCTAATAATTATACTAAAAATGGGACATTTACATTTACACTGAATAAGTACTATAATAAATTTAGTAATTATCAATAAATTTTGCACTTTAGAGATTGGCTGAGCTTTGCCTTACAGTAGGGTATTTCACGTGTGTGATCCTTTAACTCTTAACTGGGACACAAGTTTGACTATTAAGGCCATCCTGTGGCTGGTCTTTGTTTTCAACAATGCTGAATGTCTGCCCCTCTCACCTTTGGGACAGGTGGCTTCCATACTGAAGGCATATGGTCCACTGATCAGCTTCAAAGCCAAGAATTTCACTGAATCTTCTTCCGTGACCTGCGTCAGTTAAATAGGGTCAAAAATCTTTTTGAGTTTTTAGCTGTAATTTTACCAGTGGCCACTTGGTGGCAGTGTTGTTGCCTTGAATTACCCTACCGTGAGAGGACTCAGGACTTCTTTCCTTCGGCCTTGAAGGGTGATGTTTGGCCCACGCAGGTCAGCGTTGATTTGAATCAGGCTGGCGTCCTCCAGAGCGACTATGAGTTGATCGCTCAGAGACAGAGACCACTGCAGCTATTGAACAGCGCCACAACACACAAATAAAACGGCCAGGTCACTTCAACAGGACTTATTTTTATTTTGAATTTAATCAAGGCCTCAGGGTTAATCGCAGCAGTACCTCATTATCCCAGTTGTCATGAGGAAGTTGCCTGGTCACCTACAAACATACGAAAATCTCTGAATGCCAAATATCCAGAAAACTCAGTAACAACTTCATCATCTGTTGATCGCCAACCTGAATAAATTCCGGGTCACACTGGATCAGTTCTTGGCTGGGAAGCACCGGTGCCACCGGACACTTCATCAGAAGACTGTGAGGTCTGCCTCCATAACGACTCATCCGCTTCCCAGTGTCAAGTGTCAGGACATAGTAGCCGTGCTGAAGAACAGCCATACAACAGACTTACTGTATGTATGGATCATTGTTGAAAGTAAGCAGCCAGTCAAACTTGACAGTGCCAAGGCAGGACAAGGATAAACTACACACTTTATGCTTCCAAAAGTATTGGGACACCAGTGCAGATCATTCAATTCAGGGGTTCCGAAAAACAATGAGCTGAATCTTGTTAGAGCCATCAACATAGGCTATGAAAAACAATGAGCTGCACCAAACAAACACCCAGAGTAACTGAGTCTTAAAATGAAGATATTGTCCAGGTCTTTGAGCAGAGAGAGTCCGCAGGCTGACAGCTGCAGGTCCAGGTGGTCCAGTGACGTCAGATTCACTTACAAAGAGAAAAGAGAAAGGATGACTGTCAAGATTTTGTCTTTTGTATCATGTTCATGGTTAGTTTAGGGAATATTCACCTCGGCCATGCAGGGCATCAGAAAGCCAGACTCCCACCTCCTCTCTTGTGGCATCATGGATCTTTTTCTCCATGTATTCAGAGAAACAAACCATGTCTGCCCCTGAAAATTAGAAATCACCTCTTGGGTATTAAATGCTCACCATTAAATATCACAAGCTATTGCAGTGTATAGTGTTACCTGTTAATTCTGTTGTTTGATTATTTATCCATTCTCTCTCTTGAATAGATGCAAAAAGACAATCCATAAAAATATGAAATAAACTGTGGGAGGAGAGAACATTTAAAAAACTTATATTTGATCAAATAATTAGAATCAGACCTTGAATGTCTTTTGCGAAGTATAGTACTTACAATAATCTGAAAAGGGTGCTGCTTCTCATCAGCTCCATGTTTCTTCCTGTGACTCAAACATCAGTGTGATGTCTGACCCATCCTTTTTAAAGGAAGGAATACATGTTCGCAGTGTTGCGTTAAAGGCAGGTCAAAGACAATGAAAGCCACAATGACCATTGTGTTGAAAATAAACACAAAGTTGCAGCAGTCTGATCTCTAATTTCTCATAATTATACTGTATTCAGAAAGTGAACTCAGCTGAAATGATTGGTTAACCATCCCTTTAGATTTTAGATTCATAATCCATCTTTTTAATTGATCAATTGTCTGGCAGTCTTGAGAGATTTTTTTTTTTTTTTTAAGTGAAGGTTTATTTAAGGAATTACAAAGGCACCAAATTCAAATATTCCAGAATTGTAGCTCCATCCTGACTCCCTAAATCCACAATGTTGCAACTGAAGATATATTAAATACAATTAAAGGTGGTACGCATGTATGACAATAAGAGCGATTTAGAAAATCTGTATATTTGGTGCCAGTTTATTTAGAATAGAACAGAAAAGAATAAAATACAATATAAGTATTTATTTGTAAAATTAGGACACTTCGTGTGAATGTCAATGGTCAAAAATGTATTTGATTTTTATGTTCTGTCTTTTTGCATTTATATCTATCAGATACGTCAAGGTAGTTTTTATTGTAGCTTCTGTTTCCATTGCGGCGTCTTACGCAGTTAAGAAAAACACCAAAAATGTTATTTATGAAGCTCATACTAAGTTTACCAGTGGATCATTAGACTTTATGCTTGCGCCATTAAGACCGTTGCCAACAAGCCATGTCTTTGTTGTTCCCAGTGAGAATGCCTCACTGTCGCCTTGTTTATCTCCTATCCAGTGCAACAAAGCATCAGTATCAGCATTGGAGGAGGCTGTAAACACTAACATGCCGTTTCCTGGAAATACATATTTTTATTATTTTTATTAATTAACTGCACAGGGATTATTGACCCTGATCTTTGCCTGTACATTTAAAATCTGAGGGGGCATAACATGGTGCCTCCGATATGTAAAGTGAAATGTGAATTTACAATGCGCACCTTTTGTTTATGCTTGACGGCTTTGAAGGTGAACCGTTTGGTCAAGACTCACAGGGAGAGCCCAGAGTTTCTGATTCGGCCCATTCGAGTTACAAAACATGAAAACGCCAAACAAAAACAGCGCCCCGAGCCATTTTCATGAACCGGTGCAGTTCACATAGAATGTTTACTCTAAAGTTAAAGGATTAGAGTATAATTTTTCAAATAAAACCTATCGCGTCCCTCCATATACTGCCTGTGCGCTCTTCCATCAGGATGATGTCATCTCATGGAGCTGGGCGGCCATTTTGTTAGCAAGCTCGAGGTTACGGGGGTTAGCTGCGAACCGCCGTTCACGTCTACTTTGTCTCGTTTTGCCAAATTTTGGTTCACCGGACGAGGCAAGTCATCGATGTTGTTGATGCTGGGGCATAGTTTACGGTCATACGCATCTTGGACGAGGCGAAGCGGCGTTCCCGAGCACAGCGAGGCCACTGCAAACTGGGCGCCCATTCATTTTCCCATCTCGTCGTCTCCAGTTCTGCTAGCTTGATAGCTAGCCAGCTTGCTAACTTGTCTGCGCGTGCCGCCGTCGGCGACGTCAAACATCCCATTTGCTGCACACATGGCTGCAGTCTGCTAACCTTTTTATGGGGTGTTGAGGGGCGAGCGTTCATATTTCCACGCCGAATTAATCTTTCTCATTTCGACCGTCGTTGCATTCGAGTTGCGTCACCCCTCCCCCGGCTAACAAGAAGTAAACTTCAGCGAGGGGCCGACGTCGCAAGCTCCGGGGCAACCACAAAGTGTTTACTGTAACTCGAGCTCCCCGAATAGAAGGGAAAAGATGTCGGAGATGTACATTCGTGTGGCGGAGGATGAGAACGAGGAGCCCATGGAGATCCCCTCCGAGGACGACGGCACCGTCCTGTTGTCGTCTGTCGCCGCACAGTTTCCCGGCGCGTGCGGGTTGCGATACCGGAACCCCGAGTCGCAGTGCATGAGAGGTGTCCGGCTCCTCGAAGGCGTCCTGCACGCGCCCGAGAATGACTGGGGTAACCTGGTGTATGTCGTCAATTATCCCAAAGGTGAGTCGAGCCTTCTGTAAAAGGCGCCTTCAACCTTTTGCTGCCATTGTCTGGTGTTAGTAGCGTCCGAAAGCAGGTGGTTGAACCCTACTCCTAATTAGATTGTTCAGCCAAAGAAACTCGGTAACCTGCTGTGGCAGAGTGAGACACTTTTTTTGTTCGTGTTTAATTACATGCACGTTAGTTGCTGACATGTTTTTTCTTCTTCTTCCTAATACTAGCTTGTTTCACAGACAACAAAAGGAAGATGGATGAAATAGACGCAGCATCCGCCGTCAAAGTAAAAAGGGGCTTTCAGAAAACTTCGGATCTCATCGTTCTGGGCCTGCCGTGGAAGACTACGGAGCAAGACCTGAAAGACTACTTCGCTACCTTTGGGGAGGTCATCATGGTGCAGGTAGCGACGCCTGGGGTGTACCACAAAGTTTACGGCGCAACAAACTGTAAGTCATTATTGCTCAGCGATGTGTTTAACCTTTGTCCACTTTAGGTCAAGCGGGATGCAAAGACTGGCAACTCCAAGGGGTTTGGGTTTGTCCGGTTCACAGACTACGAAACGCAGACAAAAGTGATTGCTCAGAGACACATGATCGACGGACGATGGTGTGACTGCAAACTCCCCAACTCGAAGGTAGTTTGGACACACCACACGTCGAATTACCCGAAGAATCAAAGCAATCGAATAATAGTCTTCAGAAGTGCAATAGATGAATCCACAAAGTGAAGCTTCCAGTGAGAAAGCAAATTGATTCTTTTGCTTTCGTATCCTCTTGAAATTCCCATATTTAACTTGCACATGATGCATGTAGTAGTTGTTTTGGTTTAAAAAAAAAAAAAAAATCCAATATAATCCCGCAGCTCTTTTTTTAAAAAAAAAAATCATTTTTCTTGCCCATTCAGGCATGTCCCGATGAGCCTATGCGGAGCCGTAAAATCTTTGTCGGCCGCTGCACGGAGGACATGACCACCGATGAACTGAGGCAGTACTTCATGCAGTACGGAGAAGTCACGGACGTCTTCATCCCGAAACCCTTTCGAGCGTTTGCATTCGTAACATTTGCGGATGATCAGGTGAGATTCGTATCGAGTGGCGTTGGGGCGCCGCCGAACGCGGTCCATTTCTTAACTAACGAGGACCCTCCGCCCCCTGATGACCTCGATGTGTTTCGGCCCTGCAGGTTGCCCAGGCCTTATGCGGCGAGGACTTGATCATCAAAGGCGTCAGCGTGCACATCTCCAACGCCGAGCCCAAACACAATAATAGTAGGCAAATGATGGATCGAGGGCGGTTCGGGGCTGGTGGGTTCAGTCAGGGCTACAGCAGTAATCGCGGCGGGGCGGGCAGCAGTAGTGGCGGGGTTAACTTTGGGGCTCTTGGTCTTAACCCGGCAATGGTGGCTGCCGCGCTGCAGAGCAGCTGGGGCATGATGGGCATGCTGGCCAACCAGCAGGGTCTGACCACCACGGCGGGCACGGCCACCACCACCCGCGACCAGACCTATAGCTCGGCCAGCACCAGCTACAGCAGCCCCAGCTCGGCCAGCCTGGGCTGGGCCGCAGGCGCTAACGCGGCCTCCGGCGGCGGCTTCAACTCCGGCTTTGGCAACTCTATGGAGTCCAAGTCGTCTAGTTGGGGAATGTAGACACGTTAGCGTTTGGTTGCTTAGGGTCTTACTGGTAAGTATTGCCGGGGTGGGGGTCGCGGGGGGATGGGGGAGTTGATTGCTTCTCTCTAATTTAAAAAGTACACTGCCTTTTTATTTGGTTAAAGAACGTTTATACTTGTGTGTGACTGTTTTGTTTTTTGTTTTTCAGTTTTGGTTTGGTTTGTTTTTTGTCATGCACCGAGTGGATGGAAAGTTTCTTAGCAGAACCCGTCACACTCCCCCCTCTTTTTTTTTTTTTTGGTTAATTGAGAAAAAGGTGCATGCAAGTTAAATATATTCATGCACGATCAACTTGAGAGCCCCGCCCCCCGACCAGCCACCTGTATAATAGGCTTGATTTCATAACACATGTGTATGCAATTGAATGCATCGTTTTTTTAGTTTGTTTGTTTGCTTGTTTGTTTGAAAAACGCCTTCATGAAAAATCTCTTCTGCAGTTCACCAAGTCTTTCCCAATTTCCCGGGAGGAATGGCCACATTGGCAGCAATGTTCAACCGATCTCACTATCAGTTCCCCTCCTCCTCCAATGTGTAAATGCTTTGTCATCAAAGAACAGCTTCACTCTGCATTTACTGTGTTAGACGGTGGGTGTTGTCCTTCTATTTTTTTTGTTGTGTCTAAACCCCAAACCCCTCACCCCCCTCCCACTACCCCCCTGCCTTTTTTATTTTCTGTGGATGTAGAGATTGTGTCTGCTCTTTGTAGCTTCAGTGGAGATCAGTGAGTGGGATTGTGTCTGGGCGAGTGAGAGCGAAGGTGCGGAGGGACTGTCTGTGCGAGTAGAATTGAACGAGACGAAATGCCTGCGCGAGTTGGAAGAACCTGTGGATTTGGTGCGAGTGTTGGGATCCCCTGTGGTCTCTGCTTTCTCTCATCTTTCAAACCTCGGCTCTCCTCTGAAACAGTGTGAAACGTCAAAGTGCTCTGAGTATTTGTACTCCTCCTTCGTACCTTCTCTCTTGGTGTCTGACTCGATGTGAATGCTGTGCCTGTCTGAGTGCTCTGTTCTCTCCTCGTCACCGCCCTTTCTCTGTGTGAAGATGTGATGTTACGTAGCGGTCTGTGTGGGGTGGGAGACTCTGAAAGTGAGTTTGCAAGTGAGCTCTGAGGCTGATGTGGTGAATGTTTGACAAGTTCCCATCGAAAGATTGTGTTTGAAGTGTTGACGAATGCATTTTCTATGTTTTGTGACTCGAAGGGAAGTCTGAAATAAAAAGTGACTTTGACTAGGTATAACCCACTCTTTACAGTGATTTGTTTGTTTATTTTATTTTGTCCTGACGTCACTTTTATTGAATATGCCAACACTTTAATTTACATGTATAGGAACCTTGGACACGGACAGCCCAGGGTTTCGCCCGATTCCAAGTGGGACTCGCGTTTGGAAAAGCTGAAGATTTAAGGGGCGGACTGGCACAAAACAACCATTGCCTTAATCCTGAAAGGGATCATCCACTTCCAAGAAACCTCGGAGCATGCTGTAACAAATTTATTAAAAATGGACCATACTCAATTTGGCTGAAAGAGAAAAAAAAAATCACACCTGAAGCTACATAATCCCATTTCTTCTCCAAAATGTATGACGAAAAAAAAGCTTGCCTTAAATTATAAACGTGCATTTCTGTCAGTGAATGCATTTTTTTTTCTCTCTCTCTCTGTCCTCAAAGTCACCAATAACTTTTGAAAGTGTTTTTGTCACCGTGGAGTCAAGAAGGCACTCTGTGTTCCTGTCATACTGTCGGCTTTGTGACGTGGATGTACGACCTGAGAGATTTATTCAATGGACTAAAGTAGCTGAACATGCCAGCAGGAATTCACTCTGTTCTGAACTATTTTAGCATTGCAGTATAAAATAAAAGTTGAGATTTTAATCACCTGGTGTGTGTCAATGTAGATCAAGTCCAGATTCGTGTGTTTTGGCGTTGGGGGGGGTTTCTCACTGCCTCCACAATTCCAAGTCATTGTCCTTCAACCTCCTCGGGATAAACTACACGTTTCTTTTTGGGTGTAGTCATAATGTTCTGCCTGTTGGTGGTGCTAAATACCATCTTGTTCCAGCTCAATAGGCAAAATCTTAAGTTGTTTATTTTAACAAAATTGCTCCGAGATACAATATATTGATATTGCGATGAAAGGTTTACCAATCCAAAACATTCCTGCTGGATTTAACCAATACAATAGAAAAAAACACCATGAATGTGTGCATTCTGGGTTCTGAATTGTATAACTGCAGAGACCAAGAGAGAGTGCACATGAAGCCTTCATGAGGTAAATAAACCAGTATTTTGTTGTTTTCCTGATAATTACACTAATAATTAAAATTTTCTGCTATAAAATGTCATTGAAAACAATGAAGGGTCAATATCACCAAGGCCGTGACTGAAGTGTTCTCATGTCAATTATATGCCACGAGAATCTGTTGTTTCCCATCACTGGTAAACAGCTCAAGAACATTTTGCTGATCGTTTTCCAGTAAATGGAAATATTAGTGAACATCACAGAGTATCAACAATAGACTGATCCCAGGACAGGTTCTGAGGAGTCACATTAGTTGCATCCAACCCAATGGTTCCACCTGAATGTCATGCAAACTTCTGTGACTTCTCTTTCATAAAAGCAATCTAACTTGTTGATGAACTCCGCTGAAATGAGAAAAGTCCTCAGCTTTCTTCCTGCGGCTGCTTTTACTTTTCTGAAAGTGTTTGCTGAAACACAGTTCCAGAAAGCCAAACCTCTGTTCCTCCATCAGATCTCCTGGCTGCCAGTTCCAACCTCACTCCCTTCCATAGAGGAGCTCCACATTTCCATCTCCTCCCCCTCCATTCACACCACCGCCACTTCCTTCTCTCTATTGTTTCCCCTGTTTGTTGCCCTGACCACTCGGCAAAAATGTCGGCAGCATCTCTGCCACCGTGATCACAGAGGACCCCTTGCATCTCCTCCACCACTCTTTCCAGTTACTACTGTCAAGCAGAAGGTACAAAGTCCCACTGACCCGGAAAAGAACCCACAAAAAAACATTTTAATCCATCTGCCAGAAACATCCAACCATCTGCACTTTTTAACACCCCACGCATCCAGCAGCTGATTAGCCATGTGTGTTTCATTGGTTTTTAATTTGTTCTAAATGCCAATGTGTCTTGATGGGAGTTGTATGAAAGTGTGGGCCCCGTCAAAAGAAGAATTTATGTCACCTTCTGTCACCTAAAGGACAATAAAGCATATCTCATCTTATCCTGTCACTTGGATTACATCTAGAGTCAAAGACACACAAAAAAAAAAACAGAGCACTTGGACCTGGACTGAAGCCAGGTAGCACCACTTCACTGCAGGCCCTGAACCTCATTCGTGTGAAACAACCCGCCAGTCACTCGTGAACTGCAACGCTGCCGTTTTACACCATTTGCTCTGCTTTTCCCCTCCCAGGATCAAAGTGTTGACACTCGGGGGTCAAAAAGAAGGTCTTCCCAGGAGACGGAAGCGCGTCAAACACAACGAGGTGATAATAATAATATTAAAGGGGACAGGGCTACTGCTGCTGCAACAGCACAGGTGTTTCATACGAAGGTGAGGCATTGTTTACTGTTCAGCAGCAGGTCTGGTAGCAGCTGTGACAGCGTTCTGTCACACCAAACACCCCCACACAGGCTGTGGGGGGTGAGAGCAGCAGATGCTAACCCTGATCAAACAGCCGCTGTGGTGAAGTTACTGTCTAACACCAGTGGCGGATTATAGTGGAATGATTAAGTCACAGCGACTTATGTTTTCTTTCTCAAGAGACACTTTCTGTTCTTGATTTCATTTCTTAAATTACGTTTTTTTTTAACAGTTAACAGTTGATTGAAAAAAAAAAAGAGGAAAAACAAGTTGACACCAGCAGAATCTATCTATATGAAGCCTGAGCCCAGGTGAACACAGTTGAAACATCTCACTGAGTATCAGGTGGATTTCTGCAAGAAAAACTGGTTTAACCAGAAATTCAAAAAAAAGTCTTAAAGATCACCAAAATGTGCATTTTATTTCATTTTAACCCAGCACCACAAGCTACATTAATTCATATTCATTCTTTCAATTTTGTTTAAAAGAGAATAAAATGCTTTTCATTAAAAAAAAAAATCTTGTTTTAGGACCTGCTAGTGTTTTGGTGCCATCTGCTGGACAGTAAGTGAGATTTGTCATAGTCATGGGACTAATGACACTAAAACTCACAAACCTAAACTTAAAACCCAAGTAAATTATTTTTTAAAGTCAACTCAGTTCATTCCATGATGACAATAGTGATGTTCATAAATAATAATTGCCTTTATTTTATTAGTATTCAACTCCAATTTAATTCTGCCAATTTATTTTTATTTGATTGGGTTTTGCATTTAATTTCTCATTTATTTTTGTTTTTGATCATTGACACTATACATGTTAAGACTCATTAACCAACTCTGTGGAGCTCAGTGTGTTCCCAGACTGGTCCTCTGCGCTCCTGTTTACATGTCACCTGTTGCCTAATTTAGCCCCACAAACCTACAAACCACTAAATCTTGTGTACACCAGCCAGAGAGTAAGGAGCGTACAAGCTAATTATAAAGGGATTGAAATCTTTATTTAGCCTGGTTACAGTACAGTGCAATGCTTCACCTTAATGTAGCGTTAGCACGGTGAACCGTGGGCACAACAGGAAGGCTAAGAGTTAGCCATCACGTGTTGCATCGATAGCATCTTGATGGAGCGAACACTTTTCTTTCCCCGTCTTCTTCTCACTGTGATGAAAGCCTCTACAGCAAAATCTAGAATTTCCACTCATCGATAAATAAAACTGAAACAAACACGAGGGGTCAAAAGTGGGATTAAGGTAACTGGGGTTGGAGGCAGAAACTCCTCTCGCAGATAACTGGTCCCTCCGTCTTGGTCCTCCATCTTTTAGTGTGCGTCCGGCCGAGTTGAGGAGGTGTGTGTGGGGGGGGGGGGGCCCTTAAGCGTTGTAGGACGAGGAGGAGACGTTGCCGCCGTGGCCCGTCCAGTTGGTGTGGATAAAATGGCCGGGGTTGGACAGCAGCTCGTACGTGTGGGCTCCGAAGTAGTCCCTCTGCGCCTAAAAACAACCACATAAACCTCTTAAGCGGCGAGCCAGACGCACCCGGGCGACAGCTGCACGTGAACCGTTTTAATCCGATGCAGCTCTCTCCCCCTCCCCCCTCCCACCCCTCCCCCACCCCCGACTCCCTCGGGCCATATGTCGCCCCGGGGTCGCCTCACCTGGAGGAGGTTGGCCGGCAGCATGGCGTGCCTGTAGCCGTCGTAGAAGGAGAGCGCGGTGGTGAAGCAGGGCATGGGGATGCCGTGCTGGATGCCCGTGCTCACCGCTTTCCTCCACGAGTCCTGGACAGAGAGACACAAGCGGGAGTCAGTCGCCAACAAACACTGGCGCATTCAGTGGGAACGCCAGGTACCGCCCGCGGCGGTGCAGACTGGGCGGCGTACCCAAAATACCTGCGACGCTTCGATCCGGTTGAATGCAGAGAAAAACCATCGACTTTCTGTGCCAAAGTCCAAAGTCCGAGATAGTCAATCTAGGGTCTGGGAGCCAATGATCATTTGGCAGATCCAAAGTCGCTGGCGATTGGTTTTCACATTATAGAGGCGTGAAACCAAAGACACTCACACACTTTGGTTTAGGTTTATTTGGATTATTTGAACCCGACAAACTGGATTTGGAGGAATTATGACGACTGGGCTGTGTCCGAACTTGCCGCCTCCTCGCTACGGCATTTTGCAGCGGTGACCAAGTTCTGCCTGAACATGGTTATTGACTCCATAGTCAACGAAATGCACTGCTAAACATACTGTACAACCGAAGGTCACTGACCCGGCAATATATCCCATCATGCATCGCGTTCACACTGACCCAAAAGTAGAATTGCGAGGAGCAGAGCAGAGCAGAAGACGCTTATTATTACAATGTGAACTTAAAACAGGAATGCATATATATGTGCAACTGTCCATGTCCATTCATATATTCACTCATCACTCCAAGTTATGAAGAAAAGTATTTTTCTGGAACCGGAATCAAAACCAGGCAATAAAAACATCGAAACATTTGGAATGAGGCTCAGCCCCAAATATGTGGAAGTGATGCACAACCCAGCAACGGTGTCTTTTCTTTCTCAACACCACGTAAGACAGAACAGTCGGAGGTTTAAACCGTCTACTGGGCCGTTGCCATGACCTCTGTGTGGTAATTGCTTGGCATCGCTGCCAGGAGAGTGCATATTTACCTGGCACTCCTGCACGGCGTTGCTGAAGAAAGAGTCCAGCAGCAGGTTCTGCAGATCGCCATTCCGGTCGAACGCCTCTTTGATTTTTCCCAGGAAGACGCTGTTTAGGAAACGGAGACAAGCCTCGTTAGTTTTACTGCACAGAGGCGGAACGGAATCACCGCCGTGCCAACTCTGCTGATAGCCGAGTAAAATGATGACGGCGGGTTGGATTGTTGGTTGCAAGCAGAGCCTGCCAGTTTATTGGATTGATTGACGGTGGGAATTGTGAGTCCCCAGAGACTAATGTGATTAAACTGGAGATCGGCCGCACCCCTCACAAGGAGCAGCGTTCCGTTCTTGTTTTTGCGCAAGATGTCACAGTTGGGTTGATGCAACACATTTCCTCATTTACACAAAGCGCACCAGTGTCACAACTGGAGTTCCATCTTTCAGTGTGATTTCACATTAGAGTCACATTTTCCCCTTTTGGTTCAAGCAACAAAACAGTCGGTTTCAAGTCAGTAGCCTTTATATGGAACAACAGGCTCTCTTCAACATCCCTTTTTAAGTAGTAGAAAAAAAGTAATGTGTTTATTCAAAGCCGGAGCAGCGCGTTCTCTTTTTCACAACGTGTTCCAACACTGGCCGACCACAACTTTTCAACACCGCTGTGAAAGACGTCTGTTGACATCACGTTGCCCAAAGCTGCAGGCAGAGAGGAATTGCGACGCGAGCCGTCGGGAGGTCGAACAAACCTTCTGATGATGCAGCCGCCTCGCCACATCAGAGCGATGGCGCCGTAGTTGAGGGTCCAGCTAAACTCTATGGCCGCCTGCCGCAGCAGCATGAAGCCCTGGGCGTAGGAGATGATCTTCGATGCGTAGAGGGCCTGCAGAAATGACAGGAATTTTTTTTTTTTTTTTTTTTAGCAGTCGAAAGGGTGAAGAATTCTGACGGATGGATGAGAAAATGTTCAAAGGTCCCAGATTATCAGTTCCTCCAGGGAGAGAGCAGTGGAAGAGCCCTGTGTTTTACAGCCTGGCACTTCCTTTGACCGTACAAAGACCTGACTTCCAGAAACTGGAACATTCAGAAGCAAACCAGGGTGGACATCACACTTTTAGGCTTTACGCGATCACGACTTTTGTGCCGATCACCGATCAGTGAGTTTAAATAAACCGATAAACGATCGCCGATCCGATCACGTGAGGAGCAATATTTAAATTACTTGTTTAAGTACTTAACACAATAAACTCCAGCAGCTTCCTTGTGCCGCCCCTTGCCTTCTCACTTTCCCGACTATACGGACGAGCACTGTCCAAAGTTGTTTGCTTTAGCATTCGTTTGGGAGTTTGCTTGTCTTTTTCTTCCTCCGCGCTGCGTTTCTTGAACTCGACATGCTCCTCCGTGTGTATCTTTTCCAAGTGCCTGATTAAATTTGTCGTGTTGAATTTTTTTGCCGATGTTCCCCCGCGAGGTACTGTAGCGTTGCATATATTGCAGATAGCTTGTGCTATGTCTGTTTCTCTCACTTTGAAAAACTTCCACACCTGCGACATGTTTGTTTGTGGGCAAACTTTTGAAATGGTGGGGCCACAGTGGGTTCTATAATGTGTTCTATATTGTGACAGAGGGGCCGGAGCAGGTGCAGATGGATGGAGTGTTTTGGTGACCCACCTCATAGGAGAAATGTAGAAAACGTGCTTTAATGTCAATTGAAAATGAACAGAGGCAAAGCTACAACAAAATACATGTATGTGTCTTTGAAGCCTCGTGGTGTTTAGCGTTTTGTTGAAATGACTCTTAAAACACTGAAAAAATGGATGAAATGCAGCTATTTTATGACTCATAAAATTTAAAGAAATTTAAACTTAAAAATTTAAATGTAATTTAAATTTAAACGTACAGACTTAAAGAAATGTTATAATTTCTTTTAGTTCGGTGGGCCGGACTAAAGAGCTTAACGGGCCACATATGTCCCCCGGGCCGTAGTTTGCCCATGCCTGGGCTTAAGAGACATAATGTTAGAGAACACTGATGATGTGGAGTGCATAGAACGGAACCTTTAAAAACAATCCCGACCAGCCGTGCAGAGTTGTGTTACAGTGGTTTGTTAGTACGGCGGGTTCTACCTTTCGGATGTCCTCCAGGAAGGCGGCCTTGTTGCCGTCGTACTTGACGCCCTGTGGCCCCGACAGGCTGCGGCTGGCCTCCACCCTCTCCTCCTTCAGGGAGGACAGGCATCGGGCGAAGACGGCCTCCCCTGAGAGCGACGCAGCCAGGAGGAGGAGGAGGAGGAGGACGGGTGAGTGATAAAACACACACACAAAAAAACCCTCGTAACAAGCACAAGTTATGTTTGTGTCAAAACTTGTCAAAACCTTGCTATTATTCCACTTCTGGGAGTGCGCCAGGTGGGTGGTGAACACTCTGCTGCTTTCCAGGAAACACGGCCTGTCAGAAATGCCATGCTGGCGCAGGAGCAGCAGCGAACAAGACGAGCATGACTCAGCAGGAATCTGACAGTCAGGGCTTGTTGCTCCATTAGCAGCGAAACCAGAAGGGAGGAACTTGCGAGGTGATTAAACAATCGCAACCCCCTGCCAGTCTGACGAGATACCGTAGTAAGCATGACTTGCGGAAATAAAGTGCGGCTTTGTAGGTTGTGACACATACACACACATGCGCCCGTATGCACACAGACAGACACACACACACACACACACACACACAGGGATCAAGAGAAAAACAGTGCTCAGTGATCCGACTGTCCTGATGAGGAAATCCAGCCGCTGCCTGTCAGTCAGCTTTCAGCTCGAGCACAATGAGGCTTTTGTGCGTCTTTTATCTCTCGCGACCAACACATGCATTGTGTGTAAGGGGCCCCGGCAAACATATCACGGCTCACAGCTGTTAGTGCACAACAGCTACAGGGATGTGGCCACAAGACCAACATGTACATCGTGGGAACTTCAGCTGGAGGTGCGTTTGCTGTGTTTATTAGCGAGTAATGCACTGCGACCACGGGGACGGGTTAAAGCCTACGAGACAAACTATTATGCTGTCGGAGCAAAGCCGAAATCCGCAGAGAGTAAAGCAAATCCCCCCCCTTATGTCACTTGAGATGAGCTGGACATGGGGAAAGCTGTCAATCTTCTTAGCGGAGGGCAAACATCGATCACGTCCTCTCTGAAGGAGGCTGACTAGCGGCCAGCTAGCTGCCAAAGCTAATCATTAGCCAGAGCAGAGCTCATCAAAAGGCACGGTGTGTTTGCTGAAAGCGGTGTTGAAACACTGGGGAAAGACGTGTGATGTCATGCCTTTTATCGTGTCGCCGTGCAAACAGTAAGGGGGGATTCAGCATAAGGAGCAAGGAGTGCAAGGAGCAAAAGGAACACCTCACACTTCCTGGTGTAATGCATCCTCTTACCGATCAAAGTGACGGGCGTGCCGTACTCCAGGGCAGAAATGGCTGTCCACTTCCCTGTTCCTTTCTGGCCGGCACTGTCGCGGATCTTGGGCAACAGGTGCGAGCCGTCCGAGTCCCTGTACTTGAAGATGTTGGCAGTGATCTCGATGAGGAAGGAGTCCAGCTCTGTCTTGTTCCAGTCTTCAAAAGCCTGAGAGCGGCAAGGGCGAAGGTCAAGAAAGACACATCATTGTGTATATATACACATATATACATATACATACATGTGTGTGTATATGCACAAGTGTATGTATATACACATATACATACATATAAATACATACAGACACAAACACACACACATATATACATATATACATACATCATACACTTTTCTGACACCTGCTTAAAACCAAAAACCCGCGGGCTCACCTTGGCCATCTCGTCGTGGTCCATGCCCAGGACGTCCTTCATCAGGTGATAGGCCTCGCAGATCAGCTGCATGTCGCCGTACTCGATGCCGTTGTGGACCATTTTCACAAAGTGCCCCGCGCCTTCGTCTCCGACCTGCAGAGGCACGCGCATCCACTCACTACGAGCCCAAACGCCGACGGCCGTGACGCACGGCAAGAGGCACTCACCCAGTCGCAGCAAGGCTCTCCTGTGCCGACCTTGGCCGCGATGCTCTGAAAGATGTCTTTGATGTGTGGCCTTCCAGAAGACAGTCAGGAGAAGAGTGTTGAGCACATTAAACTTTATTGGCAGGTACAACGATCATATTTTTCACAAATGACTGAGCCGCAGGGTCAATGTTGTTCTGGACACTCACCAAGCGTCTTTGTTTCCTCCAGGCATAAGAGAAGGTCCATACCGAGCACCTTCCTCTCCGCCACTCACTCCGCTGCCGACAAACAGCAGGCCCTTCTCTTTCAGACTCTTACACCGGCGCTGGGGAAATGGAAAAAGAAAAACACGCTGCCGTGTGAGATATCCGCTGCGGCCACAAACAGGCCAGGACACGGTGTTTCTCCACGACCTACCGTTGTGTCGTTGTACTCTGAGTTGCCGCCGTCGATGATGATGTCCCCGGCCTCCAGAAGAGGAACCTGAGGGGAGAGAACACCGCCGGTTAAGATCCAGCCAGCTCCGCCAAATGGTTTTCTACAGTTCCGTTGGGCACAAAGGTTACCGACCAGTTTGTCGATGAAGTCGTCCACCGCCTGTCCAGCCTTGACCAGCAAGATGACTCTCTTGGGCTTCTTCAGTTTGGACACCATGTCTTCCAGCGACTCGGCTCCGATCACCTTGGAGCCCTTGGCCTCGTTCTGCAGAAAGTCGTGCACCTTGGACACGGTTCGGTTGAACGCGCAGACCTGTTGGATGGGTTCAGAGGAGACTGGGTGAGAAAACAACAAGCTCCGGCCAGGTGATCAGCTGCTGCGTCTCTCGCTCGGAGGTACGAAAGAACACCAGTCTGGATGCTTACCACAAAACCGTGGTCGTTCATGTTCATGATGAGGTTCTGGCCCATCACGGCCAAACCGATGAGCGCGATGTCTGCTCTGTGGGCAGAAGAGCCATGATGGCAGTGACTGAGCGACAAGAACATCTGAACACTCTCCACCATTTTCTACTTTTACTTTTCTGAACACGCTTAAATTCCTTTCCTTGTTTTTTCCCCCAGGACAGCTTTAACCGAAACCACAAGTAAATACAAGTTTCATTTTTACAAACGCTCAATATTCACTTCCTAAATCCCATTTATTCCCCACTCAACACAGACCAGAAAGTTAGCTAACATGCTAGCCAGCTGTGACTGCTTCCGAATTTATGTAACTGCCGTCTTAAACGGATTCAACAGGATGTAACCTTTCCGCTTCAACCGCAGCAGGAGAAAAAAAAAAAAAATCAAGAAACTTTTCAAGAACTTACTTCTCCGCCATGATGCACAGAACGTAGAGGAACCGTGAATTAACGCTGGTCTAATGACGGCCAGACCCGCACACCAACACACTTCAGCCTCGGATTTCCTCCTCCCCTCGCCGAACCAACTTCCGTATACTCCTCCCAGCGTAACGGTGCGAGGCGTTCACGCACGCCCACAACCGCATCCACCAATCACACGACGTTCCTCAAGCTGAAGAGACGTCGTAGCAGACTGCTAGTTGGCTCCGAAATCTGGGCAGAGGCTTCTGCTAACCCATTGGCTTACGCCACCAATCAATCAAGGTAGGTGGGCGCGCGCACGCACACGCACACCTCTTTAGCAGAGGTCTTTACTTGAATAGTAGTGAGAAATGAATCGTTACAATCCTAATAAAAGTTTAGTGTGCTGATTATTATTAGTCCTGTACAGCACACAGAAAAAAAAATACATCAACAATGAATAGTATACGACCTGTTTCTGACACGAATACAGTCAAAAGCATGTTGACTTCTGTTTGAATGAGAGGAGAGGGATAGCATTTAATTTTTCGAAATTTCTGGAGAGCCCCTCCGTATGACACGTCATCATTTTGTTCCACATTAGTTTGTGATAGTCAGCACTTAGGGCACTTTTTAGTTATTTTGCAGAAACTTTGACCTTGGAGTCTGACAGTTAGAATGTTCGAGTGTGGGTACATACTAATGCTACTACTACTACTACTACTACTACTACTACTACTACTACTACTACTACTACTACTACTAATAATAATAATAATAATAATAATAATAATAATAATAATAATAATAAGAATAAGAATAAGAATAAGAATAATAATAATAATGTGATCTGGTTAGCATAGTAATCATCCTTCAAAAAAAGTTATCCTTTTACTTACTAAGGATATTAAATGGATGGAAAGGGTGGTGTCCATCAGAGAACACAGTCTTGGAACTCACTGCCAGCTCGTGTCAGAAGCTGTCACAACTACACCACCTTTAATAAAGACCCTTTAGCAGTGGTGAATAACTAATCAGACCTGCTCTCATGAGTAATGTTCTTGTCTTTTCTATGTGAATTGGAAATAATTATGTTTGTAAGATAACTGCATGTTCTATCTATTAGTCATACTCTATTGTGTAAATATAATGTATTGTTTCTATGTTTTTACACAACTGTTTTAGGACAACGGATTAAAATGAGCATTTATGCTAACTCCGGCATATTTGCACTGATGCTTTTGCTGACATGTCAATTAATGTGCATTGTCCTAATCAAATAAATTTTTTTTTTTAAATGAGCGATTGACTTTCACTCAACAATACTGGAACTGTGACAGAAACGTCCAGAAACATCCTCAACTGTGTAAATCTCACAGTTGAGCTTAAAGTCAAAATGCACAAAGTAGAAGTCAGACAGCATGTTTGTTCTGCTAATGCAAAGTTTGCACTTTTATTTGCCTCATTCACTAAACGGTTCAATGGTGCAAGATTACCATACACAGAATTAGGATATCCGCATGACACATCTATGCTATACAGCGAATGGGTTATAATTATTACAAATACAGTAAACATATTTACATTTTTAATTCAAGCTCCATACAACATAGATATTTACAAAAGAAGTATGAAAATGAAACCAGTCAGACAAATAATGTACAGTGTAGATGTCACCGTTTGTTTTTCTCTCTGTGAACGAATCCCAATGGATATTCTTGTTGGAAGGGGGGGTGGGAGAGTGATCAGACATCACAGCTGGTTGTGGTTGTGTTTCGAAAGGAATCAACAGAAAAAGCAAAGTGTGGAGGTGAGGAAGGACACCAGCACAACAATGACATACTATATTATTTTAGATATCGCTAGCTACTTTGTATGATATTCCCTGATATTAGAAGAAAATAAAATGAGTAGAAACCACCCTTATTTTGTTAGAAATAAAGTGACGGGCTAGTATGAGCAGTGGGTTAATAATCTTAAAAATCAAACTTCCACTCAAACCACACTCCCTGATCAGAAGCGGTGGGTTACATTTCACTTCCCTCTTTTGGAAATTCCTTTTTTTCCTCTTATCTCTCTTTTATTTTATTTTTTTTTTACATAACGAGCAAACAAATGTCTTCATTGTACATTCAACCCTCCCCCGGCGCAGGCTGGAGGAGGCTACCGCGACATCATTTGGCTGAGAGTCTGAGATGAACAACTGAACCGCACAGACTTTATTCGATCAGTTAGTTGAACCCTTTTATTGATATGTGCAAAGAGCTGCAAACTAATATATACATTGCAAACAATAAATACACAGTCCCAAATGATATACATCTGAAAACTAGTCGCTGATGTGAAAATGTTTGCTCTAGCAGGCCTGCACCTGCGAGGCACATTGCACTTTGAGCCTTTTTCAGTGCATAGACTTTTTTTTTTTTGCCCCTCCCACTTTTATATATTGAATGCGTGGGGTTGGTTGACAGGTATATCATTTCCGCAGGGTTTTAACACCTCTGACCTGAAGGGTTGGCTGATCCCAGGGCAGCGACGCCCTGCTACACTGGTAATCCTCTCTCGCAGCAGCAAACCATTAAGATACGTCACCAATCAAACCACCAATACTTGCAAAAGGTGGCGGTTGCCTCTGTTTCGCCAAACTCACCCATAATGCCCGCTCTTTTTTTTTATGACGCAGTGGGACTGCTGCTGGTTGGCTGGCCAGAGCTTTCAACGCCCGTCTGCACACAACACATTTGCACCACTCGCAGCGACAGAGGCACCGAGGAACGTTAGAATTGACCTAATTTAGCAGCTGTAGAGCAATGTCCAGAGCAAATATTTTCATCGTTCACACCGGAAAATAAAAACTTTGAGTGTATGTTGTCCCTTTAATATCTCTCCTTTGTCCCTCTCTGGCACTTTCTCAGAAAGAGCTGTCCAGTGAAGAAGCCTTCATGCGTGCCCTTTCGTCACTCAGAAATCGTCCTGACTTGACGTGCGCCACCAACATGTGTCTTGCTATAGAAAATGTGCTAATGTGCAAAATTAAACACCAGTTAAGTTAGTTAGAAATAAGGAGATAAATGACCTCTGTTGCATTTCATATAAAAAACTTCTCTGTGGAATGATAAAAGCATAATAGGGAAAAGGACAATGAACAATGTTAATAATTTAAAAAAGGAAAAAGGAGAAAAACAACTGTAAAAACCCACGAGGTGTTATATGAATCAAGATAAGAAAAAAAAAAAAAAAAAAAAGGTCCAACGATCGCTTCGCAGAGCATGAAGTACTTCAGTATCTCGACAGCAATGTAGCTGCTCTACAGGGTCAGGCTAGCAGTTAGCCGCCTCAGCAACAAATACTGGTGTCAGGCTGAAGAACGGCAACTTCCTCCTCAATGCACTTTCTCCCTGCCCCCTCAACGTGTTGCGTCAGCGCTTGGAAATTTGTTACAGCACACGGGAAACATAACACTGAGCTGTTTAGGCTTGGCGGAGCAGAGAAAGAATGCCCTGACTGAAGGTCAATCGTGGTGTTGATCCCAGAACAGATAGCGGGCAGGCACACATCCTGTTCGTCACGTTTGTCTTCGTCTCTTTACAATCCAGTTTGCTTTGTTTTGACGGACAAGTGCGGCAAGGGCAGGTGCGTGTTGCTTTCGGTGGTAGTCGGATGTGGCTGATGCACGAGGGGCGGGGGGGTGGGGGTGGGGGTTCAGGGGGGTCTACGCATCACATAAAAGGAAGATGAGAGTCGGCCTGAGGTGGGACAAATTTTGGGAGACGGGGGGAGCCAGAGGCTGCGGCCTTCTCTCACAAATTCATTAGCAGCAGTCGGACTTGGTCGGCCTTGCTGTCGGGAGCGCACAGTAAGGAGAAGTGTCACGTGAATTTCCTTGTTTATTCAAATCATGGCTATTCCCATTTAATGAGATTTCTTTTTTAAATCATTTTACTAGCAAACCTGTTCTCAACCTAATGGCTGCTGCGGTTCCTTAGTGGGCATATTATTATTTAAAAAAAACAAAACAACAAAAGAGAAAAGAAATAAAGAATAAAAATCTTCCCTGGAGACAGATAACACTGATAGACGAGAGTTGTTTTTTGTTTTTTTGTTTTTTTTCTCAACATGATTGGCAAACTTAAACTTAGCGGCCGGAAGGAAGGAACAGTTTCCGAAGAGTCGTGCACACACAAGTAGACTATTACGACATGCTACTAGTTAGGGAGTCGAGGGATTACGAGAAAGCAGAACGGAATTGGACCCAAACATCGTCGAACGAAACACAAAAAGCTTTTGGAGTGGGGCCGGGGGGGGTGCGAGGGTCGG